>OX376376.1:725108-983423 GCA_947369275.1 Nemotelus nigrinus | reverse complement strand
CTTTTTGCCCCCGTCTATGCACGCCGATGGGAATACATATCTACACTATCGGAGAGGTTAAATCACTTTCTTGATAAACTTTCACCCTGTAGCCGAGCATGCTTTTTTTTCTGATCAGCGAAATTTAGAAGAGCTGTCCCAGGGAATTTTCTCTTTTACCTGAACAAAAGCAGTATTACTTATAGCTTCGATTTGATGTTTATGTTTTGCAATTGTTACGATATCTACGTCAGGGACTTATGATACATCGACCTCTATCACTTTCCTCTATTAGCTAGTATCCTGTCCCCAAAAATAACTCGCTATTATATTATATTAGATTTCAGATGTCACTTGGGCTCCCCATCTTTTGAATCTGCTGTCATTTAGCCGCGTTGAAGGTGCCATTCGCATCAAGTGTAATTAACGACCGCATTTTGGACCCAATCATCTATTACTTTCCTCTTCATTATTATATGTTAATCCTGACCCCCTATCATACTTTGCATTCATCAAATTTTAGCCTTATTAGCCTCTTTATTTTATCCTTTGTGAGACCGATGAACTAACTAGGCTTGATACCTTTCTACCGGAGGTCTCATGCTCCTTCTCAATAAGAATACCGATGACATCGGTTAAATGGGCCATCAGGAAAAAATAGATCAAGAACGCTAGAAAGTCCTAGGTAGATGAATCATCCTGTGCGATAACAGGATCTCCAAGGATGCGCATCGCACCAGGCAGCTATTAGGCTCAACTCGAAGCTCGTTGTGCTGTGGGCGATTTTACGGGCCCCTGGCTCATAGTGCGGCATGCGCAATGACTTCTGTTGGAGTTGCGGCTCTGAGGAGCAATCCGTTTACTATTTCATGTGCCAGTGCCCGGTTTTCGGCGGTACTTGGTGCACCCTTTCTCTCAAATCTGACCGAACTGTCCCTGATCAATTTAAAAGGGATAGTGCGGCCAACAAAGGAAGCAGGTGGTTTCCTGACCTTAGTGAATAGGAGAGAGTCAAAAACTATTGTTACATCACAACGGGCCTCCTTTGTGTCTAAGTGCGTTTGTCGCCAGGCCCCTGCCACTTCAACCTAACCTAGCCTCATTCAGAGTGTACGTAAAAAAGAAGCTACACAACGTACAATAAATTCTTTCCAAACAACACATATCAGCTGAGCTGAGCAGCATCAACTGGTTGACACAACTAACTTTTTTTCGTTCCTCAATACCATCATATTAATGGTTAGTCCTCCGACCCGTCCCGGGCTCCTAGGATTTTTTCTAGATTCCCTGAAATTTTTGTAGGCTCACATGATTTTTTCTAGTCTTCTGATTTTTCTTGCAATATATGCTGGTCGAACTTAGAGTTAAAGATTACGCGAAGGTCCTGTAAACTATCAACAGCATTGAAAGGAGAGTCGAAAACAGAGTGGGCCAAAAGCAAGAGGAGATGTGTTACAGTTCAAGGACAATTGACGATTTTATGACCCTTCGCTACATTCAGAGCAACAGTCAATTAAAATAAACTAAAGGAACAATAAAGGATCAAGAATGGATCCTTGTGGAGTTTCTCAGATAGACATAGGACCGGTCAAAAACGTAAAACCAAGAAAATAAAGGGCATTGCGAGAAGACCAAACAGAACAGAATAATATCATGGTCCACTGTATTGAAAGCTTGTACATCGGACATCTACTTGCTTTTGCTGATCGATTGCGGAAGCAACGGTGCTTTTAAAAGACAATAAGTTTGTTACCATTGAATTACATTAAATAAGAGCTAAATGAAAGGGTCCGTTCTATCGCAAACTACTCTTTCGGATATGGGACTTTCAAAATGGATATGGGACGCTAGTTCGAGATGCAAGAAATATCATCAGATTTATGGCTGGAAATTTTTTTGGAGAGTATTCAAAGTGATGGAAAGGTACTGTTTGGAATGCTAAGACTAAAAATTAGTAACAGAGTAGAAGTTAATTTACGAGCGGCTTAAAGATCATTCAAAAAAAAAAAAACAGGAGGATGATTTTAGAAAAAATTCCGACGGTCAGGTAAAAATTCAAATCGTCTACCAAATGTTAAGATGGTCTAGAAAAAGCTAAGGCAGTCTAGAAAAATTCAGACGGTCTAATCAAAAATTCAGACGGTCTAGAAAAAAGGCAGATGGTGTAGAGAAAATCTCGACAGAGTAGGAAAAATTATGGGACCTTCCGAAAAAATCAGGACTCGAAAAAAAAAATCATGGCAGTCAGGAAAAAACAAGAGGAGTTAGAAAAAAAAACAAGAGAAGTTAAAAAAAAAACAAGGTGAGTTAGAAAATAAAACATGGGGCGTAAAATAGCATATTGATCATTTAGCAAAAAAGGCAGATGGTGTAGAGAAAATCTCGACAGAGTAGGAAAAATTATGGGACCTTCCGAAAAAATCAGGACTCGAAAAAAAAAATCATGGCAGTCAGGAAAAAACAAGAGGAGTTGGAAAAAAAACAAGAGAAGTTAAAAAAAAAACAAGGGGAGTTAGAAAAAAAAACATGGGGCGTAAAATAGCCGGATTGAGTTGTATGCTATCTACCTAGAAGCAGATATAATTACGAAGATAAAGGTCGGTAGACTCCGGTGGCCAGGACACCTAGCTCGAATGAGCGAAGAGAATCCGTTTCGGGAAAGCCTTTGCGGCAAGTTTTACGGCAGACGACAACGTGGGAGACCTTGACCCTGGAGGGATGGCGTTGACCAGGACGCTCGGAGTTTAGGGGGTGTCACATTGGATGACATCGGCTCGCGATCGGGTCCGATGGCGAAAACTGTTGACGGAGGCCAGGGCCGGACCCCGGTTGTAGCGCCGATGATGATGATGATGTAGACAAAGTCAAGGGGGACTAGAAAATATCCTGCGAATCTAAGAAAATGTCATAGGGTGTTCATAAAAAAAATCAATGAGGTCAAGAAAAAACTCTGCGGAGTCCAGATAAAATTCATAGGTGCCTAGAAAAAATCCTCAAAATTTACGAAAAATTCGTTGTTTGTTGCATACAAGTTTTGTGTCCCTGATTTTTCCGTACGAAGAACATCTAAAATATCTTAAACCTCGTACCTTTGACATCCGTAGATTGTACCTCAATGCATTTAAAATCAAACGCTTAACCATAAAATATGATAAATTATAATTTTACAGAGTAGATGAAGACTGATTGAATTGCTACCCCTAGATGCGGGGAAATTATTAAGGCAATTTGTCACTAAAAACTTTGAGAATCGCATCAGCATTACAGCGGGATAACTATTATTCGTCCAATAGAAAACATAAACATTATCATGCATGTTTATTGGACTTAGAATTCGACTCGGATATGAGGAAGAACACGTCAAACAGTATATAATGAAAGCAGGTTTGCACAGACTATGACTATACTGGGGAATCCTTAGACCATTTTGCTATCCCCTTGCTAAATTCAGCACAAATTTTTCTTGCCTGCTTCAACATTTTCTAACAAGAAAAACTCGACCAAATACCACTTGTTCCAAATAATATTGTTCCCATGGACATGATGCGGCAGTATGAGGGCAAGCATCAAATAGCCCACCATAATTTTCAACCCCCCCTGGGCCATTAAGTTTCGAAGCTCCCGCAAGTAAGACACACGTTTGATTGTATAGAGCGCAGCATGTACACTAAGTGAACACAGTGTAATAATAATAAAAAAAAGAAATATTTGCTATATGTATTGGTGTTTTGCGCCCCACTACAACCCCGTCCAAGGTTCAACCGTTTTACTGCTATGAAACTTCTCTACGAAAAGCGTACGTACAAAGGGATAGTCTTGAATTTAATTTTCGGCGAACGTAGAGAGTATATAGTATAGCGTCCATAATACTTTATTCGAACGGGTTTTGGGCTTTCGCGTCCGCGTCATTGGTGGTGGGCTCAAAGGCGTGAAAACTGTTTTTTTTTCGGTTAAAATCTAGCATTCGAAAATTGTTAGTTTCCCGATACTTAGTCGCACTTCGATTCAATCTTTGTTGGGAAGGAAAAGTGACTTTATAAACCTTCATAGATGCATATATACAGGCAGTGGTAATCTCTATCGAATCGGCTCAGTTCGGGGTTCGGAATGGTGGTTATTCGAGTTCCTGTAAGTTTGTGATGCGTTTAAAAAAAAAGCTTTTTCGGTCGGTCATCATCATAATATGATTCTCCCGCTATTTTCTCGGGTAATTCGGGGGGTAGAGATACGCCGACATAGTTTTAAGGATTTCGAGAGGGAGAGAGAGAGAGAGAGCAAAATGTCTTATGTGTGAATAGTTAGATTTAGTTTAAATTCAAATCCATCCCGAAGCTACTCTTCTCCGAAATAGAACCCGAATACTTGTAATTGAAAAATTGAATGCAAATTTTAAAAAGTATTTTCAAATGTTTATGTGTAGTTGTAAAAATTTGCCACACATTTAACGCTGTGCTTAATTTTTTTTTTACAGGTTTTTATTATTACTGACTGAATTTCATTAATGCGTTTGTTGCTATCACAAATGCTGATGCGGACACAAAGCAATTCGATTTTATATAGTATTTGGAAATATCCACAATTATCATACTACGATCTGTTGAAAATGTAAATAATACAACTTTCGGAAAACAGACATGTCAGAATTGATGGACAATCAAGGAAAAATCGCGAAAATCCAAGACGACTGACACGTTAGCGCCCAACAAAAATCCAAGCCAGCAGCAATTCAATTGAAATACAATTTCCACAAGGATTAAAAGTCATGCCAGAGAACAACAACAATTGGCACACGAATTTATCGAGGG
This sequence comes from Nemotelus nigrinus, assembly GCA_947369275.1. Lineage (NCBI taxonomy): Eukaryota > Metazoa > Arthropoda > Insecta > Diptera > Stratiomyidae > Nemotelus > Nemotelus nigrinus. Next base: position 978,639 of record OX376376.1, on the reverse strand, counting down.
TGGAAAATTCGAAGCGGATAAATTTTGGGGTATCGTAACCGTAACTTTATGGTACGCTATTAAACCATACATTTATTGTGATACATTTAAAAATTTCAATACGCAAAAAAGGCATACCTAACTTACCATATATACACATACACCATGCATTTTAAATTGAAATAAATAAAAAAAATATCCGAGAGGAACAAAGAAATGTGCTAAGGAGAGAACTCGAGTCAAATCGGAAATATCTAAAGAGATAATTCAAATGACTGGCTATAAAATTTAAGTTGAAGTATATATACACAAGAGCGCTATCTTTTTCAAAAACGTAGAGATATTTCCTTGAAAGTTGTTTCAAATGTTCAATAAAACTTACGTACCGTTCATCGAGTTCAGTAAAGAAACAAAACTACCGACGACACCGAAATACATACAGACGCCAAACTTTGAAAAATTCTCATCATTTATCGCGATATGGAATCAATCGGTGAGATAATCGATCAACAATCACTTGGCGAATCGCTTGTTGTCGAAACATCGGTAGATTCGCCGAATCAAAGCAATCATGGAACTGTTGTAATGGTCGGAACAGTAATTGATGGCATAGTGACAAGCCATCATTCGCAGCAGCAGCAGCAACACCATCAAAACAATCATCATAGCCATCATCAGCAACATCATCATTTGAGCAGTAATAATAATAATAATAATAGTCATCATCATCACGATCAGCATCAGTCATCCAATCACCACCACCATCATCACCACCACCACCAGCAGATATCGAATGATGATTGTATTAGTACGGAATCAGAAATGTCGGCTGGTGTTACGTTGGGACCGCTTTCTGTATCAACATCAGACGGTCATTCGCGGATCATAACGCATGCAGGACAAAGCTTAGAGCTTATCAAGCAGGAGCATAAAGTGGCCGGAATGGACGTTGTTGTTGCTTCGGCCGGAGAACTCTCCCCCGAGGAAGTGGAAGTGCACTTGGAAGCGGCACACCATCAACATCATCATTCAGGCCGACATGATGCACTGTCGGTCATCGTTCAACCTCAGGAAGACTCCCGCGATTCGCAACTGCTTAGCCCCGGCAAACTGACACCTTCGTCCGAAATGATCGATACTTCGGACTTTCGGAGTCTACACGAGCCGACCTACCAGACGCTGACGTCGGTCAATGGACGAATGTCTCCACCGGGATTCAGTCCGAACTCATCCTATGCGACACTAACGCCCCTCCAACCACTTCCGCCGATCTCAACTGTATCTGATAAGTTTGCGTACGGTCATGCCAGCAACGTGAGTGGCTCGTTTACCGTCATGCAGAATAACAACATGAACAGCCTTAGTCTCGGCCTGAGTGGTGTCAACTCGCCGTTCAATTACGATAAGCTACCGTCGATAGGTATGTCACCGCCGCACAACTACTCATCCCCAACAAACACACTCGGCGGAATGGGCATGTCCCAACAGCCCAGTCCACTGTCACCGCAGAGCTCTTATAGCCAAAACGAATTGCAGTCACCGCAAAAAAGCATGTCTCCATCGGGCTACGAGTCACCCTACGGACACAGAGACCTCCTTAATCGTCAGCAACTTCAACAACACAGTCCCACACTCAGTCCGCAGTCGACGTCTTTGAATTCGCCCGGCGGCAACACCATAGTCGCAACAAGCTTCGGCTCAACGAATTTGGCATCGATCAATGGTCTCACCACGATCGCCACACATTCGAATATGGTCTCACCAATACCACATAATACACCACCCGGCCTGGTACAGATATCTCACGTACATCGTGAAGCTGTCGTAGTTCAATCACCGTCCCCACCCACTCTCACCCTCCACACACCGATCCAGCACCATCAAGTGATAACGGGCAAAACGGCATTCATTATCAGCGGTAGTCATCAGCAACGTCAGCAACAAAATGGCGGCAATGTCGGCAATAATCCAAACGGTCAGCAGCATAACGGCCAGCATCGCGACGGAAGCCTGACAACGACTCAAACTCTACAACAATCGATACAAACAGGGAATAACAACAACAACAACAATAACAACAATAATAACTCAAACAATAGTAGTGCACCGGTAACGGTAACATCAATTAGTAGCGACGCTGAAGAAATTAATACAAAAGAGTTAGCGCAAAGAATATCGGCCGAGCTGAAACGTTACAGTATACCTCAAGCGATATTTGCACAACGTGTTCTCTGTCGATCGCAAGGAACATTATCGGACCTGCTACGGAATCCGAAGCCATGGTCGAAATTGAAATCGGGCCGAGAAACGTTTCGACGTATGTACAAATGGTTACAAGAACCGGAGTTCCAGCGAATGTCAGCACTACGGATGGCAGGTAATTGAAAATTCTATTTGAATTTTGATTTATTTTATGTGACTTTTTCTTAAAGCGTATACCTAAGTAGTCATGGTTGCCGCCGATCTAAACTCTTGCACCTATACTTCGGTTCTGAACCTATTCTGGAAATGTTCCGGACTTACTAAGGACCTAATCCAGAGTCGCTACTCCAAATTAGCTACTCCGAACCTACCCTGGACCTAGCCCAAATTAGGTTCAAAAGATGTGATCAACAACCATGACTATATCTTCGAGCGATTGGTCCCTTTTTCTACTACTGCAATCACGCCTAATCTAGATTAGTTCATAGCATTATCAGACCGCTATCGTATGCTAAATTGCTACCGAAACCAAAAAGTAAAGTAATGACACGACAACCCTTGTTGGATCTAGGGGTTCAAGCTTCATTCACTAAATTTACAATCAATGTGAATACGAGTGTGGAGTGATTAAATTTACGACTCACTTTATCCCTGATTAAATCAGGTACTTATTCAAAGCTCGGTGCGGAGTGCATGGAGTTCAGCCACCAGGGGCCTTCAAACACAAGAAGCCAGTACTGTACCCACTAGACTAGAATGTTGGACTTTAGGTGAATGCTTTAGACATACAACCCTCGCCAAAGAATTTAGCGGACATGAGGTACTTTATGCTTCATTGTTTTTCTTTTCATTCAAATACAGGTGTACTTGAATATTCAATTTTAAATATCCGTTTCCGCTGCTCAAGGGTTAAAAACATCTTAATTCAAATTTAAGCTTAGTACTATATACATTATCGGCCGCTTATCTTAAACAACTTTGAAAGGAGCATCTTCTGTAATATAAATGAAGAAAATGCTCACAGCTTGCAAAACTTTGTCAGTACTGCAACTAAAAGTCTACTACAACTGCTTCACGTCTAAATCAACCAAATCTATAAATCTTGTTTTCATCTCATGAATTCATCGAAAGTTACAGAGATAGAAAGACGTCTGGGGTTGCCATCCGAAAAATTTGAGATTTTAAAAAAATTACACATTGTGTACTTCTGTTCATTGAAGGTGTTCGCCATATGCATACTTATTTTCATTGTAGACGATCGCCATACATAACGTCAGTATTTATTGATACGAAAATTACAAAAACAACTCGTTTTGGCAACTCTTTGACAAAACAAAAAAAATTATATTTCACATCTGCTTCATGTTGAATTCAACTACGCTGCGAATTTCATTTCGATCCGCTAACTGCATTGCTAGTTATAAGGATACAAAGAAATTTAGGGTTACCACCCGTAAAGCCCATATTTCAAAATTGCTTCTGTCAGATACGCAAGATCAATACATTCTATGAATTACAATTGCATTTGGTTATCTGGTCGTGACTTCCCGTGAACAGAAGTTTCTGATGCTAAAAATATACTTCAATTGGGAATGGGTTACCGTTCTTGTCCGATATGGGATTCCAAAAGTTTTACTTTGGCTGTTTATAGACAAAGCATCTAATTTATATATATATAAGTTGCTTTGTTTTGTCTAAAAACCGAAAATTTCCCGGAGTTTCGATGATTTGAAGATTTTCACTTTCAGTACTTGCCGTAGCTGCAGTGTTACCAGCACGTTTATAAAAACCGATGTACGTCTACGATTTAATAATTTCAATATGTCGTCCGAGTTTCATAATGATTTGATAACCATATAGAAATTTATCGCAATTCAAAATTTTTTCATAGATTCTCGATCTTATTTAGGGCACCTAGTGCACACATGGGGTTAAAAATTTCTAAAACGTTGTCCATATCTTTATTTAAAACACGTTCGAAATTCATTTCGTAAACTTAGTTTGTTTCGTTTGTTTGAGAGTCATCTGTTGATAGAACTATAAGGCTACTTAAGATATCACTAAAATGGCCGTCGGTACTGCTAGTACTACGGTCTGTTTGACGTCATGTTTTTACAAAAAAAAAAAAAAAAAAAAAATCGGCTAGGACTTTTTGAAAAATACCTGAATTTAAGCTTTTGCAAATTATTTTTTGCTTACACTAGAATAGAACAATGCACGCCTTAGAGATCTATCATCCATCAAATGCATGTCGATTATACAACAAATAGTTTTAAACCACCATTTTGGTGATTTTCTCAGTGTTTTTCTTTTAAGTAGCATTTTGTATAATGATTAATTCGTTGCTGAAAATTGTCATTACGTGTGTGCAAATGATTCGAAAAAAAAAACGGTTGATATTCAAATTCGTATCGAAGCCAATGATGAAACATTAGTTGTTGCTGGAATTCCTATAAATCAGAAGCCAGTGCAGTGCCACTACTCATATTGTTATGTATATTTTCCTCTTCAAAACCAAAATAAAAGAAGAAACATCTAAAATACATGTCAAATCCTAACTATTGTTGTTGTTACGGTTGTTGTTGATAACTGGAGAATTTTTTAAAATTTGTTGCTGAACATCTTGGATTTTATTTGTATGTCCTTGGGAAATATTTCAAACGAAATATTTCCATACGATCATATTTTCAAAAGTGATCATATATTTGAAAAAAAAATTTTTATTGTCATTGGAATTCAAAAACAAATATCTGAAAAAAAATTTCTAAGAACTGATTCCATATAAAATTCATCAGAAGCAACCTATGACCAATTACTAAAGCAAAAACACAAACAAATTAAGGAAATAATAAACAACCAAACTAAATCAAACCAAAAAAAAATGAGAAAACTTGTTGACAATGAGTTGCAAAATCTTGTTTTCATTGCAGACAACCAGATATCTGCTGTACGCAATGTAAACCTGAACTTTGTCAGCAACAACAACAACAACAACAATTTACAAAACAACAACAACTACTACTTGAACAACTTTAATAACTTCATCAATAATAACAACAACAACAACAACAATTACAGTAGCAATGAAGGGCAAAAACTGGCATCAACACCACCACCATCACGATCAACTACTGCAACAACCAATGTTCAATCATCGGCATATCAGTCAGCATCAAGTTGTTTTTCACCTTTCTCCTCATACCAGTGAGTTTTGATGTTATTTAAGTTTAAGAATTTTTTTTTTTTTTAAATTTCATTTGCAATCTTATTTTTATTTCGAATATTATTGAATATATTATTTGCCTCAATGCATGACACTAATGTTTATCGTGTAGAGCATCTTTGACAAGCATACAAGTAATTGATAGTTGCCACTCAATGATTAAACACATTGAATGACATAAATTTAATTGTTTCAGTACCTTCATTACGCGATCATATTTCATAGTTGACTACTGTCAAATCATCAAACTAGTGTCAAAACAAAAATGCGCCAAAAACTTAAAATGACATACCTGGAATTTTATATATATATATATATATATATATATATATATATATATATATATATATATATATATATATATATATATATATATATATATATATATATATATATATATATATATATATATATATATATATATATATATATATATATATATATATATATATATATATATATATATATATATATATATATATATATATATATATATATATATATATATATATATATCATCATGATCAATTCCAGCTTTATTCAACCACTCTTATGTGGTGTGGCCTTCCCCAATGTGCGCATGATGTCTCGTTGCCAGGTTGTGACTGCTTATTTTCGGATATCGTATTCCCATCTTTGGATCGGACGTTTTTTTGGTCTTTTGATGCCTTGCCAGGTGTCCTGCCCATTACCACTTTAGGGACTTTATTCTCTGAAGAGCATCTGTAGTTTTGGTCTTGTTTCTTATCCATTCGTTAGTTTTCCTATCCCTCTTGGTTATGCCCAGTATACATCTCTACATTGCTCTTTGAATAATCTGGAGTTTCTTCATGGTGGTTGCTTTCAACATCCAGGGTCTCACAACCGTATGTCATAATCGGTAGCATACATTGATCCAGGACTCTAGTCTTCAGGTATGTTGGTATGCTCTTCGATTTGAAGATGCCAGAGTTTTTCCCAAACACTGTCCAAGCCAGTTTAATTCTTCGGTTTATTTCCGGGAGGAGTTTTCCTGATTTATGTATTATCTGGCCTAAGTATATACTATATACTGGTCTACTTCTTCAAGGGCCTTATCTTCAACTGTTATGTTTCTTCTTTCGACCCATTCGTTATGCATAGCCTTGGTTTTCCTAAGGTTCATTTTCAGACCAAGCTTCCTGCTGGCAGTGTTCAACTCATCGATAAGGCACTGGAGTTCACCGGAGCTCTTCGCGATCAGTACGATATCGTCTGCGAATCTAAGGTGGTTTAGGTATGCACCGTCAATTTTGATTCCTTATTCTTGCCAATCCAGGTTTCCGAAGGTTTCTTCCATAATTACTAGGAAGAGCTTCGTCTTTCCTCCTACATAGCAACGGAGATATCACAGTGAATCTCCTCTGCTCTAAATCACGAGTAGGACCAGTTTCACTGCAACCTTGCTTGGATTGGAGCTATGTGCTGCCTACCTCATGACCAAAATGGTACTCCGAGTAAAGAAAATTTTCGAAATTCAGATCAATGAAACACATACTGGACTGACTGTCAAATAGTCCTGGCATGGATCCAATCTACGACAAGTGAGGAAAGAGCTATCTATCTTCTAGCTAGACTGACACATAGAGATGAAGATATTTGCTGGACGGGAAAAGGGGAGATCAAACAACTGGTAGTTCGACTCAATAAACTTGCACGGATAACGAATACCTGCCTCAGACACTTACTAGACATCAAAATCCAAGAAATAACAGAAATTGCCAATGTTATCTCCCGTAAAAAAGATTCCCAAGTCACTGAAAACAAAACAACAATTAATGTAATTCCAAAGCCACACAATGATCTCACGTTTCTTTAAAACTGGAGACCGATCAGCTTCCTACCCTTCGAAGAAGTAATCCATAATCGCAGAACAATTCGGCCCCAAGATATTTTTCCCATGATAATGCCAAAGCTCGGCGGACTACGATTTGAAGCGAATAGCTTAGCTACGGCGGTAAGGAGACAGATATGTGAAAAGCGGATATTTAGTCCATTTTTATTTATTTTAGTCTACACTTTTTTACTTATATACTGAAACGCTGGTGCTATGCCCAGTCGCCAGCTCTTAAGACAGATCAAAGACGACCAAATGCAATCAAGAGCATACGTGGGCAGTATGTCTCATCCACAAAATCAGTGACATCAAGTCCGTATCTAATCTCCTCAACGATCATGAAGACAAATTTGTATCGCATAGCAGCAGCATTGCGAAAATCTCTTTGTAACGGTAATTGCCAAGAAAACCTTGCATTAAGATTAATTGCAGCATTGCGAAAATCTCTTTGTAACGGTAATTGCCAAGAAAACCTTGCATTAAGATTAATTTAGGTTCGATGTAAGTTTTATTCATTTTAAAATAAACTGTGGGTTTTTCAATTATGCTCATTTTCATTCCGAAAATAATTCTGAACATTATAGCCTAGCCGCCGATATATAAAGAGCATTTCCATATAACCGGGTCCCGTTATACGCTGATGCGTAAACAATTCCGGGTTTGAGTGAATTGATAATAATTTTTCTGAATAAGATGAGTACAACTCAACCTAACTCGCACAAAATCAATGTTATAATTTCCATGTAATTTCACCTGACTATACACCTAAGTCTTGTTCAATCAAAATTCAAAAAAAGGTGTTGTTTTGTCAAAGAAATCCATGTCGATTCGTTCCGTTCTATGTATCTAGAAGATTGATTCGTTATACTTTATATCAGCAAAATGATTCTAAATTAAATCAATGACACTCAAAAATATTTTTCTGACTACTTCGGACGCTCGGGTGCCCTTCTTCGACTTCAGAAGAAGGTACGAAGTAATCCTCTTGAACAGAAGTAACTGGGACGATCCAGATCTGTGTACGAGGAGATATTCTGAGATTTTCTTTACGGACGGCTCGAGGTCAGATGGTAGATCTGGAGCTGGTGTCTTTCTACATTCATCGAATGGCAGGTGGGCTTTTTCTCTTGGAGAGCACGTTTCGGTTTTTCAAGCAGAAATATTTGCTATCCTGAGAGCTGCCTGCTGGGCAATTGAAGAAAGATGGAGGGGGAAAGGCATTGCTGTTGGCAGTGACAGTCAAGCTGCACTGATGGCGCTGCGTAGACCCCTGACAAACCCGAAAATTGTCCAAGAGTACAGAGTACGATTGAACTCTGTCGCCATATTCAATAGGGTGCATCTGCTCTGGGTACCGGGGCACTGTGGTATTGAGGGAAATGATATTGCTGACGTCATTTCGAAGCAAGGTTCGGGACTTCCAATACGGGGCCCTGAACCCGCCTTGGGTGTGCCGACCACATCTGCACGTGTCATTCTTCGAAAGTGGATATATGATGCTCACAGAGATAGATGGACGACTGCTGGTGTGGCCAGGCACACGAAGGTCTTCCTTGCTCAATAAAAGTAGGAAAGTTTGCAGGGCCATGATAGACATTCTGACTGGACACAACTTCTTAGGAGGACATATGTACCGAATAGGTGTTGTACAGGATGACCTCTGCTCATCCTGCCTAGAAGAGGCTGACTCTACGGAGCATTTGCTCTGTGAATGCCCAGCGTTTGCCCGTCTCAGATATCAATGCTTTGGCTGGGATGTTGCACGCATGCATACGATAGCCTCTTTTCCCCTATCAGTTATCCTAGACTTTATCAAGAAGTCTGGGAACGTATGGTAGGCAGGGGCAAATGATTACAATGGGTCATTTGGCCTGATTGCTTAGAGGTGCCAATGCGCCTCTCTCCCAACCCACACACACTCACACAAAGACCGTCAAATCCTATAAGGCCTCAGCAATAACTAAAACTAAAGAAACAAATTTTATTTAAATCGGTTGAAAGGTAGTTTTTTCACACCCTGTACGTATAAGTTTGATGGGCAGGAATCAAAGTTTCAGTCCCAATAAAACGAAGGCTGCCCACTTTTAGTCACTTTTCAACAACAACAAAAAATTAAAGGTACTTTTCTGTTTCCCCCCCCCCCCCCCCCAATTTTTTTTCACTTTTTGTTGTTATGTGACACTGTTATGTGACATTAATTTAAAATTTAAATTAATTTAATTAATTTTTAAATTAAAAAATTAATTTAAAAAAATTAAAAACATTTTTTTTCCTTTTAAACGTGTTTCTCCATCATAATTTTGGTTAATTACTACTTTCTAATCAATTTTAGAAAAATTGCAACAACAAAAAGTGAAAAAAATGGGGGGGGGGAAACAGAAAAGTACCAAATTAAATTTTCAGAAATATGTTGAATTGCAGTCACTCTCCAATAATAGATCCAACTGCAATTAGTAAGCATCAAATAAAAAGCAACAACAACAACTGCACAATCAATCCCATTTTATGAATTCATTTCTAGATCTTTCTTTCATGTTGAAAGTAAGCAGGCTCCATCATTATTTTGAAGGCAAAACAAAAAAAAAATTCGCTCAAATTTACCAACGTTCATACATATACACTGCAGGCAAAAAGTTTAAGACCACATCGCAGATATGAAGCACACTTAGATTTATAAAACTGCTGCAAGTTTTTTTTTTACAGTAATTGCCTGTTTTAAGGAGGTTGCTATGAAGGGATTGAAAATGTACATGGGATTTCCAAATGCTCAGTCAGGGTAATAAAACTCGTTGGGCTTTTCCCCTTTTTAAAGACTTTAGGCGTCTACAATTTCTTGGAATTCTGGATTTGAAATATTGTGAAATTCCTTATAAATAGGTACCTTATCCTCAATATATTTCATTTGTGAGTTTTTGTGCTGACAAGTAATACGGATTGTTATTTTCAGCGAAATTTATTCCGTTCACTTGTAATATTTAGTTATTGGTACTTTTTGGCAAAGTTTTGAGAAAATTTCTGTTCAAAATGGGAAAAACGCGCAGCAGTCTGAAGCCGGAAGTTAGATGTGTGATTGTGGCGCTTCATAAACAAGGAAAGTCAGAAAGAGAGATCAGTAATGAAGTAAAAATTTCAAAGACTGCTGTACATAATGCTATCGTTAAATTCAAGGACAGTGAAAGTTATTGTGATGCTGTAAGGAGCCGACGACCCAGAGTGACAACAGAAGCAGAAGATAAGACTGTAGTGCTTATGAGCAAAAGGGATCGAAAGTTAGCTGCATCGGAAATCCGAGCAGATTTCAACGCGGGACATTCAAAGTCCATAAGCTTGTCAACTGTAAAAAACCGTCTAATGGAAGCTGGACTCGTGGGGCATGTAGCAGCCAGAAAACCTCTGCTTCGAAAAGGTAACAGACAAAAGCGGTTAAAGTGGGCACGAACTCATAGCCAGTGGAAAATTGAAGACTGGTCACAGGTGCTTTGGACAGATGAATCAAAGTTTGAAGTTTTTGGCTCCGAACGGAGGGTTTATGTCAGGCGATCTGCTGGAGAAAGAATGGCCGCGAACTGTGTAGTACCAACAAAAAAGCATGGAGGTGGTTCTGTTATGGTTTGGGGGTGCTTTTCGCTTGCTGGAGTAGGTGAATTAGTTCGAATTGATGGCACGTTAACTAAAGAACGTTACAAAGAAATCTTGCAGAACACGGCCATATCATCAGGTTTGCGGTTAATTGGGCGAAATTTCACCCTTCAACAGGATAATGACCGCAAACACAGTTCTAAATTATGCAGAGGATATTTAGCTGAAATGGAGAATGATGGAATACTATTTAATATGACCTGGCCCCCACAATCACCTTATTGTAATTTAATTGAATTGTTATGGGAGGAATTCGATAGAAGGGTACGTGAACGATGTCCGACGTCAAAGCAACACTTGTGGGAACTTCTTCAAGAAGGATGGAACAATATCTCCCAAGATACTGGAAGAAAATTAGTTGAAAGAATGCCAAGGATTACTAAAGCAGTAATAAATGCCAAAGGAGGATATTTTGATGAATGTAGAATTTAAAGTAGAAAAAAATTCTTCTTGTTTATTATATATTTTGACTTGTAAACTAGAAAAACAATAAGCTGACATTTGACAATTACATAAAAAGTAATCAATTATATTTTATCTAGAAATAAATAAATTCTAATTACCATGAAAACTTTGTTTATTTTCTCGATTCCTAAGTGGGCTTAAACTGTTTGCCTGTAGTGTATATGAATTATTGACTATGTAGGTACTCACATATTTGCTTATTCAGAGGCATTTCTCATAAATTGATATGTTAACTTACCTGAAAAACAAAAAGAGAAAAACAATTATTTGAATGAATATCATACAAAGTCATAAGGAAAATCATTTCTTTTTAACGCTAATAATCAAATTAAGTTCAATGAAATGCAATTTAATGAAATATAGGGTTTTTTTAAAATTAAACATAATGAAATATTTTCAGTTTCAGTTGCTCTTAAATAATAGGTGTGTTTTTTTGCTCCTCCTATCCATAACAGAGTTCACTGGGACAGGAATTGTTGTTATTTGTGGTCATAAAATCCAAAACAATAACAACAACAATAGTAGGTACAATGAATTCACTGCATTGATTTATTTCCACATTTTTTCTCTTACGATGGAAGTTAGCAAAAGCCCTCTCATCTTAGGATCTCTCTTTGAATTTCATGAAAAACGTACAAATTACCAGTTTATGAATCAAAATATTTCAAAAAACGGTTATTATTATAAGAAAAAGTTATTAAATCTTTTTTGTAAGAAATTATTACAGCTACAAATTTGTTATGCATTATTTTTCTGAGATATTTATGTTAGTCGACATTTCTTCGTGGTGAACTTCAATTTCATTCTGTATGAGAATACCGGAAAAACAATCCTCCCAAGTATGTTTTTTTTTTAACTCCAGTCACTACTGGTGAATTTTTCACTTGGACACAAAAAAGAAACGAGGCGAATAGTTAAGGTAAAAAAAGATGAACTAATGTAGAACTTCATTTGTTGATCTCACTTTGGTATCGCGTAGTAATACGAACTCCTATATAAATTCGAAATCATTTCCTAGCTAGACTTATTTGCGAATTTTAAATAATTTTGTAAATTCTCTTCTTATTTCAGCTGCTCAAATTCCGCAGAGAGGCAGTAAGTATTGTTACTTTAGCTAGATAATATAAAATGAACGAAAAAAACTGGATTGATTTTTTTTGAAACTGACTTTCATTTTCCAATTGACAATTTTTTTTTAGGCTGCAAAAGGAAAGAGGATACGCAACATTCCGAACATATGCCAACACCGAAGAAGCCACGATTGGTTTTCACCGATCTCCAAAGACGGACTTTACAAGCTATTTTTAAGGTAGTGAGTCCCGAAATATTATCAAATTGAAAATATGAAAATTACAAATCGTATATGGTTTTTTTTTTAGGAAACGAAGCGGCCTTCAAAAGAAATGCAAGTTACGATAGCAAGACAACTGGGGTTAGAGCCCACAACGGTTGGCAATTTTTTCATGAACGCACGTCGTCGATCGATGGACAAGTGGAAGGACGAGGATCCGAAAAATTCAAGTCAATCAGCACTGTCGCCAGGCAATCCACATTCATTGGATTTGGACGACGGTGATGACATAGAATTAGATTTAGGTCAGGATAATGATTTCGATTTGGATCATGATCGCGATACGGACCCGGATCATGATGATATGTTGTGACACAGTACTGCATCACCGCTGCTAAGACACCACGATCTAATACACCATTCGCATCATCCAGATCACCAATCGCATCAAAACAATAGCTATAGCGAACACGGGCAGCAACGACAACATCACTCGATGATGGGTCATCATTTGGGCCATCGCCATTTGTTGCAGCCAAGTAGTCTCGAGCATAATAACAATAGTACACGGCATCAACAGTTGAATTGTTGCCTAAGCGGTAGCAATTTAAATGATTGTAACAGCAATAGTGATACCAACGACCTCCTCCGAAGCAATACCTCAGATCCGTGTGGTATGTCTCGCTATGGACTGAATCCTGACGATGATGTCATCATCAACGATATCGACGACCACCTAGATGAATTAGGGAGTGACGATCGTCTGCACTACGGCGGGACCAGATCAAGTCATCACCGGTTCTCTCTTTCCGGGCCCACTGACAATTTCAGACATAAGAACAATGTGATAAAGGATGTCTACGATGACGAAGATGAAGAAGACGACGATGAAGGCGAGAGCAATGACGATTTCATCAACGATGAGCTCCATAAAGTTGGCGATGATGATGACGACGAAGATGACATTGGCGGTCACAGTAACGATCGCTGCTCGGACCTTTGCTCTGGATCGATAATAAACGATTCCGGTCGCAATCATCTTGGAGCTACGATTTCAAAAAGTGTGATCGAATCAGGCGGTGAAACATCAACAGCAGTAACAATAACTAAAAATGGTAACAATAATAACAGTAGTAGCATAGATAAAGTGAATGGTAATAGTGGTGTTAGTGCGAGAAACAATAGTAACACACAGCTGAGCAATAGCAATAATAATGGCAGTGAGAATGGTAGTGAAGATAGTAGTAGTTCATCACAACAACAACAACAACAACAGCAGCAACAACACCATCCTTTACGTCATTACCACTATTACAATCTTCATCATAACTTAGGCAATAGTCGAGGTTCAAGTTCAGCGATTGTTAGCGATCGGCATTTGTTGATATTGTGAGTTTGATTCAATTCGTTGAAATTCAAAAAAACTAAGCTCTTCGAGCCGAAAGCAGCTTAATGTAAATTGTCAAGGGCTAAGAGTTTAAAACCTGTATAAGTTCCGAGTTTATCTAACCGCCATTAGTTTACGAAAAGAATCGATCGATGCTTCAATCAAAGCATTAATTTGTTGCAGTATTGTCGAGTTGATTCTTATTTTAGATGGTTTTTTTTGTTGATTGATGGTAATTACCAACTTTATTAGAGGTAAATCTGAATGCTTTACATCGTATGCTGCAATATCATCACCTTTCTTCCAAGAATTATGGTCAACAAAGCACACATTTCAATTATGCACTTAAAGAGCAAGTAACTTTCTTGTGGAGGTTAAGCCAAAAAAGATTCTCGATGTTCTGAGTCAGTTACTGGGTCCTACTTCAGACCTACTTCGGTGTATCTCATACCTAAAGCCGTCATCCAACTTGAATAACTGCAGTAATTGTCCAGTGGCATCGTTTGAAGAACTTCCACTGTGGTCTCTTTGATGCTTTGATTCCACGACGGGCACAAGTTGATGCAGTTGAAAATGTTTCTAAGATTTGGACTCGCTTCAGGCTCAATTCAAAAACACGCTGAAAGCTCCTATTGGTTCGAATGAATTCAACTTCTGACACCAATATTTGTGTTTTGTTTGAAAAGTAGTTCGCAAGCCCGTAATTTTCTGTTTCATCAAATTTAATGGAACTGAGCACGCTTTTATCGAAACTGAATTCATGAAAAAATTCGCGAGCATACAATTTGCATAGCTCAGTAAAAATAAAACGGCTTGTTTTCTTCGTTACTTTTCTCAATCTAAATTAACAGGTTTCTAACAAATCCTGCACACATCTCATTCTTTTCTAAACGTTTTCACGATCAAAATTTTAATTTTTTGTGCGGTAGATTTAAATACGACTCGGACTACTCTCCATCACAAAGAATAATGTAAATATGACCAAAAATAATTTACTGGTTCTTCGCCAGTACTATGACTTGTCAACAACGTTAGAAATTTATTTTACTTTAGTGATGCCTCTTACACATTTCATTTTGTATTTATTATGAGGCGCACTGATATCAGTATGCATATTGTATACATGTCAAAATTTCATATATATATTTTTAATTTTGAAAATCATAGATGATTTGCACATTAACTCAAGTAACAGAAAATAATGTTACTTATCATAACCGTGATTGCCTATATGCATTCCAAATACATTTACAGCTTTGAAATCATCAAAACAACTCCCAAAAAAACAAACAAACAGGAAATATAGATAAAAACACATCATTATGTCACAAATCATCAAAAAATAAATTTAATTCAAAATGCCATTTCGAAGATTCAAGTCACATTCAAAAGAAAAAATAGCAGTAAAAACGTTTGAAAAAAAAACAACACAACAACAACAACAACAACAACAACAAAAGAGAAAACAAAATGAAATAACTTATATTTGCCTTGCGGTCAGCGCCCGCCCTTAACTATAAATAAATCGATTATATATGCATATAATACTTAAAATCTAAATTAAATATAAATCCAAGAAATATTGTAAAATATATTGTATATTCATATAAGTTCAAAACAGAAAAATTAAAATAAAATAAACTTTATCACTTGAAAACCCAAACTAGAAAAAAAAACGACGACAGATGCAAGAATAAAGATAACGTAGTTAAGATGTAGAAACAAACAAACAAAAAAAAACTATTTAGAAACATTCTGTAAAAAGATTAAAAAAAAAAATTGAAAAGTAACGGCAGTGACGGCATTTGAGATTAATTATAAAAATTAAAAACAACAAAAAAAATTGTATAATTTTAAGGAAATATATAATTCGAAAAGAGATGAAGAAAAACCACTCTAGATATGTAAGCGTAATGTTAAATAGAGAATTAATAGCTTTCAGTGAAAAGTTAAAAACAGAGAAACAAACACACTCGTACGTTTTATATAAGCAAAAGCAACACAAAAAAAAAAAACGTTAAGTTACTTGATTTAAAGCAACCGGGAAAAAAATAATATAGGATATAGGAATTAAAATAGAAACAAAAAAGATATGACAACATTTTCTAAGATTTTAAATTTGATTTTATTGTTCGATCGTGATCGTTATTTTCAAATCGCTCATTCCATATTTAAATTAAATATTTATTTATTTATATTTGCAATTTAGAAATTCACTAGCCAACTACTTCTTGTTTTCCAAGAGAATTTCATTTGATTTCGAATGATGCAATAATTTTATTTTTACAGGATTTGCCTTTTTTCGTGTAAATAATATAATATGTTTCTGAATATATATATATATATATATATATATATATATATATATATATATATATATATATATATATATATATATATATATATATATATATAAATATATATATATATATATATATATATATATATATATATATATATATATATATATATATATATATATATATATATATATATATATATATATATATATATATATATATATATATATATATATATATATATATATATAGATATATAAATATATATGAAAGCAAATAACTGAACATAACATATGAAAACTCATCCTGTCTATGTGTGTATGTTAAAAAGTAGCATTGAAAATGATAAATGGAATTCATAACTCAGTTTCTTTTTGTGTTGCGCTATTAGTTATGCTAAAAAAAAAACATAGATGATCGGCTACAACAATATGAGAACGAACAAAAAATAATAAAACATGTTAACTAGAAAGCACGTTAAACTACAAACAACAGAAGAAAAGAAAGAAATCTTACTAAAAAGGGCTTTTTGTGTAGACAAAAAAAAAATTTATAGGGAGCAAATTTAAGAAGATAGTATTTTATTTAGATAAGATAAATAAGGATAATGCGTTAATATACTATTTATGGAAAACAAAAACAAGAGAAAACAATACAAAGCATATGGGCGCTATGTATTCATATGAAAATGAATCATATTTCAAAACAAGTCGAATCATAGGCGTGCACAGGACTTTGAAATAGAGGGGGCAGTCACCAGAAATCGGTAGACACTTTCTTTCATTTTCCCATTGAAGTACTGCTGTTAAGGCACAAAAGTGCGAATGGGTTTTTTTTTTGTGTTTTTCAAAAGATGTTATGAAATAGAGGTGGCAATTACCCTCCTTCGGAACGTTTGTGCACGCCATTGAGTCAAGTAATATTTAGATAATGTACACGATCGCAAAGCGGACAAAACCAAAGACATAAACAAAGACGAAAATAATAAGCACTAGTCAATTTGTACGTTTTTATTTAGTTTTTATAATTCTTATTTATTTATAATCAGGCCCAGTATCTGCTTTTTAATATTGATATTTTATGATATATGTTAAGATTATAGATTTTTCCATTTTCACATAGTTTGGAATCGTCATCGTGATTTGTTTTGATTTTTTTTTTTGAAAAAAATCTGTCATAATCTAGTCATTTATAATTATGATGAAACATTTTACCATTTAATATTTAACATAATTTAATATTATCTTCCAATGGATGTGTATGTCTTATTTATTTCATAATTTATTCGATGACTTAATTTCGTATTATTGTGTCCTAATTGTTAGAAGATAACTGATAATATTTTAATGCTATTTATTGAATTTTTTATTTATACATTTGTGTTTTTTTTTAATAAATTCTTCACGTGTGTGATGCATAAAATACTTTCGAGAAATAATTGTTTTACCGTAGAATCAATTACCGTGCAATTTTATTCGGGGGGACCGAAAGGTAATCAAAAAATGAATTTAACTTTTATTTATTTAAAAAAAAAACCGTTAATACTAACCAACAAAACAATTTTCATTATTTTTACATAAGACATTTTTGCCAACGTAAAGTTATTCGATTCACTTGTTTTTTTTTTAAAGTCCTTCTTTACCATTATTAAATTTTTAAGTTTTTGATGCAGGATCTAACGATCTGAAAAGGTGGAAAGGCTCTCGACGGCGCGAGAGCCTAAAACGCTGAGCGTGAAAGGCAGGGCCCATAATGAATTTTTTTGTAGTTTATCTGGTGAAGCTTTCCAGTGTCACCGATCTTTGTGGTGAGTAGCGGCTAAAATAGCAGTTGAAGAAGCGAAACGTAGGTATCTTTCTTCTAATAACTCAAATAACCGATTTCCCGACACTTTGCTGATGGAGAAATCTATTCCTTATATTCCTCAAGATATTTGTAATTTTTTTGCTAAATTTTTGAATATTTCTTCAAGGAAGCCTGTTTCGTCTCTGTTTTCTCATGTGGATATTGTAATGACTAATCATTTTGAGAATATCTTTTTTGAATCTCTCTGCAAACAGTAGCCCTAATGGTATTCGAACTGTGTTCGTTGAACAACAGTCTACAAACTGATGTGATTCGGACTGACTTCGCGAAAGCATTTGACAAGGTAAATCAAACCGTTTTGTTGAAAATGGTATCCAATTTTGATGCTTCTAGTATCCTTATCTCCTGTTTCTTTTTCCTACATTGATGATCGCACTTATCGTGCTGTTTCTAATGGCTGTTCTTCTTCCCTTTTTCAACCAACTTCTGGCGTTCCTGAAGGTTTTATTCTGGGCCCTCTTCTTTTTACTTTGTTTATCAATGATTCAAATCTGACTCTCTTCGATGTGAAAATGTGTCGGGCTATCGCTTATCTTTAAGCTCAAAATGGCTGTTACTCTGCAAACTTCCTGGCTGATCCCATTACCATTCACTACTTTTTGTCTGGTAGTTTTTTTTTTGGAAGAATTTCGATCAATATAAGGACCCTGGCTTCATTGACGTAAGTGTACGCTTCTTGAATTTTCAGCCTTGACACATCTTTCTCGCTTGATCGAAACTAAACTTTTTAAATTCAAAATAATCTAAAAATAAACTAAACTAACTTTTTTTTAAACTAAATATACAAAATTTTGATTTCTTTTCGGTCCCCGAAAAAGCGCTTTTATTTTGTTCTTCTTGTTCTTCTTATAATAATATTTAATTTTCTCAAATCACGAATCAAGTATACATGAGCTGATAAGTAACATGAATAGAATTTTCAATTGTTTTTTAATATATTTTTTTCTCTCCAAAAACAAAGTACTAGTTTTTATTTAATTGATTATTCCAAGAAATTTTCACCCAAAGTTTCTGAATGGTATTGATACTTCGCACAGCCTATTTTAGTCAATCAAATTTTTTGTGTATTAAAAACCATGTAAACATTTGTTCTGATCCCGAAAATTGCAATTTTTCCGTCGCGAAAATGCATTTTTTTTTTTTTAACAAAAAAAGTTTTATATTTTTAGAGACGAAACTTTGAAGCTATTATAAACACTCTTTTAAAGTTTCATGAAACCTGTTGAATATTACTGGTGAAACGGAAAAAAATACTGCGGCAGATTGATGATTGTCCAAAAAAAGCAATATCTATTTTCTGAAAGCACTTCACAAACGAAAACGAAACGCCAATAACAAAAAACAAGAAAATTATTAAAAAATATTCCAAAACTCTGCCCCTTAAGTGAAATGCAAGTTATTGAATAGGAAATAAATTGAAATTAAAATACTAACTGTATATAATTAATGAAAATAACTATACTCTGTGTATAAAATAAAACTACATAAGCAAGAAAATTAAATTTCCAACAGCAATACTGAATGTAAAAAGTTTAGGGGTGGCAAGCAAAATACTTGAAAATACCATACAAAATAAAATAAATAAATAAATGACACAATCAGCCTGTAAATTTTAATCGAATAAAAAACAAAAGTGAATCGAGTCGAAAAATCAGTGAAACGTTAAGTCAGAACATGCCTGTACAATTTGCGAACATTAAATTTGTTTCAGTGTAAATTTAACCGCTGCGACGAAAGTCCAACCGGCAAAAACAAAACTGATTAAATCTCAAACAGTATCTAAAAAAACATTAACAACACAATGTTGGAAAATGTAATAAAAATACATAAACAAACAAATAATGCATTCAATTACAGTCATAGTAAACTGTCTAAATTGGATTTTTCTCGAGACTCTCCAGAAAGACGTTGCGTTTGTCAGATGAGATTTTTCTTTTTGTAAAAATGAAACCAGCAAATATATAATTTACGTACAGAACAATTCTAGTAATTCAAATATAATCTAGAATGAAAACACAGGAAAGTTAAAAACCAAAAAAAAAAAAGTACTTAAGCATGTGTTTAATGTATTTATTAAAGAAAAAAAAAATACGAAAAAGAAAACTCAAAAAAGATTGCATACCAAAAATATGAGAAAAAAAAGTACATATAGAAATATAAAATTATCAGTGAAACATGATAAAAAAAATCGATTAATACAAATATACAGAAACAAAAAAATTAAAAATTAAAACAAACCAACCAAATAAATATATATATATATGAATACAGACGTATATATTATTATTAATTAAATTAATAGAATTAAAAAAGAAAGAATAAGTTAAAATACCTTAGAAGAAAATAATGAAAATTTGAGAAAAAATAAGTAAAGAATAATAGTGAGAATAATAATTAATGAATTATGACTACCAAACAAAATGTGGAGAGAACAAAAAAAAACGTAATAAACAAAAAAAAATTATTTGTAGTTTGTCTGATTTGCACACGCACCCATAACAGAATGAAAAAAAATATGAAATGAAATAAAATAAAATTATATATGAAAAACTTAGACAATAGAATTTTTTTTTCTTCATTTATCTTTTTGCATTTTTTTTTTTTTTTTTGGAATTTGCAGCACTTCGAACTTTCGAAATTTTGAATTGAATCTCGTGATTTTCGTGATGGTCATAGCTTAACCCAAACGAATAGTCAAATTTGTTTCATGTGAAATATATCAATCCGTTCAAGAATCCGGGGGTCAAGAGAAAGTCTCGTTCGTCTAGGAAAAAATTATGGGAGCTTGGAGAAAATCAAGAGACTCAGGAAAAAATTCAGGGGACTCAGGAAAAAATTCGGGGAGTCTGAGAAAAAATAATGGAACTCTAGGCAAAATTTTAGAAGATTCTAAAAACATAATGGGACCTTGGAAAAAAAACTAAGAGACTCTAGAAAAAATTCGAAGGGGAGCTTGAGAAAAATCTGGCGACTCTAGGAAAAATCCTAGGAGCCTAAATCAAATTCAGGGAACTCTAGAAAAAAAAAACTCTAGAAGTCTACGATAACATCTTCAGAGAACAATCAGCGGACGCAATAAAAATTCCTGGTAATGTACGGGAAAATCATGGGAGCTTATTAAATACCACAAAAAAAGACAGAAAACAAAAGAAAATAAAATCGAACAAATCTCGAAAAAAATCCCACGAGGCTGGAAAATAACATAAGAGCTCAGTAAAAGCCAGGGGCATTAAGAAAAACTCTTGAAAGTCTAGAAAAAAAAGCTTGCGAAAAAGTAGCGGACTCTAATGAAATTCTGGAAGTCAAATAAAAATAATGGAAGCTTAGAGCTACAAAAAAAAAAAAATCCGTTGGCTTAAGAACAAATCATGGGAGCTTAATAACAAATTCAGAGGATTATAGGAAAAATGGTGGAAGTCGTAAAAAAATCAAGAGCGCATAGAAAAAAATCTTGGAAGCCTAAGAACGTGTGTGAGTACATATAGTGAAATTATACTTATATGAATACGGTTCGAATTTGGAGTGTATGATAGTGTAGGCTGGTTCGCAAGTAAGAAGCCATTATTTTTCAGTGGTTATTAGTAGATTTCGTAGTTTGATTTTGACTAAAGGATTTCAGAGGTGTTTTTTTTTCTTTAGAAGAATAACTTGTTTTCGACAGAAGGTATTTATACATTCAGGAAATTTTTCGGGGGTGTTATTTTTAGTCTGCGACTAGTGCTAGTTTTCGTTTCGTTAGCGACCTCGGTACAATAACGATTTTGGTAAATCGTCTGACCAAGAACGAGTTCACATACGAGCTGGCCATCCGGGGATTTGACACCGACACCGTAGACAATATACGAAAGGTCCCGTGGGCGACGCTGCAGGCAGAGTCAGCACAGGATACGTCTACCCGTTCGGCTTTGAAACGGTCTACCGGGAACTGGAAGCAAAGGCGACGGAGGCCGAGCAACTGATGGAGAAGGTGACGGGCGGCAAATCATCTGTGGAATTCCTGAAAGCGAAAGTGAGAATCTACTTTGGGTTCGGCAGACTGGGGAACGTGTGGCCAATTGCCCTGGAGCAGAAGGAAAGTGCGAAGAAGCTCCGGAACAGACTCATTTTGGCGATGGGGGCATTTTCAGAGAAAGTCGAAGACCCTAGCGATGATGAGGCAGAACCAAGCGGTAGGATTTGGGAGTCATCTACGATACAGCAGACTAAAGTAGTTAATCCGGCGGAGGTGGCCAAATGGGGCCTAAATGCCTTCTTGGAGCGCGTTGACGAGCTGCGTCAGGCCCGAGGTCTTTCAAAGAAACAATTGTTTACATCGACATGCTAGGGCTCCGATATGGTTCCGAGTATACCGCAATTTTGTTAAGTGCTGGGACGAACTGGTGGTGGAGCTGAAAGCGGAGTTTCTACCGTCCGATTATGAGGACCGTCTGTGGGATGAGATCAGGAAGCGAACATAAGGAGATAGTGAGTCCATGGGGGGGTGTATGTGTCGACCATGGAACGTCTTTTCAGCCGATTAAAGACTAACTGCACGGAGCAAGAAAAGTTGCGCATCCTGCAAAAAAATATTGGAACTGCAAACGCGAGGGGCACATATCAAGAGAATGCAGAGAGGTGGTGCGATCAGCATGTTACGAGTTGTTAGGCAAGAGGTAGCGCCCAGGAGGGCCGAGCTCGTAGTAGTGCTCAGGGATCGGGAAACGATAGACGTGCTCACTAGGCGGCCAAGAGAGCACCGTGAAGAGTGGCCATGACAGTCGCCCGCAACTAAGGGTCGAAATAGAGGGCGTGATCATGGAAGGGCTGTTAGATTCGGGAGCGAGTAGCACAATCCTGGGGGAGAAAGGTTGGTCCCGCTTGGCGAGAAAATGTTAAGCGCTGATTCGGAATGGGATTAACGAGGTACGACTTGGTAACTGGGAAATGTGCTCAGTAGCAGAAGCGGTGAGGTTGAATTTCGCTTTGAGCGGGCGTCAAATGTTAGTGATTCCGTCCATTCCCCAAGACGTAATTTTAGGAATTGAATTCTGGGAACGCTTTTGGGTAGTTTTAGACATGAAGGGGCGGCAGTTGGTATTCGTGGCTGTAACAGAGGTAGCGACTGGGAAAGCCCTACGGAATCGCTCCCATTTGTCTGAAGAAGAGGAAAAGTCCTTGACGGGGCTGATGGAGCAACAATTCAAATTGATGGGCGATGGTCTGGGATGCGACAAAGCGATGAGTCATGTAATCAAGACTAAGTCCGTTCCAATCAAACAGAGGTACTACCCCGTGTCACCTGCCGTACAGAGACAAATTAACCAAGATCTACACGAAATGCTAACGGAAATTTCGAATTACCGTTTTTGGGCGTTGATGAATTTCGGAAAATTCCATTTAACTGTGTGGACAAAGCATTAAATTTATCAATCGTTGGATTTTGGATTTCTGAACCGGAAAAAATTATTCTATTAACTTGATGTGATTCGGGATTTATCTAATTACATTCATTTTGCTGCCCGTTACCTATTTTACATGGGCTGAGTTCGGAGCTACATTTATTTGCAATTCGACGGGTAGGCTCCCGTTTTTTTTTTTTGCGAGAGTCTGGCAGCCTTGCTTCGTTGTAAATTGCAGTTTTTCATTATGAAGGGTGGTTGTATTCGCTAAAGTTTACGTGCTATTTTACTTTAGCACTTGATATTGTCCCCATTTATTTTTGCAAACGATGTAGGTTATATTTTGATTTTGAAATTTAGAATTTGATGTTCAACCAATAGCCTGGAGAAGGAAGTCATATTAGTCTCCTTTCATTAAAACTAGATCAGATTGCTAAGTTATTTTTGCTTTTGGTAATTTGAACAGCCATGATAATGATTATATTGAATTTGATGTGCACGGGAAATCAGAATTCTATTCGTATTTTTAACTTTTCGCATAGTAGGCCGACCGCCGCCGTATTTCCAGCTCCACTCGCTGCTCTACCTATAGAGCTTAAAGAAAAAACAATACGGCACCGGCGGCGCTGACAGTGGTGCCAGTGTATTTGATAGTTTGACGAATGTGAAAATCAAGAAATGGCAGAAGACGATATATCTAGCATGAGTTTTATATGATAAGCCGAAAATCAATCGTTCTGGTTGTATCGTGCACGTGAAAAATTGAGCTGAACGGAATAGTGCATTAAATTTATGGATTGGTTTGTAATGTTAGGATTGAATTACGCATTCTCCTGTGGTTGTAAAATTTCTATTCAAACGAGACCTGGAAGCGACAATTCTATACGAATTTACCGAATCGAAATTCGAGTATTGGGGAAGATGGTACCACTGCCAATACCACAAAACTAGCTCCAGCAAAGCAGCTAGCTAGTCTACCTCGACGCGTAGCGTGTAGTGATCGTGGCACGACGAGTGTCGGTATTAAGCCAGCGGACGAACATTTGCAGCAGTCTTGTTGAAACGTGTGCTCGTTGGGGATGTGATGTAGTGCGGGCCTAGCAATAGTGTGGTGTTCGTACGTGTACGAAAAAAAAAATTTACTTCAAAAAATTTGAAAACTGTCTTCTTCATCAAATGCTCAGAATTGCGACGTAACGTTTCGCGAGTTTTTCCAGGGAAATTAAATTTGCAAAAAAAAAAACCAAATCCGCAACTGTGCACCTGCTAAATAACATTGTGATGTTCTAGTGAAATAGTATCAAACAGAAAGTCTGAACTTCAAATCGAAAAAATAGCACGCAGCATTCTACCTGTTCAGCAAAATTTTGAAGTGTCTTTAACCATCCCAAGAACATCATCATCATCATCATAACAGGGTGCTCATTTCGGGTTTTTCCGGTTTCTGTATTGTTAGAATACAAAAAAAAATTATTTTCGTATGTAGTTATATACTCCTTGCCGTCGCGTGTCTTTAACGCTATTGTAATATTCGTGGCAGCAGCATCAGCGGTTTTGCGGATGAAGTACTTAATGCGCTATCATAACCACGTATTGTCAATTGAATAATAATATTTTTACTCAAATAACTAGTATTTGTAAAGACCAAAAAAGAACAAAAACAAAAACTTGCATCAGACCGAAAAGTGAGCACTGAGAATAAATCAGAACAACAACATCCAGCGTGAGACGAATGCAAGAAGACAATCTAAGCAAAGAATAAGCATCAGGTAGTCGGAAAAGATCGTCTGTCAGCCTGCATACCTGAGAGGAGGAACATCGTTGGAGTTCTAACAAAATAATTATTTAAAAGAGTGGTTCGGCCGTGCAAACAGGTTGTTCAATCTTCAAACTTAAAAAAAAGGTAACCAACAATCGTAGTAAGAAACTATAATTTGCAAAATTAAAGGATAATTCATACACACACACACACAAATAAATTATAAAATTTTCAATTGTAGTTTGGGAACTTTCTTATCTCCGTTTCAATATCGATAATTAAGAATAGATATATTTCCAATTCCCCTCTTTCCCTCCAGTTGATAGAAAGCCGGATTTCCGGACATAGTCAAGTAATATAAATACATATATATGCATTGCGTATTTATCAAAGGCCAGATAACACACATAAAAAAAATTAAAAGACCAAGAGAGTGCTAAGAATTACCGGGGGGGAGAGGTCAGAGACGACGAAATCAAGGTCACAGCATGGCCATCTGATTAGGTATTCGTGAATAATTTCGATAGACGACCATCATTATCATAGATACCTAACTAGAAAACGAGAGTTTTCAATCTAGGCAAATTACTTTCGATGTTTCCGATGTATGTATTTTTTTTTTGTACAATCTAGTCTGTCTTTCTCTTTGTGGTGAAAATTCGATTGTTCGTTGCACGTTTTTTTCGCGGGGTGCTCGACGTTGTTTTCGCCATACCAATAATTTTCTTTCTACTTATTAGAAGAATCAATTGACACGGAATGACTCTGGTCCCAATTTGTCACAGCTATTGATGAATTCAATCATTGTTTCTTGGGTTTTTAAAAGCTCAGTAAATCTAATAATTTACTGTTAATCCTGTCAAGCTTTGCATAAACTGAAGAAAAAAAAACTCAAGTGTATCAGAAACGCTAGAAACACTAATGTTCGAAGAACAGAAGAGGATTCATGCAGATTTTGAATGTATATTCTATCACTAGCTACTTAAGACCACTGTCACTAGCTACTTCTCCTAATAAAAGCCAATACTCCCTAAGCAATCATAGACCCTAAGCCAATTTGATTTCGATGACTTCATCGAAAGTTACAGCGATAGAAAGGCATTTGGGGTTGTCATCCGAAAAATGTCCAGACCTTAGAAAATTTAAACATTGTTTATTTATTTTCATTGTAAATGTTTGCGATTTGAATACTTAATGTAAGCATTTATTGGTACGAAAATAACAAAAACGCCTCGTACTGACAACACTTTGCTTGCACCGAAGCCAAAACTATGTCGTATTTGCCTCAAGTTGAAGTCAACCTACTCTGCGAATTTCGTATTGATCCGATGACTGCATTGGAAGTTATAAGGATACAAAGAAATTTAGGGTTGCCATTCGTAAAATATTTAAAATTTTCTAGGTCTTAATATATGTTGTTTATTTTCACTGCAAGATCACTACGATTTGAAAATTTTGTGATTAAGTCGCTTACTAAAGATAAGCCAAAAAAAACAAAACTACAAAAAACAACCATAGCTGGCAACCCGATCATTATTTTTCTAACTTGACTCCTACTAAATATTGCCTACATTAAGTTGAATTCGCCATATGAATTTTCGTTATGATTCCATGACTGCACGGGAAGCTGTAGGGCAAAGAACTTTATTTTCCGGAGCGAATTTTCAGAATTAAGACACCAAAATTAGCATAGCTGGCAGCTCCAACCTAATTTTCCAACCAAACTTCTATCAAACGCGGCTTAGAGTAAAGTTCAGCTACTGTGCGAGTTTCGTCAAAATCTAGTGAATGAATCAGAATTCATAGAGCCAAAGCAGATATTTTTCTTAATGATTTTTCAAGATGGCACCACTGCCACAGGGTTGCCTAAATTTCAAAATCACGTCCATCAGACCTAGTTAATATCAACATATCCTGTAAATTTTATATTGATCGAATTATCTGGTTATCAGTTGGCGTGAACAGAAGTTTCGAGTGACGACGTGATGGGCTGCCGTTCTTGTGCAAATCGGAATTTTGAAAATTATGATTTGACATAATGCACAGGTTCAAATTTACCAGTGGTTTGAATTTTTTTGTCAAAAAGCAAAAAAATTTCAGGATGACCGATGATTTGAAAGATTTTTTTTTTCACGTGCCTGCCGTAGCTACAGAGTTGACGGCACAATCTTAAGAGTCCATGTGTGTACGGTTTTAGTCAACATCAATTTACGCTTTCGAAATTTCACGATGATCCAATGTTTCTGTCAAAAGTTATGACAAATGGAAATTTGAAAAAAATCCTTGCCTACTTTTAGGCACTGACCGCCCACATAGGGCTCATAATTTCTATATTTTTATCATGGGCAGGCATATAACATAATTAATTTTCATTTCCAGTACTTAATTTTAATGAAAATGTACTCTGCATAGAAATATAGGGATACCTGAGAATTCACTAAAATGATGGCCGCCGCTAAAGGGTTAAATATATTTTACTTTGAATTAGTCGCAGCACCAGTCCTTATATACATCTACAGCTCAATCGGATCACGAACTTGAGAGATGATCTCCCTTCGAAACGAGTCTAATACTAATTTTCTTCGAAAATCAGTAGTAAGTTGTGTTAGAATGCTCTCCTAGTCCATGCAGTCCATCAATGCATATCACACATTTCACTGAAAAAATCTGCTAAGAATTTCCTGTAAAGTATGTACTATCATATGGAAATCTATAGCTGCATATAAGAATCAAATTTTTTCATGGAATTTAGCTCCTCAAGATGAAGCCGGAAACGCCGGGGGGAAATGTTTTGTAGCAGGTATGTCTCCCGTGTCTCTTCTAAAATAAAGTCAACTGACGACGACGGCGACCACGTTGTGAAAATTTTCTCCATATCATTCGAGAAATATCAACGTTATTTTAAGACGATAACAAGATAAGTAAACGTTTAGACTCTTGAATAGATGAAATTATGGTTGGTGGCAAACAGGCAAGCAAATAGACATACATTAAGTGGCATACAGTAAAAATAAAAAAGAAAACTAAGAGAAAACTATTTGATTTACGTACTTGTTGAATCATATGTAGAGTAAACAAGCAAAACAAGAAATGAAAAAGGACATTTTCGTTTCTATCACAAGGAAAATTAAATTTATTTTTTTTTTCTTTGGCATTCCATTATCCCTTTAACCTTGCATTTATGAAAACGAAAATCACAACAACGTACCAAAAGTCTACAATCCAAGTGTAAATCGAATTGACTCGATGTTGAATTAGATACTGTGTGCGAAATATTATTGTATAATCCTGAGCTCCGCAGCAATAAGAGAAATAAATAAACCATATGAGAAGCTCCAAATAAAATGTAAAAAAAAATTAGCTTGCACGCATAACAAAAACAACATATCTGTATAAAATTATATTTACATTTTATATAGACATGTATTTAATAATATGTAATCATTCAAGTGCTTTTCTTTTATCATTCCACTCACATATGAATGCACATTGTACATACATACATATCTTTACATTTCTTCTCTTTCAATCAAATTAGGGTACTTTAGATAACAATGTGTAATCAAATTGCTAGCCAAACACCATCGACATACGATTGTACCTACAAACATACATACATATATTTATGTGACTGTCGCTCGTTTTCATACAATAAAAAAAAAAAAACAAGCCTATTTTATCTACAGAAAGAATTTCCCCTTTAATTTCATTAAAATTTGGTTATGATCGTATCTACTTATATAAAATAATAAATATGAATATTGTCATCGATTTTCGTAACAGATTGACGGCAATTTGATGAAGAATTATCGTATTAATTGGACAATTAATTGCCCTGGAATCATTTTCGTGCAGTTAATTGTGTTTAACCATGCAGCTATCAGCACTTCCGCTTCTCTCGTTTAATACCATAAAGTACAAATAAACTTATTGTGTGCCGTACTTTTTTTTTAGATACATTTCTTAAGAGCACTATTTAATGTAATGTATTTATAAATTAATTCGCTCATAATTGGCTCTGACCTTGGGAATGTTGTTATTTAATTATTGATTTAGCGATTGGATGCATCAAAATTATTATTTATAAGCTAAATCAAATATATATATATATAAAAAAGTCTACTAAGTCAAAATCAGGTCACTGAATCAGAATTTATTGGGCCAAAAGCAGTTATTTTTCCTAGTGATTTTCCAAGATGGCACCACTGGCACAAAATTGCCCAAATTTCAAAATCGCTTCTATCCAACCTGGTCCTACTTAAGACCAATAACTTTTGTAATTTTCGACCGTATCTGATTATCGGGTCGTGAGTTCCCGTTAAAAGAAGTTTTTGATACTAAAAATATAAAAAATCTGTAGGTATAGAATGAGACCTTTTTCAGTAGTTCTCATGCATTAGAAGTGCCCTAAATGTCCTTAACATACCTAAAAAAAAATTCGCGGAAAAAACAGTTTGATCGAAAATCAACTTTTTTACAAAAAAATCGTAACTTTGTCAATTTTCAATATTTTTGGCTAAAAATTCAGGGGGATACATTCAAGGTATGACAAAATCTTAAAAAAAATTAGCCTTATAGTGACTCTTAAAAAAAGTATTTATTTTGCATATTAACAGTTACGATTGTGAGGATTTTAAAATTTGCAAACAGAAAAAAAAATCATAACTTTTTTCAGTTTTTAATATTTTGAGTTAAAAATGAATATGGATACTCTCAACACATAGTAAAATAATAAAAAAAAAGTAGCCTTTCATAAAGGGTTGGAAAAATAACGTGTAATCTTCTGAATAATCAGATTCTGATTGCTCCGAGACATGGTCGTCTCCGGAGGAATCACTGTCGCTAAAATTCTTATCATTATCTTCAACTTACAAATTATTGCGTACACTAGAACGCAGATTATACGTCATATTGCTAAAAACAAAAAATAAAAGCACGTGACAACCTATTTTTTGGCTTTTTATAAATTAATCTATCGATTTATAAAGTAAAAAAAAATTGAATTTTTACTTCAAAATTTACGTCGAGTACATATGGGGTATATTTGACCCCTTAATCTGTTCAAAGGCTTCTCAACGACAGCTGGCGACTTCGCACTGCAGGCGAACGGTGTAAACTTATAGTCAAGACACAGAAATACACTTAGGAGCCTATAGTAGCCCCTTTTCCCGCAGGCCTAAGCGCTGCGATCGGCCAAAAAGGACTCTGGGGTCAATTTGACCCCCTGTGTTCTCGGAGGGTTAATACTAAATTTTCTTCGAAAATCTAATTGGAACCTAGAACAACTTAAGGAAGTTTAGAAAGTCCCGGCAGTCTAAAAAAAAAAAAAATCATGGGAGCGCTGAAAATAGGTCGAGCGTCCAGAAAACAGATCATTGGATCGTCGGAACATTGTAAATATTTATTTGTACTTGTATTTCCAATTATCGTTCTATATCCCTTCTTCCCTTCTTTAGTAAACTTCCCGAACTGATCGTATATAATAAGCTGTATCATCCCAACGTTCAACCTTTTCCAGCTCAAAAGCGGCATGTCTTGGTTCAGGGGAAAGTCTACTCCTTGTTATTTTCAGTCATTTACTAATACTGTCAACATAAGCAAATAGATGTTTTATTCATTGATTTTTGTAAAGCCTTCGATTCTGTTCAACATTAGCTATTGTTCTTGAAGCTGGAACGCTATACATTCTCTGACTTCCTTCTTTCCCTTGTTTTTCTTCCTACGAACATGATCGCATTATCTCCCATTGAGTCGATCTCTGGAGTTCCGCAAGGTTCCATTCCTGGTCCGCTACTGTTTCGGTTTTTTACCAATGAGATTTCTTCGTCCAATAAGTCATCTTGTCTTTTATATGCTGATATATGTAACTTCAAGATGTTTCGAGTAATTGACTTGTTGTAAAATTGCGAGCAGCTGGAAAATGATTTAAGTGCGCCGAGTTTCTGGTGCACTAGATTGCACTGAACGGAACTCAGCAATTCAAAAAGACAATTGCGAAAATTCACTAAAAGTTTACGATACATTTTACTCATTGTTTCAGATAACAGTAATGAATTACAAGTGACATAAAACAATTGTGTTTCGTATGAGCTTATGGAATGTATTTAGATTATTTGACGTGCTCGAAAAAATTTTGTTTTTCTTATGTTATCGATATGCTCATAAATACCGCAATGTAAATTATATTTGCAATAGACGACGAAACATTGTTGAGCTTAGCATTTTCAGATAAACAAATGACTCGTACCTAATAATAATTCTTCAATGCTTTCAACAATACAGCAAGAAAATGATTCATCGTAGATAGGAATTTTCCATGAATAAGCTGGTTCATTCATTTAAGTAAAAAAATAAACAATTATATCATTAAAGTGACAAACTATTGAATAATAAAATATGCATTAGAGATGTAATACAACAACACTTAATTATATGTAGATAATTACACTAATGATACGATCTTTATTCATTTCCTCGAATTGATGATCCAGTTAATAAAAATTTTCAAATATACACCGCCGTACCCGGTTTAGATAGAGCTTCATTTACCCATCATTATATTCAATTCCTTTCAATGTACATATCTAACTCTAGCCGAATGCTAGGTGAGCTATATAAAAAAACAAACACAATCTTGATTTTGATGATTCACTTTTATGGTATTCGACGGCATTGAAATAACCTTGCAGAGGCTCATTGGAGCCCCCGCAACCGGCAGATACCTCGCCGGTATGAATAATCTGATTTACCAGCACGCATTGACCGATAAAATCGAGGTAGAGATAACACAACAACAACCATAAAAAAAATAACAATCCGAAAAAGGAAAGGTTAATCATACACCTATTATTAATTTATTATATTTATTGAAATCAAACACGATCATAAAAGTATTAAGAAATGGAAAACATATCAATGTTTGACCTTAAATTTAGCGTTCAGTGATCTTACGATTGAAGGCTTTATATACACATACTAAGTAGATCTAGTCATGTTGTTTTCGATTTGAGACTTGAGAAAAGATAAACACATTACTAACTAGACGATATAGGCCTGAACGTTAATGCATGAATTATCTGGTTTTTTTGCCATCCAGTAAGTATAACAAAAAAAAACTCTACTGAAGACTTCAATGTTATGTTAGTTAATAAAAAAAAACAAGGGGGCCAGGAAAAATTATGTGCCTCTAGGGGAAAAAACTCGGGAGTCTTAAAAAAAACCCTGAAAGCTTGACGAAAATCCATATAAGTTTGAGGAAAAAAAATTTAGGACTTTAGGACAGTAAGAACCGTTGCTTCGCTTGATGCTTCGTTGAAGAGAATCTACCAGAAAGCGTACTCCAGGTCTAAGCTAGTGATAAACCTAGTAACTACTAGGTGTGCCAAGAGTCCCTCGAAGATAGGTAATGGGCACGCGTCCTTTTGAGATGACCTCATTTAGGCGTCGGCGATCGAGGCACTTTGCTAAATTTGTAAACGCGTCCATCGAAAAATTTGCCTTTTCGAGGAAACGAAGGGTCCTCCTCACACGGCAAATGCTCAGAGAGTTCCGCACTTGAAACCAGTATGCGTGATAATATGGGCAAAGTGGCTCCTAGTTGCCTTGAACAACAACCCCTTGAGACGACGAAAGGTCGACTACAAGAAAATTCTGTGGATATTCCGCGAGAACCCGAAACTCCGCACCTGAGCTCGCCTACACGGAATTTTCCTAAAACGGATTATATTAGGTGCAAGAGAGCCATCGGAGAGGAAATGCTTGCCAAATGCAAGCGACAAATATTTAATATAATATAAATAATAAATATTAATTAAAAATGTAAGTAGCAATGAGAAAGCGGATTCCGACCCAGATCTTCGTGTTTTAAAGATGGATTTTTGTTTTAGTAAGTAAAAATCTTACATAACGCGTGGTTTGTTGGCCCGGGTATCTTTCAAAAAAAATCTTGTCCCTCTACAACGGAAAAAAATCCCCGAAACTATTTCATGAAAAATTATTACCATATCGATTCACAAAATCACTTGACGTGCTAATTTAACTATCCAATTTGATAAGCTATTTCGACACGCCATTGGCCTACAAATATCAGCAAACATTCTGGAATCTTTGAAATGTCATTGAATTAAATTACGGAAATTGGTTCATGTACAACATCATCTATTGATTTTACCAAGTTAAGATATCACAATAGAGCCCCCTCTTCAACCATCGTCTTCTCAAATGAGCTTGCTTCTATACAAATTTGTTAATTCAAAATATTTACTGTTTGCTTTTCAATTTAATCTAACCAAAACTGCAATTATAATTAATTTCTGTGACAATCAACAAACAATGTACAAAAGATTATAATAATGCCGCTGTTCGCACCGGTTAGCTTGTATTTGACTTTACTGATGATTTACTACCCGATGACCAACATTTGTTTCCGTATGATGATGACTGAAAAATACACAAACATAATTCATGATTCCGATCTCGGATGCGCCCTGAACGGAACCGGGAGATCTTCTACAACTTGTTTTCTATTATACTCATCATATTCAAAGCCAACAACAACAACAACAACAACAATACGTTAACGATGAACAGGTACATATGTGCACATACTAGCGAATGCGGGTAGATTAGGTATGGCGGTATCACATAGAAAACTCGTTGTATCTATCGCAAGTAAGTTGTATCTATCTATTAGTCAAGTATTTGCTGCCGTGTAACCGCACCGGAATTCTACCTACTTAGATCTCATCATTAGTTTCGAGCTGAGCTGGCTGAATTTACCGGAGCTTATATAATGTGCCGTACTCTTCAGTAGTTGTATGGTCCGTTCAAGGTCAAATAGAAAACAATCTAACTTTTTTCTACTAGACATGTCAAAAACTAAGGTTTTTTTGTTGCTGCTAGTTGTGTTCTACTTGGGTATATGATATGAAAGTATTAATAAATTCAGCATAAGTAAACAATGCATACGAATTTATAAGAATCTTTAAATCAAATCTTTTATTTAATTTGAAAAATTTATTAATTTTCTTGTTTAAGTTAAATTTTCGTTCTTCTTATTGATTTCCAGATTATACCAGTAAGTCAAACAGTAATAAGCATTTTATTGCTCGTATGAATAGTTTTGCATTTGGTTTAGAAAAGTGGGAAGTATTACGATTAAAGTTCGAAAAACGCATGGAATTTTAGATTGAACATTTTTATAATACTCCCAAAAACAGTTAAAATAATTTTCAATTAGTAAATTATTACTGTAGCTTTACAGTTTTAAATGTAAAAGATAAGCTCCACCATTTCGTTCCGTTACGAATGCCCCAAAACAAAGAACATTCCGTATAAATTGATTATGATTTTAACAGCATGAATATTATAGTTCGCAGACTAGTTTGAGCTAAGCACTGGTCTATCCTACCCCGAAAGGTTTTTGGCGTCTCAATCAAAAAATCCCCAAAATAATTCTTATGGACTCAGTTTCGTTTATCACTCCTCCTCTGTACGCTGGAAACGAGTTGGTTCCTTGATGCCCTTCAATGCACTTTAGGTGTCAGGGTTTATCAGGGCCAGTATTGAGAGCACGGACGCCCCGAGTGAGGTCATACTCATAAGCATGGCGAGGACTTTGAAAAAAGGGGGCAAACACCCAAATTCAGCACACACTTTTCTTGATTATCAGTGAATTATTGTGAAGGCACGGGGTAGAGTGCAATAACAAATTATCAAGAGTAGCTTAGCAATAGAAGGAACAACTGCTTCCTTCTGTAAACCACAGTGATCATAGTTCTTTTCACGAGATGGTCGGCTTCTCTTCTTCATCTTTTGAGCCATAGGTTCAACCAAAATTGTTTAACCTTATGGCGAACCGTTATATGTACCGCTTTATGAGAACGGGTACTAGTATTACCAGTAAGAGTATTAGCAGGACTGCACCAGAGAGCCCAAGACTTCTTAGTATCCTCGAGATATTTTTGGCTAGTGGCTAATTTGACCGATGACAAAGGAGATGAGACCTCGTCGGTCATAAATTAGCCCCAAATACCGCTACACTGTTGCATAGGATGACCATAATCCATCGTGCCGGGCAGACGCCGGCTCTGCAGATTATTTCCTTTGAGGATACCTAGTATTTGCGCACATCAGATGCCAATGCTTTGGCTGAGATCTGTAAAGAATAGCCTTTTTTCCTCAACAATTGATCCTGATTTTTAAATTAAGCTCCCATAATTTTTCTCAGACTCCTGGGATTTTTTTGGAGTCTTATGATTTCTTTCAACTACCGTATATTTTCCTAGATTTTCGAGGTATTTGTTGAACCCCCCGCCCCTTCTGCTCCTCTCTCTCCGAGCTTTTTTTCTCAGCTCCCATGACTTTTCCTAGATCCCTAGAATTTTCGCTAAAGTCCCATGATTTTTTCTTAGCTCCCATAATTTTTTCCTAGACTCTCGAGATTTTCCGCAATGTCCTTGATTTTTCCCTCGACTTCTTAGATTTTTTTTAGGGCTTCGAAATTTTTTCCAAACCATCTGAATTTTTTCTGAACTCTCCTGATTTTTCTCCAGACTTTTAAGATTTTTTCTTGAGTCTCTTGGGTTTTTTTTCTAAGTTTTTCTTCCATAGTTTTTTGTAGAGTCGTAGAAGTTTTTGTGGAATCTTGAAATTTTCTCGCAAAATGTTTTCTGATTTTATCGAAGCTCTCGTAATTATTTCTTAGACTCTCGAGATTTTTTTCTAGACCCTCTTAATTTTTTTGTAAGCACTCATAATTTTCTAGAATCCCATGATTTTATCTGATTTTTCTTTTGATTTTTCCCTAACTCTTTGGATTTTCGCTTGAAACTTTTGATTTTTTTCTCAGGTTTCTAGAATTTTTGCTGAAGTCTCATAATTTTTCCTCGACTCATACGATTATTTCTAGAACCTTCTGATTTTTTCTAAGTCTCCCCAGAATTTTTTCTTAGACTCCTCGATTATTTTCTTTACATTTCCGGATATTTTCTAAGCTCAATCTCAAGCCACCATGGTGGAATATGGAGATCAGCACCCTGCGACGAGAGTGAAGGAAGGAATTCAACAGCTCTAAAAGGATAGGACCATTATATTATTTGAGCCGTTTAAATCTCTAGACCCTGAAAGCGTTCTTTCGGCTGATATCTAGCAGTCCATGGCTGAGAGAGATATACCACAGCTTGAAACATGCCCCTATATACTGATGGGAAACAAGAATTGTGTTCATCCTTAAAGCAGGAAAAGTTCCGCATAGTAAGCCAAAGGATTATCGTCCAATATGTCTTAGTTCGATCCTGTTAAAGATTCTGGAAAGGATCACTGATTAGCATATTAGTCACAGCATGGTAAGTGTACTGAAACTGCTCTTTATGTCCTCATGGAGTAAATTGAGAAATCTCGTGCTCTGAAGGAATATACGTATACCATCTTCTTGGGCATTAAGGGGGCCTTTAAAAACGTAAAGCTTGATGCCATTGTTGAGGCACTCTCGTTGCTCCATGCTGATATTCGGTATTTTATCGTATAGCTTCTTAAGAATTGAATGGTAATCTGTTTCTGGGAGAGTGCTTACGTACGACGGTGGGTCAGCACGGGCGCACCTCAGGGTGGAACTCTCTCTCTCCTCTGTTGTGCAACATAACGGTAAATACTCTTCTGATGAGGCTGGACCGTATCGCTTACAAACTGGTTACTTATGCAGACGACATAGCCGTACCAATGTCGGGAAAGGATTAATCTACGCTTAAGGAGAGATTGAATTACTCTCTTAACATATGTACTTTCATATTGGAGCCGTGAGAGCAACTTGAATGTGGATCCAATCAAAACGGGGCTACTACCGTTTACAAGGAAATACTCGTACAAAGTTTTTTGTTTCAACAAATCGAAACAAAAGAGGGTCAAATATTTAGCGCTCACCCTCAACTCGAAGTTACTATGGAGATGGAAGACATTCAGTGAACATTACTGCAGGTTCGCAGCCTCGAGCTGTATTGCTTGGCTTTATACCGCAGTGGTTGAGTCAACTCTATTGTTCGGGGTGGCCATCTGGTGGCAGGCTGCTCTCAAGGCTTCCTACAAACGTCAGCTTGAAAAAGTGCGTAGGTTACCTGCACTCCTGGTGACTGGAGCACTCCGCACCACTCCCACTAAGGTAATTTTGTTCTGCTTAATTGGTTATCAACCAATCTACTGGCTTTTCAGCAAGCTTATCTTGCTACTGACAGACTGAATTGTATTTCAGCATGGAATAGAACAGAGTTCGACCATGCCGTTTGACGAGCTATATATTGATATAAATAACTACAGTGAATATACTAAATACAAGCAAAATTGCAAGTATAAAATTAATACAAAAAACGTTATTAAAATCAATATTATAAAAGAGATAAGCATAACTTAACAAATGACTAAAAAAAAAAATACTCACCAGATGCGGACGTTGGTGCCACTATTTCAAGATGGCGCTGAAAAATAAATAAATTATATTGAATATATATCGCCTTGCTGTTAATCAAATCTATAAAAATGTGCATAATATGAAAAATATACATTTTTCGAGTAGTTTATTCAAAAAAAAAAAAATCCATTAAAAAAAATGCAACAACGATAGCGTCTATAATGCTATGAAAAATTCTCAATACTCTGAAAATTGAATCTTAAATCAAATTCAAGGTTAATAAAATAGCATGATTGATATCATCTTAGCTAGAATGGTACATCAATTGCAAAGATGAGCATTCTAATTAGCGAATGTTTGCGAATGACTATAACATTCGTAAGCCATGTGACATTGACAATATGTCAGAAAATCCAATATGATTTTCCCTCTGAAGCGGGATTAAATTTAACCCTCAACTTTTACTATGCGGAGTGATAGATAGCACTGGACTTAAGAACGTAGTGCTCATATTGTGATTTATGAAATTCGTTAGCAATAAACTTTTTCGCATCTGGGGTCTCTGATTACGGTTGCAAGCAATAACATTTTGAAACGATTTAAAAATTAATATCTTGTGTGAAGAAAATATTTTTTTTTTTTACTTTTTTTGCATCTTCTCATTCATTTAGTTCGATAAAATTCCAATACATATAAATTGGTTCCGATAGTGAAAAAAGTGTAGTAAAGCATAGTGTCAGTCATACAAAAGCTATAAAACGTTTTTTTTTTTGTTTTCTTCGACGAAGTCATGGGTTAAATCAATAGCTTGTAGCAAATGAAAATGCTAATTATCATTAATAATTACCATGTACTAATCGTTAAAATCATGTACGGTAAATGACTACTAGTGATTTCATTGAAAAAAAAAAAAAAATAACGATTCGTTCATAGGTTGTTTTTTTTTATTGCTGTTCACTAGAATTTTCGATGCAGTGTAACATGAACGTATAAGTTGTATCTCGTATAAGTAATACAGTTAAACCTAATTATGATAGTTGTTGATGTCACGCATGATGTAATATGCATAAAAGTTTTGTTTATTTCACGTATCACAGTTTTGGAGCATTCTAAACTCAAATCTAAACTCAGCGATTTATTTATTTATTTATTTATTTATTTATTTCAAACCAAACAAGGTGTATACATAAAACATATAACAATTTACATTTTTATATTTTTTCAAGCTAAACTAAAATAAAACATGATAACATTTCCCAGACTTTTGTCTGGCTGTCAATTTGAGGCGGAAATTCCAAGGAAAGAAAATAAAGGAATTAGGAATTCAGCGCTATATTTAAAGCGCTTTTGAACCTGACTTTAGAGATAGACGGGGAATAGCAGTGGGAAAATTTGTTAAATATTTTACAACATCTATTTATTGGCTCACTGTCACCATAAACTGTGTGGTGCTGGTGTTCATTGAGGAGACGTGTGTGCCTAGTCCGTCTTGCAGAATTATTGACAGTTATTTTATTGCAAATGTATTCAACGTTAATCAAACCCCAAATCACATCAAAAATAAAACATGAACACAATAACGTTCTCCTTGCAGAAAGTGTTTTCAAATTTAAGAGACTTAACCTGTTACTATAAGATGGAAGGCTTTCAAAATCATGTGGATGGTATAGATCTCTCAGAGCAAAAAGAACAAACTGCTTTTGGATAGATTCTAGTCTATCGCTATGAATATTGAAAGCAGGATTCCAGACGATGCACCCATATTCGAGTACAGGACGAACTAAAGATATGTACAGAGTTTTTGTGACCCATATGTTCTTAAATTCTTTTGCGCGCCTCTTAATAAATCCCAGCTGCTTGCTGGCTCTTGCAAGTATTTTGTCGTATTGAAGGTTAAAGCGAAGCTTCTTATCCAGAACGACACCGAGATCTATAACACTATCTACATTCTTCAGCAGCTGATTATTCAGGCGGTAATCGAAATTTACTGTATAGGTTTTACGGGAAAAGCTTATGGAATGGCATTTGTCAATATTAAGAAGAAGTTTGTTTCGTACGCACCATTGCTCAAGCGATAAGAGTTTTAACTGAAGAAATTTTGAGTCAGATTCCGATTGAATAGTATGGTACATCTTGAGATCGTCCGCATAAAAAAGATGTGGAATGTCTGATAGCACCTCCGATAGATCCGAAATAAAAATATTAAACAGAAGCGGCCCTAGGTGGCTTCCTTGCGGTACCCCAGAGGAGACGGTAATTTTTTTGGAGATAAAACCTTGGAATTTTACATGCTGTGTTCGATTTCTTAAGTAACAATCCAACCAGTTTAGCAAATTTCCTGAGATGCCAAATTTTTGCAGCTTAAATTTCAAAACATCATGGTTGACACGGTCAAAAGCTTTGCTGAAGTCAGTGTATATAGTATCAACCTGACGTCCTTTTTCCATATCGCAAAGCACATTTGAAATCATTATGATAAGATTGGTAGTAGTGGATCTACCTTTTCTGAAGCCATGTTGTTGTTCGTTTAAAAGAGGGTCAACAACAATTGTAAGTTTTTCGCAAACTATTTTTTCAAACAACTTTGGTATTGCAGACAAAATGGCGATGCCTCTATAATTCTCAACCGATCGTTTGTCGCCACTTTTAAAAATCGGTGTAAGATGAGAAGACTTCCAGAAATGAGGAAATTTACCGCAATATAGCGATTTGTTGAAAATCATCTGTAGGGGTGAAATAATCGTTTCTGCACACTTAATTATGAAGCTTGGAGGAAGTAAGTCTGGTCCAGGCCCTTTTTTCATGTCAAGCTCTCTTATAGCTTTAGTAATGTCCTGTCTGGTTAAATATATTGCATCAACAATAGACAGCTGAGGTGTTTGGGACAGTGGCATGTTAGGCGAGCCGCTGAGATGACAAAAAACTTCCTGAAAATGATCGGCAAAGAAGTCACATATACTCTGTGGGTCAGAAGAAACTAAGTTGTTTTTTTTTGCATCGAAGTGGGATAGCCAGAAGCTTTTCGCTTGGTGTTCACAAAGTCGAAAAAAGTCTTAGGATTGTGAATTATGTTTTCGCCAACTATATTGACATAGCTTTCATATGCTTCGCGAGACTTTCTTACAAATTCCTGAGCTAAGTCATTATATCTTGTCTTGATATCATGGCTGGCATTGCTATTGTTTTTTAGAATCTTATATAGTTTGTTTCTCCGATTTCGTAAACACCTCAGATTTCTAGAGGATTTATTAGAGGAAACAGTTTTCCTCTGATTTTGATTTTGATTATGGTAATAAGTGTTTATTACGCAGTATAGATTTGTGTAAGAAGTGGTTCTCAGATGAATTTTTTTAAGCTCTTACCTCAAAAGCATTGTACGGAGGGTAGTTCGATAAGTCAGTGACTTTTTGAATGGAAAATTATTCGAGTCAAATTCATAGAATTTTGATACAAATTCATAATATTTTCGAGTTAAATTCATTTTTTTTTTCAAATTGAATTCCTGAATTTTCGATACTGAATCCTAAAGTTTTCGTGTCGAATTCATAATTTTTTGAACGAAATTCAGAATATTTTTTGTTTAAATTTGTTTTTAATTTTTTCGCTCTCGATTTTTCGCAATATGGTCCTGGTTGTCAAGTTATCGCACAGCTGATTAATTTGACGTTATTTATGTGAGTGAAACATTGATGGGAAAGGAGAAGTTGCTTTTGGCTCTTCTTTTTTTTCTGCCAGTTTGTATGCGAAGTCTGTTCCTTTACTTCTCTGGTTTTCGGCAATTTTTTTTACCACCACAGAAATAGGTTTTATCCCATAGCATTTTACCCGAAAAGTAAAGGAATAGACCAAATTTTTTTAACAAATCAGCAATTCTGATTTATGCGCATTTTCATCATCGACACTACAAACTGGGTTCGGTCCTGGTCTCTGCTCTCAAGAACTTCTTCCACCTTTCCCGATCGCAAGTCGATGCCGTCCAACTAAGCATCCCTAAACGGTTCATAGATAGTTGAAATGTTGTAAACAGGACCTGAATAGGCTAGGCAACAACAGAAGAGTCAAAGTTTATTGGACTACCGGTCACAAGGACATTGATGGGGATGAGGAAGTGGATATATTAGCCACGCACGGGACCAGTCTATTCCCAGTTGGACGGAATCAATTTGCTAAGGACTTGATTGACTCCAATATGCTGCCGGTTGCGATGTACAGGTGGTCAGCTACTTAAGACTTATAGGACATACAATCTCACAGGTTCTCATTTGCTACAGGTCTTAATCCAGGCTGACACCAGATTACATGCCAATAAACTGCTATTCTTAGCCAGAAAACAAGAATTTTCACGAGTCTATAGTCTTGGGAACTATCGAACATTTTCTGTGTCACTGTCTGGTGCTGGAACCTCAGGCATGATATCCTAAGATAAGCAAAGAATTCTTGATCCTTGATTGCCACTTCGACTGAACCTTAAAGCTTCAGGACTTCTTATCTGATATTGGTACGGAACAATCTTAAAGATGAGTCCAAATGATTGTATCTCTGCAGTTGGCAGCCAGATTGAGTCTTTTTTTTCGCTAGTGGAAGGTGGAAATCTTTAAAAACAGAAGTTTCATAGCTCCTGCTCTGGAAGATGCCGGATTTTTACCGACTAAAACCACCTCCATCATCTTCCACATTCCACACGGGACGACTTATACAGCATAACATCGCGGGAATGGATCAGCCCTTAGCTGCTTCTAGACATCCTTGCTTCTTCCTTCTTTCTGTCCCGTTTCGCGTCACTCAGTTTGTAGTGTATATGTTTTTTGGTGGTGTTTCGACGAACCTTCACGTTGTTGTGGATTCCAGCATACAGTGTACGATATTTTCTGCTGATATCCTTGTGCCTTATAGGCTACTCCTGTACGCTTCAAAGTGCGGACAACTGAAATTAACGTGTTTTCTGCATCATCGGGTATATTTTTACCGATTGGACAGTCCGGTGAGCTGTTGTGTCCAAAACGGAACAGATAGTAACGATACTTGCGATGTCCGCCTGTGGAAACGAGAAACCCCCTGGAAATACAGAAGATAAGAATGCTGCTTGCTTTCAACTCAAGAAACTTTTGGAGGCTTTTGGATTTTGGATTTCCGGCAGTGCAACTTTAGGGTCTACCTGCCGAAGCAACAAAAAACAATATTGTCAGAAAGTTTAGGAAAAATCATAGGAGCTTAGGAAAATCAGAGGGATTTAGACATATCTGGGAATTTAGGAAAAATCATGAGGGCTTATGAAAAAAATCTTAGAAAAAATCAATAGATTGTAGAATAGTGACAGAAGAAAACAGAAGAGTATTGAGTGCTTCCCAATGTAAATCAAGAATCGGAGATGACGCTGAAAGGCAATTTGAGACCGGGGTTACACTGGAGACGTCACTGCCCGCCAGCAAAGAGGCCAAATTTTGTCAGCGGTAGGGCGCGAGAGAAGCGCAAGAAGCTTAGAAGCGAAAACCAACGCCAGTGCTCCTGAGTGCAAGGTGCCAAAATCATTGCGAGAGATTTTGCAAACACACATCATTAGCGAAAATAGGGAATAAAATGTACGCAGAAACTGAGTCTTTTTCTTTCATCGTTATGATATGTGTGCCCAACAAGGATGACAGGAGCCTGGTTACAACTTCAAGCCAGGCTTGTAGACGGTCATCTTCTACTGCGCCAAAACGAAACACGGAAAAAATGGCTCACAGTGATCGTTCCGAAACTGGTTATAGGCATTTAGCCGAAATCCACCTGCTAATTCAATTCAATTTTGGACCCCGGTATGGACAAGCCCTTTCGATTCTTTTTTATATTCAAAGAGTGCCGGTGAAATCACTGGAAACACCAAGTTATCAAGTAAAGGAATCTCAAAAAGAATCCCACCACTAGTGAAGACTATTTCAACCTGATAAAAGTACTTGAACAGAGAAGTTACCGCAGAGGAAGATACCGCATGATGCTGACTTACGTCTTGTATGTGATTAAATTCAATCAAATCAAGATAATTTGATGCATCTATGTACACTTGTGAATGTCTATGGATATGTCTTCAGAGCCATACGCAATAATGTCGTGGAACATCTCTCCTATCGAGTTTCTTTCGCTGAGACCTGGCAGAGGAAAAAATCCAATGAGTCTAGAATAAGTAGACTTTAGAAAAAATTCTGGAAATCTTAGAAAAAATCATGGGAGTTTCGAAATAATCCAAAAAAAAAATCTAGAAAAGATCCTAGCAGTCCGAGGAGAAAGTAATGGGAGTTTAGAAAAATCAGGGAGTCTAGAAAAAAATTATTGGAGCTCAGAAAAATTCGGAGAGATGACAAAAAATTATGGGAGTCTGGAAAAATTTCATGGATGCTAAGAAAAATCAATCGGGGTTTCCACAAAAAAAAAAATCAGGAGACTTTAGAAAAAA
This sequence comes from Nemotelus nigrinus, assembly GCA_947369275.1. Lineage (NCBI taxonomy): Eukaryota > Metazoa > Arthropoda > Insecta > Diptera > Stratiomyidae > Nemotelus > Nemotelus nigrinus. The sequence continues at coordinate 934,462 of OX376376.1, read as the reverse complement.
TTCTGGTAGTCAGAAAAAATCATGGAGTTTTCGACAAAAATCAAAAGAATATCGCAAAAAACACACCCACGAGTCTGGGGAAAAATTAAGGGACCTTTGAAAAAATCAAAAGACTATAGAAAAAATCTTAGCAGACAGAGGAACAATTATGGAAGCTTAGAAAAAATTAGGGGATGAACAAGATATATTATAGGAAAAATCAGATGACTCTAGAAAAAATTTAACTCTGATACATAAAGTAGTCTAAACAACACTATTCTGCGATATTCTACGGACTGTTAAAGTTATTTATTTTCGGTGGCCATTCTCTAAATGGTATGAGGAATTTTCACCAGTTCAGTATACCAAACAAAAATGTTTATAAAAACCGGGTTTTGTGTAGGCATTGTTGTAATCCCAGCTTGTAACTTCCGCTAAACGAAAGCGATTTGTTGATTAGGCGTTAATTTAATTTGAGACTTTTTGGAATTTTTCAATATGAGCTTAGCAGTCACTTTTCGTATTTTATTTTTTTGCTAAGGTATGTTTTTATTTGTTGCGACTATGGTGCTGCTATTGTTGTTATGCAATTGATTTTGTTTTGTTTGTGTGCTTGGAATGTTTTCAACACACGTCCGCTAAGTGCTAACTATTTTTTTGTTATATACTTTTTCGTTGGCTCTAGGTGTGGCTTATGTTCGGTACATAAAATTTATTTCGTCTATGCGATATTTGCACTTTAACAATTTGAATAAATTGTAGTTGATCGGCTCAGATAGTTCTTAGCGAGTAAATTCCGTTAAAAGTTGTAAACAATTTCTCAGAAACACAATGAAAATTATCAGTAGCTTTCGTAGATCAGCACAAGAATTTATAAATGAATTGATTAGATTAATGAAATAAGTAAAACCTGGTTGATAGCTTGATCTAATCATTGCGTTATCGCTTTTAAAAAGGGCCATAGTACAGTTTGAGAATATATTTTTTTTTTGATGAAAGAGGCTGTGACGTTAGTTTTAGTTATACTTCACTGTATTGTCATTCTGTCTTAAGAGTGGAGTGTAGATCTTAGAGTTCTTGTGCATTGTGTTCGCAACGTTTACATACTTTTCGAAATCCATCGAAAATTATTCATATTGCATTGTGAGCTATAAATAACATCAACAAATCGATTAAAATCCTTACTTGAAACATACTCAATTTCATTCTCAATTTCCAAAACATTTCTCAATTTCTAAAACACTTCTCAATTCTCAATTTTCTCAATTCTCAATTTTCTCAATTCTCAATTTCTATTTCAGATTTAAGGAACAATTGCCGGGAAAATTTTCCAACAAAACAGTGACCAACATGTCCGCGAATCCTGAAAATAGTTCTCATGATTCCGCTGCTCTGGAGAAGAAACTAGCAGCCGAGCATCGTCTTTGTCATATGATGAAACGTCCCGATTTCGATGGTTACGGTTTCAATTTACATTCGGAGAAGGGCAAACCCGGACAGTATATCGGTAAAGTCGATGAGAAATCGCCAGCTGAACAGGCAGGCCTGCGGCAAGGTGATCGAATAATTGAAGTGAATGGTGTTAATATCGGTAGTGAAACGCATAAACAAGTTGTTCAGCGAATTAAGGCAATTGAAAATGAAGTTCGATTGCTTGTTGTCGATCCAGATGTAGAGACACGAGTCAAGCAACAGCATCAGAAAGAACAGCAAGAACACCAGGTCAGTAATAAGGCGCCAGGTAGTCCGACAGCGATGAACAACAATAATAATAGTACGAACTCAAAAACACCATCGCCTACATCATTTTCGAGTAAACAACAGCAACAAGAAGTGATTAGCAATCGACCATCATTGGAATTATCATCAAACGGCCAGGATGTAATGACAACAGGAACCACAACACCATCGCCTTCACCATCACCAAATCTATCCTCGGGAAAATCTTCGATTCAAAATGGTAATATGAACGGCAGTAACGGTGCAGTCAAAACATCTATGCCCTCTACCGATGCAACTGGCGGATCATCATCAACATCATCATCATCGACAGCGGCAGGATTAAATTTGAAGATGACAGCAGCTGAAATGCGTGCAAAGCTGCAGGCACGAAAAAAATACGACCCGAAAAATGATACTGTAGATTTACGAAAAAAATTCGATATTATTCAGAAGTTATGAAAAAAGAAAGTGGCAAACAATAATTTTGACACATTTACTTTTCCAATATTCCGAAAGTTTTGATTCGCGAAAAAATATATTGTCTAAAAACTCGAAGGGTATCGTATTAAAAACAGACTATCAATCAAACAAAAGTCCAATATACATGTCGAGTAAATAATAGATTTTTCACTCTATTATAATTTTCTCTCTCGCTCTGCCTCTCATTTTTCATTCTCCTCACACCACACGTCCTCTTCATTTTGTCTATAGTCAAATCCTAAAATTTTCCTTAATTAAAGAACATTTCAATAAATACATATGTATGTTAGTCGCAAGAAATAAAATTAATCAAAAAAATACCGTTCATTTGATTAAGCCAATCAATGAAAGGAAAATCTTTATACAAAAAAAAAAGAAGAAGAAAAAGAAAAACGTGCACAAATCCCTGAAAGTCGGGTGGTAGAAACTTTATGAAGAGAAGAAAACACTAGAAATCATTGCCATTATTTTACATCGTGCCAAAGTTTTGCAAATTGTTATCATACATTGTCCTTAGGGAAATTCTCACATGTACACAGAAAATAGTGTACACATATGTTTTTTTTTTTATTTCTGAATAAAAAAAATGTAAGTTCATATCGTTATTGCCTCTTTTCACTTACTAATTACCCGCTTGTCACTAGAACCACATAGTCAAAAAAAAAAACACATATACAACAAAAAACTATTTCTAATACATTATGACACAAAGTTAACAATAAAAAATAAATTGCTACGATCTTTTGAAACGTAAGAGCAACAAAAAAAGAAACAGTTTAAATCTTTAAATAAAATACCATTCCTTATTAATAACTCGATGATGTCATTGTCGTACACAAATATCATATACGTAGTGTTAAAATATACGAAAATGTTTTGAACTAAAAAAACTCTGTCTGGAATTCGGAAAAAAACATCTGTAAATATCGTAGTATTTTACAAAATACAAAAACTTTTTATTTTGCAGTGAACATCACAAGTCTAGTTTAATTAGAAACAGAGAACAAAAATATCCGAGCATCAGTTTCAGTATCAGTTCTGAGTATCAGTTCTGAGTATCAGTTTCAGTAAAAACATAAATAAGTAGATAAATAAAACATAAATAAGTAAAAAAAAAATAAAACAAGATATCAAACATTTTTTACTCCAAATTATTTGCATACCAAAACAATAAGCTCAGAGACGATAGCATTAGCACGCGAAACATGTTTTAATTTGTTTTTCTGTTTTCGAGAAATCGAATCTATTCTCGCTTGAAATTAGGATATAATGTTGTTTAGGCTAATGTTCTGTTTGACAAAAACAACAATTTGATCCCAAAAAAAAACTATCCCAAAAACCGATTAAAAATTTCTCAATCGAAAACAACAGTTACTAAATTATGCAGTTCTTATAACATGTGAGCATTAGTATGTCTGTTTTGTCTGATATGGATTTCAAAAAAGCTCATATTCGATTGACAGTTTCAACAAAAATTATTTGATAAGCTTCAATAAATAAGCTTCAAAAAATAATATAGAAAAAAAGTGGTAGCTTCATCTTATTTCGATGATTCCTAATGTTAAAATCTGCTATATATATATATATATATATATATATATATATATATATATATATATATATATATATATATATATATATATATAATATTACGAAGACCTTTGTGAAATAGATAGGTATTCAAAATATATATAAAAAAAAGGAATAGTTGTTTCATTATTTGCTCACTGAAAATCCAACCCAATAGTACCCAATGCTATGTAATATAGCGCATTATTTATGGTCCCATACGCTATGTTAGGGGTTGGCAATATCGGTATTTTTGGGTAACAGTTCCAACTGTTACAGTGACTAGGAAGTAACAGTGACAAAGTAACAGTGACAAAGTAACAGTGACCAAATAACAGTGACAAAGTAACAGTTCCAAAGTAACAGTTCCTATTCCTACTACACTTAGTATCGATTGGTACCATTGACAAGAAACTATAAAATCTGGACGTATTTATGAGTATTCAAACCGAGGGTTAAGGCTCAAACAGCCGTTCCGTTGCTCTCAGCCTCTCCATTTCATGTGAGTAGAGATCAGACCAAAGAATGAAACCATGTGAAATGATAGGACGAATTAATTGACGGAATTTTTAAGGTGTATGGAGCGGTGTATGAAGGGTAATATACTGTGGTATGCATGCAGAACTTTAGTGAAGGTGTTGTTCACAGGGTGATTTTGGAGATAGCTTGGTGTTCAGCACTACGCCCAGGTAGTTAACGGTGTTATATCTAGAGATGGGATGGGATTGTTGTTCATTTTTAGGGTTATTGAGGGAAGGAATCGGATTGGGAATAAGGTGCCACGAGAGGAAGTAGCTATGAAGTGTGTCGAGGGCCGTAGATATACGTTACACGTTTATTTTCAGGCTACGAGCAGGTGAATAAACAATGAGGTCATTAGCAAACTGTAAGATTTTGAGAGGCTGCGTGGATGGCAAACAGGATGGGAGAAAAGACAGAACCTTACCAGCTGTGTTAGCATGAGGATTTGATAAGATATTGTTTATTTTCACTATGCAGGATCTATTAGAGAGGAAACTATAAAGTTCGGATAAAAGTGGAAGAGGGAGAACATTTTGTGTATAAGCCCTTCTCGTCAAACGGTGTCGAAGGCCTTTTGGATACCAAGGAGACAAACTGTGATAGGAGGGCGGTGGTTTAGATCGTCTACCAGGGCAGCTTTTAGGGTTAGGAGGGAATGATTGACGGAGTGTTTGGGGAAGTTGGCAAATTGGAATTGTGAAATGACTTCGAATGTGTCACAATGCGACAGTACCTGTTCCTTATATTTTACTGGTAGTGGATAGGAGGGAAATGGGTATGTAGCTTTCGGATAAAGTTGGGTTCTTATTTTTTGTTTTTAGGTTTTGGGATAATGTTGGCAGTTTTCCAACTACTGGGAAAATGTCCTCGGATAATGCAATGGTTAAAGAGTATGAATAGGAAAAGAGAAATGGAATGTTCGCATCTCTTCAACACAACGTTTGGGATCATGTCGGGACCGGTGGACTTATTATTATTGGAGGATGGATGATGGAGGAGATTATATTTAGAGCAGTGAAAAGAAGACTTACGAATTCATTGCTTAGATGTGGACTAGATGGAATGGGATGGCTAAAGAGGTATTCATTAGGAGTGGAATTCAAAGGAATATTAATTTATATTGAGGATGGTGTTGAATACAGCTTGCTAGGTATCAAATTGGGGATCTTATGAGCCGTTTGGAAGTAATTAGCAAGCGTATTACCCTTGATTTCGGGAGAAAGATATTTTGAGAGAATGAGTCTCGTAGCAGGCATGGACTTGGCAAGGTTAGGTCTGATGTTTCGTAATTCGCGAAACGTGTTTTGATCGAGGGAGATGTTTGAAAGTTTGGCTTTGAGGTGCTGAGCATAGAGGGTTTTGATTTGGTTACGGATCATAACGTCTAACTGTTTTATGATAGAGCGAATTGACGGAGCAAAAGGGGAGAAAAGGTTACGGAACAGCCGGCGTTTAAGATCCTTCATGTGTTCGATGCAAATGATTGTGTGAGGTGGAAGAGTTAGGAGAGAGTTGTAGTTGAGTGGGTGCTTGGGAATATGGGTTTCATCTTCAACAAACGCGTCGATTTGCTCGTTTGTGAGATGCGTGGAAGTGGGAATGGGGATAAGAGCTAATTGGTCCGCACTTTCTCTATTCAGGGGAGGCCAGTTAGTGTTACGGTAATTCGGGACTAAAAACGGATCGGGTCTTTTAGGTTTTCCATCGACGCGTAGAGTCAAAATGACACCATCATGATCGGAAATACCTGGGGTAGTTTCGAAGAAAAATTGAAGGTTATGATTGAAGGAGATGTTGCAGTTGTTGGAAGCGATAAGCAGGTCAAGGTAAGAGTGAATGTCGTTGGATAGGCAGTGCTTAGAAGGGATATATCAAGGGATAGTTTGTTAGTAAAGTACTAGCCATGTAGGTTATTACCACTGGTAATATCCTACACGGATTTTAACAGGTAGATCGTTTAGCCAATGTGGGTGATTCGCATTTATGATGACAGGACGCCACCAAAGGATACGCATTTCGTACGGCATTCAAAATAAGAAGCTATCCAGGAAAGTTAAAAGAAGACATTTTGCGCAACAATACGGAATAATCCAGCTTGTGAAAATCCTTCGTGAAGTCTGTATAAATACAGTCTACCTGAAGTTCAGCCTCGATTGATGAAATAAAGGTGTTGGCGAACTCTAGCACGTTGGTTGCTGTAGAATTGTCTTTAATGAATTACTTTTGATTACTTTGCGGAGGAGAGCTATCGTTATTGCCTAGTTTTAGGTACTTAGCGTCCTTATAGGGTTCAAAATTCCCAAAACTTTATCATCATACCCAAGTTACAAACATGTTTGAATTCCATTTGATAGACATTGTTTTTTTTTTGCAGATATAATTCCTCCATAGAATTATAAGGATACCTAAAATAATATCACAGATATTCCTGCCGCTGTCAAAAGGTCAAACATAACTTAATTTTATTTTAGTCATTTGAATGCTGAAATTCAGTAAAAATTACGAAAAATCCGCACAGCAAAAATATAACGATTCCACAGAACTTTTTGTTTGAATTACTTTTAAGGACTCGAAATTCTACATAATCTGCTTATAAGTATACTGGCCATTTCAAGGGTGATCGACAGTCCGATTGTCGAGTCCAGGCTATGACTAACTATTCCTATCGGAAACATTTAAAAGATCACTTTCACCTTCAATCGAATAAGTGAAGCCAGTTTCGTAGGCGGAATCATCTACGTTAATAGGGTGGTCAAAAAGTCACTATCAAAGGATATGGAAGCTTGAAAATGAATATTCGAATAGGTAAAATGGTTTTATAAATTATAATGAATATTATTCATTGGATGAGAGATAGAGATATATCTAGATCATTCAGTAAATAAGGCGAAATTTTGCGTGTTTCTCGATTCCAATTCGCATTCCGAACAATTATCGAAACTTTTAGCAAACAATATATCTGAAACGCAAATCAGTATATCATAAATTGATTTATTTTTGCAGCGACCGATATATGCACGTACAGTTTACCTGTTGCTCACCTGTTCGTAAGCTATGTAGGTATGGGGGATAGTGTTTTTTGTTGTTGTTGTTGTTGGTTGGAACGTCAGTGATATTATAAACATCCGAACCGCATGGGAGTTTGTTTCGAACTTGTGTGGCTTGCATGATATGTTGTTTTATTTGTATAAGTAGTGACTTATTAAGCACACAGCCACAATCAAACGTATTTGTCGCGATATTTTTTCATTTTACCTGTGCACACTATAATGGTAAATGAATGACATACGTACTGTAGGCCGGAATACAATTAACAGCATTCTCTTTTAGCTAAGGCCATACGAGTATATCGTCTATATCTCGTTTATATGAGAATGAAATGCTTTTTACACACATGAACGTTACAATACACCTGTGAAAACGCCTGGGGCGAAGCTATAGATATAATAAAAGTAAGTTTGGTGTGGCATGTTATTATCAAAATCAGGGGCTCGTAGCTCTGATATGACGATAGTTATTATTCAATTATATCGAATTACGTTTCAGCAAAATATTTTTTTCAATAGACTTTCATTTCCAAAATGTAAATAAAACGATTTGTTATAATTCTGATTTTGGACATATGAGGTCTAGTTCAGATAGATAATTTATATAATCGCGAGACAAATTTATGATTATGAATTCCATTCTAACGATTCGTAGTAAAAATCACTATTTAAAATCAACCAAAATGTCAGAATTCGATGTCATAAACTTTTTTCAATCTAGCGCCCACTGTGGGCATAATATTTTTTTTTTTTTGCTTTTTTTCCTAGTCGAACTACACTAGCATAAATAAAGGTTACGGGCCACTGAAACGCTAAGTTATCAAAAGTTCTCATGCTAGCATACTCCCAGGTTCGATATTTACGTACAAGGGAGTGAGGTGTGTTGCCGCCGTTCAATCTTTGTAGGTTTTAATAACGTGTCACCTACCAGCATTCCTACGGCATATGCGTAGTTTTGTGTGAGTGTGTGTGTGTGTGTGTGTGTTAGTGTGTAGATGAACCCATTCATATACTCACCTGGCCCGTCATCGTCATCGTCTCTCACTCTTCTCCCAGTCACGTATAATGGAATTTCTGAACGTTGGCTTAGTTTCAATTCATATTTCTCGATTTCGAGCTCAAACTTAAGATAGTTTTTTTTTTGTTGCTTAGTTCGGAATATCTGTTACACGTGTACAGTGCACGTTGTGCGTGAGTTAATTTCGATTTTTGGACCCATGTGAAGTTTTAACGGATTGCGTAGCATCCAATCAGAAATCAAGTTAGACTAGACGGGATCAGTATCGGTTAGTATTCTTCCTTAATCGGCGCATGTGTTATAAGAGAGTTAGAGCGATTAATATTCGGGTTGGTATCCACGTAATCGTTACTACTGCTATGCTATCAATGATCTTATAGGCGAAAAGTCAAGTGAATCTTCGTCTATTGGACACGAGAACGAAAAGTATTATTTGCGAAAGCGAAAAATGTTCGCAAAACAGTTATTTGAAAAGTTTAGCCAGTGGTCGTCGTGGTTGCCGATTGACTGTCCGTGAGCAACAACCGTCTTCTAACCTGAATTTCGGATCAATCGTAGTAGTAAACGACGACGGAGATAGTCAGTCAGTTAGCGAGCGAACGGAGTAAACTAGAAGTCAGTTAGTGTGGAAACCAATCAGCCGAAAACTACTCGAGGTCGACATTTTGATAATTCGCGTAAAGTACTCGGCGGAGCTATAATCTAAAGGTCCAGCGAATGGAAACTTGTATAGTCTACCAATAATAATAATAATAGTAATAGATGTATATGTGTACGAATGCGGTTCCTGAAAACGAAAGATCTACTACGATTTGATTGTATGTGAACGGGAGGAGGAAGAGGAAAAGGAAGAGGTGGAGACGGTCGGGCGGTCAGTTGAAACGTCGAATTCCTAAGTCTGAAATCTATCCGTTAATCAGTGAACAGTGTTAAAAACAATCTCTAATAAAACGCTTTCTGGACAAATATCAGGACACCGGGTCGGTGTTTAGCAAAGAGGTTCGGGCAAAAATTGGAAACATTTTACGTGAAGAAACCGCACCTCATCTACATAATGTGATTATAGTTTCTTGTGTTCCATATTTTAAATTCTGTGAAAGTTTCCTCCTTAAGATATTCAAACGGAAGTGTTGGGTCTTTCGAGGAAAAAAAAAAACAATAACAACAACAACAATAAGTTTTGATGTTTGCAGTGAAAAATTCTTGTCGCTAGAACAGTGCAATTTCAAAGCGAATTCCGGGAATGTTGGTGATCGTATTGACAAAATAGAATGTAAGTATTTCGCTAATAAATTAAGAAGTACTTGGGTGAATTTGATTTTCGGTATAATGTATCAGACATTGAATCGGTTTTAATTTAAATATCGATATGCCAAAAATTTCTGCGCGCAGACAAATTCGAGATCGTCTATTACTTTCCCATTCACTACTTTCTCCGTTAGCTGATGGTGTTGTTGTGACGATAAGCTATTTCTCAGGAATTTTATTGGTTTTTTTTTTGTCGACAGACACAAAAAATATTCAGTTTTTCTTTGGCACCAATCAGACGGTCAGAAAATAATCTGTCATATCACTTGTTGGTCCTCGCCAGATATTTGGACCGGCAGGTGAATTGACAGCTTGTCAATTTTGACGGAAGCTCTTGTAGTCTAATCGGTAGAGTACTGAATCCTAGTGGGTGTGTAGAGTACCTGGTTCGAGCCTAAAAATGCTTCGATTTTTTGATGCCTATTCTTAGCTTTAGATAATTTTTGACTTTCAATAGTATCTGCATCCTTTCTTTCATAACCTTCTTCAAATCTTATGAAGCTTTCTGTTATCAAGGATATAACTCCGCCAAACAAATAAAAAAGTATTTGTATCATACAAACTATTTCATGGATCATCACTATTATTATTGTTGTTTGCTCATCGTGGGTGTAATCACCTGTCAACCTGTTATCATCAGGCAATCATTCATAATCACCTCAGGGCAATTAACAGCTAATATTTTCATGTCATTTCAACTGTGTACGGCTTTTGTTTTAATCTATTTAAGAATTTTACTAGTCGATAATATTAAAAGTACAGCTATTCAGTGATTAGATGTTATCTCGAAAGCGGCAGGCTACTGATATTATTACGATAAAGGATTTTATCAATATTTTTCCGATTCTTGATCAAAAGCCTTAAATTGTATCTGACTCATTTTCCGTTTGTTTTTTTTTTCGGACAGTCGGTTTGTGAATTTTATAGTGAAGTGAACTAGTAAGTGTATCTATTTTACAATTTTATCATGTCATATACCTGCAGATGAATTTTCAATTTCGACTACTTAGACTGGTAGGAGATATATGACAGTAAGGATATTTTTGTATTTAAGTGAATTTATGTTCTATAATAAAAGAGTAATTAAATTTTTAATCAAACTACTTATCTCTGATAAGATTGAAACTCTCTCTGATTAAAGATTAGGGTACTTTTCTGTTTTTCCCCCCCCATTTTTTTTCACTTTTTGTTGTTGCAATGTTTCTAAAATTGATTAGAAAGTAGTAATTAACCAAAATTATGATGGAGAAATACGTTTAAAAGAAAAAAAAAAAAAAATTTATTAATTTTTTTTTAAATTAATTTTTTAATTTAAAAATTAATTAAATTAATTTAAATTTTAAATTAATGTCACATAACAGTGAGAATAAATTTTGCTCCATTTTTGACGTCTTACCTTTCCGAAGCTTCAACGCAATTTACAATTAAGCTATTACATTAATAATGTTGAATACAATTTGTTTATATGATTAATAGCAGTATAATGAGCAGGCCTCCCCAACAACACATTAACTTTTGGAAAACTCCTTCTGCCACATAAAAATGAAAAATAATTTAAAATTGAAAAAATAAATTTTTTTTTAATGAATTTTTCCATCTCAATTTTTGTGGAGTAACTTTTTAACCCATTTCGAGCAGTTTTCATTAAAAAAATTAAAAAAATGGAGGGGGAAAAACAGAAAAGTACCAAAATTTATTCTCACTGTTATGTAACATTAATTCCAAATTTAAATTAATTTAATTAATTTTTAAATTAAAAATTTAATTTAAAAAAAATTAAAAATTTTTTTTTCTTTTAAACGTGTTTCTCCATCATAATTTTGGTTAATTACTACTTTCTAATCAATTTTAGAAAAATTGCAACAACAAAAAGTGAAAAAAAATGGGGGGGGAAAAACAGAAAAGTACCAAGATTAGTAAGCATCTTAACACCGAAATCTACGAAAACTTATTTACAACATTTTTTTTTTTTTTAACAAACTCCGATAAAGACGCTATCAGTAAAAGTGAAAGTGAGAATAAGCGGCATTTTATTATAATCGCTAAATTTATAGCTGTCTCTATAAAATGTCTAAGGCAATTGTAAGGATAAGAAAAAAGATTGTTGGCAATCTTCGAATCGAATAGAAGAGTTATTGAATTCACTTACTCATTTTTGGGGGACAATTTGTTTTTTTCATCACCCTGTGGCTTTGTGCGCTAACACGAAGGCTTTTGACAAGCTTCATAACTCTTTGTTGCTGTGTAAACTGTAGAAATCTAACTTCTTCGCTAAGATTTTAGCTAGCGACTCCAATTTTTGTTTGTTGTTTTGTTACTTGCATCACCGCTGAATTCACCTAGCCCTCCGGATACATTTGTTCATATGTAGATTAGGTCCAGGTCTTACGAATTAACTTGAATTCTTTGGCGCCGGCGGCCATTTTAGTAATATTTTAAATACCCCTATTTAATCATATCGGCCAAATAATTTTCAAAAAAAAACGAAGTTTTCAAAATGAGCTTAAAACGTGTTTACAATGTAAATATGATAAAATTTTGGAAAGTTTTAACCCTATGTGTGAGCTAGGTTCCTAAGAAGAGATCGAAAAAATCTCAAAGTTTTTGAATTGCGATAACTTATGACAGAGCTATTAAATCATTATAAAACTTACAGGACATATTGATGTTACTAGGGGCTCAACAATTGCGTTAGAATTTACGTTGTTGAAGGCCCCCTCGATTTCCAAGAAGGCGGCAAGCGTATATTTCTTAAGAGAAAGAGATTTCTCAACTTGCTCAATAAGGACGTGAAGAGCAGTTTCAACAGACTTACCTTTGGTATACGCGTGTTGTGACTGCGAGATCAACATGGGATCGATTGATCTTTTAATATGGTAATCAATGATCCTTTCCAAAATCTTAAGCAGGACTGAGCTAAGACTTATTGGACGGTAGTCCTTCGGCTTAACATGAGAAACTGTTCATGCTTTCGGAATAAACACAACTTCCCGCCAGCTGGTGCGAACATACGAGAAGCGTAGGCAAGCGATATAAATCTCCCTGAGCCATGGGTAGCAATACTTCCATGGACTGTTGAATGTCAGCTGCAAGTACGCCATCAGGGCCCGGGGATTTAAACGGCTCAAAGGAGTTAATAGCCCACCTCAATTGAGAGTTTGATATTCTGAACGGCGGCGTTTGGTGCACTGTCCCTATAGAGCAATAATTGCTCGGACAATGTGCGCCCATAAGAACGTTTAGAGTATCTGCGCTCGAACTAGTCCAAACGCCCTCAGGGTTCATGATGCACCCCATAGCCTTCGGCGTCGTGCTTAAGACCTTGCGAAGGAGACTCTCTACGTTTCCACAGAAAGATCTCCATGAGGATCTCTTCGCTTTGCGTACGGCATACTTAAAAGCCTTCAGCTTCGTTACTACATTCTCTTCGCAGGATGCTGATTTCCATACTGCATGGCTTGCATGCTTCCCTAGAAGCGGAGTTGAGAGAATTAGTAAGGGTGGCAACCGCCCGATCCAATTCGTGGTAGCAGTCTATGCTCCTAGGAGCAGTTTCCAGTGAGGATCGTACCAGAGAATTAAATAGTTTCCAGTCTGTCCTCTTTCTGTTGATAAAGGCTGGCTGCACAGTAGAGCTGCGGCCAGCCACGTTATGCGATATGTACCTATGATCAGAGAAAGAACACTCCTGTAGAACCCTCCAGTCACGGAGAAGATGCGAGTGTCGCCCACTAATCAAAGTAACATCAAGAACCTCCCTCGGTTTGAGGTAAGGAAGGTTGGTTCGCTACCAGTGTTGGCGATGAAAAGGTCGTGGGCCACGATGAAGTCAAAAAGTTCCTCACCTCGGCCATTAATGTTGGAGCTACCCCATACTTCATTATGAGCGTTGGAGTCAGCCCCTAAAATAAGAGGCACACCAATCTTTGTGGCTTCAGGCACAACACTCTTGACAATGTCGCAGGGAGGGCTAGACCCATGTAGCAGGAAAGAAACCGATATGATCTTTGTTCAATTTCCACTGCAACAGCCATGTTATCCTTGCCACTGAAATTGTGCAGTACAAGGACTCCTCTGTCCTAGACAGTCGGAAGAGCAGGGCAGCTGATGCTGCTTTGAAATGGTGAAGGTTGATCTGCAGTACCTTCACCATCAATTATTTTCAACAATGGTTAGATCTAGATCCTCTCCCTCTGACATAGATGTCTGCCCAGCCTCTTCCTCTGCTTCCAGGGTCATGAGGTCCAGGCATCCACCCAGCTCGGAGCTAGTCCCGATACTAACCCCGTCAGCATAGAGGGATTCAACATCCGATTCATCCTCAGATGTCGCCCTCAAACAGGTGTCCAACTCTTTTTTAGGTGGGTCCGCCGTTATATGAGTCACCTGTTTAGGGTGAGGTTCCTCAGGTGTTGGATCTCCCGAAGCAGAGCTCTTTGGTCTGTCGCTTCGGTAGATCCGTAGAGCCAGTTTCTCGACCCCATAACTGATAATGCCTTTTCGGGCATCTGAGACCGGGAGTGCCTCTTCATTTATGATGCCGAGGGCCTCCCGCCGATTGTCTACCGGCTCTCCTATCTTCGCAACCCTCCAATTCTCCGTTGGAAGATCCGGGTTGAAAAGCCGCACTATTTCCAGGACTTCTACTGGATCCGAGTGGAAACTTGGAATCCAAGTCCTGCATCTAGGCCGGCTGGGAATGTCATCCTTGTGCACCACCTTAATCTTGGCGCCTGGCCAGAGTTCCCCCCAGCTCGGAGATTGCCTACTTATAGAAATCGGCTGATCGTTGGTCTCCACACGCAGCTAGCTTGATAAAAAATAAAGTGCGTGTAAACCTGCGTTGAACTGATTCAACATGTGGACACAAGTAGAAATACTAAAAGAATTGTGGCAGAAACGAACTACGAAGCCAGCAATCCGGGAAGCTTTTCTAGTGACAGTAAGGACATGAAAATCGAAATTCAGTTTGCGATCAAATATGACGCCAAGATCAGAGAAATGTTCGATGAAAGAGACGATAGTGCCATCAATAGCATAAGGAAAGACATAAGTGTGAAGCTTAAGGGAAAAGGAAATAGAAAAACACTTGGAAACATTAAGGGACAAACATTTATACAAATCATAATGAAGAAGCAGAGAGTCGGCAATATTCTTGATCACTCGGAAGATTTTTTTATCATCTGCATATAGAAGGCACGAATACTTAAAAACAGTGCGAAGGTCATTGATAAATAAATTGAAAAAAAGTGGTCCTAAGATGTTACCTTGAAAATACACCAGAAGAACGAGAAAAAGATGAGGACGATAAGCCAAAGAGAGAGAGAGAGAGACAACACAAGTGCGAATAGCTAAAAACGAAGAGATCCAACAAAGCAAAGGTTCACGGATGACATAATGCTTTAGTTTGATAAGAAGCAGCATATGATTAACAGTGTCAAAAGCTTTGGCAAAATCAGTATAAATGACATCAATGTCAATTTGCAGAAGCTATTGCATGAATAAACTCAATAAGGTTCGTAGCGGTGCAACGGTCTTTTACAAAGCCCTGTTGTTGCGCTGCAAAGACACAGTAGAGGGTATCATAGATGCTATTGAAAACGAGGCGTTCGAAAATTTTGGAAAGGCAAGGAAGAATGGAAATAGAAGCAAGGCTACGTTGACCCGATTTGAAAATGAGAAGAATGTTGGAGAGCTTCCAATAGGATGGAAATTTACCAGAACAGAGACTGACATTGAATAAGATGGCTAAAGGGACCCAAAGAGAAGACGCAAGTTTTTTTACGATAAATATTGGAATGCCATCCGGACTCGGCGAACAGTTCGAGTCAAGTGAGGACAGAAGTAATTTAACCTCAATGGGGTTAGTTACGACGGAGGAGCAGGAAAATCACTAGCAGGAATCGATGGGCTGGCTTAAACAGAAGAAAAAAAAACATAGCAAAGTGATTGCAAATGTCACGAGGGTTGGAAGCAGTAAAGGCATTAAACACTAGGGAATCAGGAAGAGAGAAGGAAGTTGTCAAGGAGCGGACAAAAGATCAGAAACTTTTAGGGTTATTCGAGTTCAAAGAAGATTCAACAGACGAGAAATAGCTGAGTGATGCTAATCTGATTTCCTTCTTGGGAGAGGAACGTAAACGGGAGAAGATAGCATAATCCACGCCAGACCGATAATTCAATTAGGGAAACAGAGCAGAGAGCAGGAAGAAAGAGAGCAGGAAGAAAGAAAATAAGATAGGGCAATAGAAAGGTTGTTGGTGGACACAATGCGGAGAATAGAAGAGTCCCATTGTACAGAAGCCATATTAATGATCGAATATATAAGGACGCAACAAACAAAGAGGATATAGGAGACGTAGATTTGCAGACAGCAACACATTCTACAGACGAACTGGGGATAAAATCAGCGCATAGTTAGCAACATTTAACAACTTAAGCAGCAACAAGAGCCCAATTCAAGTAGCCCCAACATTATTTTTTCATCTCCAAAATTTAAACCATCCATTCAACAAAAAACAAATCGTTCGATACATAATTGTGCTGCAAAACGATTTGCATTGCATTTGAAATTGATCTACCTGATCAACTTTCCTTAAATCATCACCGATTCCGTTTTCGATACTATTCTACAATCAACGTCATCTTTATGGTATGTGGCTGTTTCAAGTATGTATCATAAATATTAAATCGGTACGAGCAGCCGCCGTCTTTGCCATTTATTGTCACTCCGCCAACACTTGTGTCCAATAACATTGCCACGCAACAATCTGTCTACGTACATACATCGATGTATGAATACTACCTGCTGCTGCATGCACCTGTAATTGTTTTGTGTGGTATCAGTGCTCGCTCGTTCGGTGGTTCGGTGGCGTCGAGTCACACCTGTAGCGAAAACCGGGGTAAAGGGGTAAGCTCACATCATTTTCAAGATATTTATAACTTCATTTCGGTGTGCCAAGCACAAACTAGTCACGACGCACCACCTTTTTCAGAGAGCAGCACCACACGCCTACATATTTTCACCATTAATAGCATTGTGAACTAATTACCGCGTACACCTAATAAATGATAATAAGTTGACAG
Source organism: Nemotelus nigrinus (assembly GCA_947369275.1). Lineage (NCBI taxonomy): Eukaryota > Metazoa > Arthropoda > Insecta > Diptera > Stratiomyidae > Nemotelus > Nemotelus nigrinus. The sequence goes on along the minus strand of OX376376.1, from coordinate 917,731 downwards.
GTACTATTATCGAACCAAATATTTCATTTTGCAATCATATCAGCCCCTCGCAACCTCCCCGCTACCATGCCCGAAATTCAATGAAACACGTAATACGACATTCCACAAATATACGGCCAGTGTAATCCAGAGATTGGAAAAAAATAACCGCAGACAATTAAAAATACTTCATAATTCAACTAACTTAACTGCAACAATTTACGTGATATAATTCGATTGGAATCTGAACAAGGTCGTATGTTTATGTGTAAACATGTTGGACAGACTATAATCGAGCGTCATAAAAATAAAAATTGCTTAATTACCCGGTTTACTACCAGCCGCTTATCTCTTCTGTATCTAGCTCAGTTACTTACTGGGTTTAGGTTGCAATCGATCTAGATACCTTTCGATGATATTGCATATTTTCTGCAATTTTTTCGAAAAGATATATTTTTTTCGAGAAGATATATTTTTTCGAAAACATCTTTTCGACGAGTTCTATCATATTAAGTCAGAATTGAAATAGTTTCTACACACACACACAAAAAAAAAACGTATTTACAATGCATGCTAATAAATAAATAATAAACTAGAAACGCTCAACATTTGTATGCAAATCTGTTTTTTTTTTTTATTTTCTAAATAAAATTAAATGCCAATATTTCCTCTGTAGTGATATGGTATCAAGTAGAAATCTTGATTGGTAACAGATAAGACAGTGTAGTTGATATGCTTGCGAACACATTTATGAATAGAAAATGAGGAGAAAGTATAACATTCTTTTCAGTAAAGAAAACATATGAATTTCAATAATGAAAAAAAAACAACCGACAATAGACAAAATAGAAAATCAGTATTTATGAGGAACAAATATTTAAATAATGATATGCGAAAAACTTTCAAGGCTAGATACTGTGAGGCAAAAACAAAAGTTTTTATCACTTTATAAATGTGTCTATCAACAGCGAAATTCAGTGTGTTTTTCTACAGATTGCATTATTCGATCGAGTCGAAATTTTAGGGACATATTTGTGGATCTGAGAAGGCAAACATTTTTCGAATTAATCTAGACTCTCCTGTTTTTCTAGGCTTGGATAAATTGTTTTTAATATTGGTGAAATAATTCCCAGGGCTGTTTTCTAGATTTACACAATTTCGTTTATTATGTTTTTTATAGAATTATTTTATAAAAAAATCCTAAGAGTCTGGAAAAATGACATGGGAGCTTCGAGCAAATTGATTGGATCTAGAAAAATGGTAACGAGTCTAGGAAAAAAAATCGAGTGAACTTAGAAATAATCAGGGAGCTCTAAGATAAATCCTACGTTCCAGCGGATCTAAGAAAAATCATAGGAGTCTGAGGTAACAGTTGTGGGAGCTTAAAATAAATCAGAATAATCTAGAAACAAAACTGGGAGTTTCTTCGAAAAAAACAACTAAAGACGCTAGAAAAAATCGCAGGAGTCTAAGAAAACATCACAAGAGCTCAGAAAAAATCAAAAGGCGCTTTGCAAAATCCCAGGAGGCTGTGTACCTCATAGTCTCTGGTGTGCTTCAAATAAAGGCGATTTGTCTCACTCAAACTTTCGAAGTTGCGTTGCGTAATTAAAAGCTTTCAGCTTCGTTTTATACAGTGACCATTCATGAAACCTATTACAGCTTTTGAACTCCTTTCTGCACACTCTTCGCTGGATCGTAATTTCAATATTCGACTAAGGGGACTTGAGTGTGTCCTAGATGCAGAGTTGAGAGCACTTGTAAGAGTGTCAACCGCCTGATGCAATTCTTGATAACAGTCGATGCTTCTCGGAACAAATTCCGGTGGATATCGGATCGTCTACATCCGCTCTTTCATTTACGATCGTTTTCAGTATCCTAACTTCAGCCGTACCTGTGAGAATCCATTTGAAATTCCAAATGAATTCTGCATACAACTAAGCCCACGTTGGGCGCTTTTTCTACTTGAACTTTGGGGAAGAATTGATGGAGTTTTTTTTTTACAGGGCATGAAGCTTAAAAGCTTTCAGCTTCGTTTTATACAGCGACCATTCATGAAACCTGTTACAGCTTTTGAACTCCTTTCTGAACACTCTTCGCTGGATGGTGATTTTAATATTCGACTAAGGGGACTTGAGTGTGTCCTAGATGCAGAGTTGAGAGCACTTGTAAGAGTGTCAACCGCCTGATGCAATTCTTGATAGCAGTCGATGCTTCTCGAAACAGTTTCCAGTGGATATCGGATCGTCTACAACCGCTCTTTCATTTACGACCAACTTCAGCCATTCCTGTGAGAATCTATTTGAAATTCCAAATGAATTCTTCATACAACTAAGCCCACGTTGGGCGCACTTTCTACTTGAACTTTGTGGAAGAATTGATGGAGTTTTTTTACAGGGCGTGAAGCTAGCGTTATGCCACTTGGTTTCAAGGACACGTCTACACCGGCTCAACACAATTCCAGGGAGTTACATTCATTTGAATACGAACCGTCGAAGAGAGAACATCAAAGAGCTGTTATTAAGTACCTGTCACAGTGATCTCGTATGGCAGTGTTCAAAAAATGAAATCTCTCGAATTACATATGAAGAAGGTCTCTGCGCGTTAGGTGCCGAGAATGTTAACCAACGAGCAAAAGGAGAAACGAGTCGACATTTCGAGGGTTAATCTCGTAATGTTTTAGGCAGATCTGGAGAATTTTTGTCACGTTTCGTAACCATCGAGGAGACCTGGAGCCATCATTTTGATTCAGATATCAAACAACAATCGATGACCTGGAAGCGGCCCTCTTCACCGACGCCGCAGAAATTCAAAGTGTTGAGCTCGGCGGCGAAAATTGTGGCATAAGTTTTCGGGACGCTGAAGGAATTATTATGGTGGAATATTTGGCAATCAGGCTCTTACTACTAATACTGGTATATGATTTCTGTAAGCCATCGGTTGTTAGCAACCCATGGTTCTTAAATTAAGATTAGCTGCTCCCCTGTCCTAGGCAAGCAGAGCAGCGGATGCTGATTGGGACTGGTCAAGGTTCACTTGAAGTACCTTCATTATTAATGATTAATTAGGGCTAGATCGAGGTGCTCTTCTTCGAACATAATAGCTGCCTCTTCCTCGGTAACTAGAGTCAAAAGGTCTAGGCAGCCAACCAATTCAGAGGTAGTTTCGACGCTAACCCTATCACCATAGAGCGACTTCACGTCCGATTCTCCCTGAATATTGTCCTCACACAGGCGATGGACTCCTCTGCCGTTTGACAGATTCGTGATCTGCCTAATCCAGACATCTTTGGCATGTCGCTCGTTTCTGAGCTTAATCTGCAGGGTTGAGAAATTGCGGTTGCTCCCCAATAAATGTTGTTGCCCAGTGAAGGGACTTTTTGTCCTTGTCAGACAGTGATATTGACAGCTGTCATTAATTTATTTGACAGTGGGCTTCATAAATCAATTTGAAGCAGTAATTTGAATTAACTCTTTTGTGGTGAAGATTTTTTTTGGAAAATGATATGTGCATATATAATACTCCAATAGTTTGTTAGTCCTGTATTCAAACCAATTTCTCTTTTAATTATTTCAGCGCATTGTCATACAATATTTCATTCTGTTCACAAGAAATTAATAAGATCGTAACGATCAAAAGACCGCAACATCACAAGGTTTTCGTCACTATAAGAACTGCTAATACCGTCACAAAATGGCGTCATATCATTCGAATAACGGTGGTGGGTATTCAGGCGATGAGCACGAATCACGTAGCGGTGGAGGTGACGATCGACCGGATAGTGATCTCGGCGATAAACCGATATACCTACTGGAGCATCTAGCCACATTTACAGTTAATAAGGAAACTGGTATTGTTTATCCGGCGGATGGAATGCGTCGTTTGCTACAGTTGGAGAAAACCACAGGCATTTGGTCACAAAAAATGCAACTGTGTTTGGATAATCAATGGATTCTGATCATGGATTATGAATCGGGGGTAAGTAAAACGAAAGACTTAGCAAACTACGCGCAGACTGATTTAAACGATTATTTTGATCATAGAATATTATTGAACGCTTCCCGGCAACATTGATCCAAGAGCCGACTGCATTCACTAGTAACGATCCAATGGAAATGTATAACAATATTCTTGTTTTCATTGTCGCTGGTGGAACTGGCTCCCGATCCGAAATGCATATATTCCAAGTAAGTGTTTGTATTGTCTGTTATGTGTTTTCATGTTAATCATGTGATGACTTCCTTACAGAGCCAGTCCATATCAGCTGTTCACCTAGTCGAGGATTTGAAGCAACTTCGCAGCGGCAAGGGAGCAGTGCCGCATCGAGAGCCTATACCACAGCCTTCAGTAATGCGAATGAGCCATCATAACTCTTCGTCGAACATGGTAGCGGGTGGAGCTTATCAAAACGAAACCGATTCAGATCTGTGCGGCCTCAACGATGAGGTCTCATCAACCACTTCCGGCGATAAGTACGAGAGGGATGTAACAGTTCTCAATCATTGCTTCGATGATATCGAGAAGTTTATCGCCCGGTTGCAGCATGTGGCGGCGGCATCACGCGAATTGGAGCGAAGACGACGAAATCGAAAATCGAAGAAGAAAGATCCCGGCGAAGGGCTGTTAACGTTGCGCACACGACCACCAAACGAAAAGGAATTTGTTGATATATTCGCAAAGTTCAAGCTGTCATTTAATCTCTTGGCAAAACTCAAGGCTCACATTCACGACCCCAACGCACCCGAACTAGTGCATTTCCTGTTTACACCTCTGGCATTGATCGTAGAGGCAGCGAGCGATACTTACTACGATTCCCACATACCTGCACGCGTTGTCAACCCGCTGTTAACGCGCGAGGCAGTCAACTTGTTAATAAACTGTGTAACTAGCAAAGAAACCGAGCTGTGGAGGTCGCTTGGAGACGCTTGGACACAGCCGCGTGACAGCTGGAAAGGTCATGTTGGCTCCTATCACCCGGTATTTTTCGATGGATGGTCTCCCGACTATCCGGTCGTCGATGAGCTGGAGCACCCAATGACACCAACAAATATTAAACGTCGCATTGACCCTCACCACAGTAGTGCAGTTCTGGGTGACTATGGTGATTTAGATGGGCCCAGTCAAGCTCCATACCAAAATCCTGTCGTTGGTCACAGTACGGGTGCTTCGGGTGGTGGTGGTGGTGGTGCTGCGCATCGCGATTTTAGCGCACGAAGTGACATATCGATCGATTCAATCGAACGTAACGGTGGCATAACGGCAACATCAAACGGCCAAGGTACAATGCCAACGCCAACAAACGGTCCGGGCATGCTGGTTGTTGGAGTTGGTAGTGGACCGAGCGGTGAAATCCATTCACGACTTTCAAATGATCAATCAGTCGAAGTTTGGTTGGATGAATTACAGTCACGTGGTGCTAAAGTTGTCCAGGTAACATATCCACGAACTGCCAACAACGACAAAGAATTGACAGTTGTTCGTGGTGAATATTTAGAGGTGAGTTTGCAACAGGTTACAAATCGGTTAGAGGTAGCTTTAATTTTATTCTCCGGTTATATATTTTTTGTTTTTAGATTTTAGATGACAGCAGGAAGTGGTGGAAAGCTCGTAATATTCGAGGACAAGTTGCTCATGTACCACATACAATTGTCACGCAATATAGTTATAATGAAAACGGTGGTGGATCGGCTGGTAGTGCTGGCAACACCAACACTAATGATGTATTTGATAATCCTCTATATACCCAAAACTACAGTCGAGGAGGAGGAAGACAGTCATCGGTAAGTTGGCATAGACTGTTTTTTTTTGAAAAATAAATAAAAAAAAATAAAACACAAAAGACCTGAACTGCAGAGTTGAAAATGCTAGCAACAGTGTTAGCCGATTCATGCAGATCCTGGAAAAAATCTATGCTCCCCGAACGCAGTTCTATCGAAGAACGGACCAGGGACTAGAACTTTCTGACCCGGATGTCTTGGCGGATGACCCCCGCCCAACCTTCAGAGCCTCCTCCTTGGAGTTTTTTTTTTAACAAAAAAACTCCAAATTCTTCGAGGCTTGCCACTCCTATAAAACATACAGGGATAATTTCTCTTCTGGGCCTCTATAAGCAATACCGTTTCTTCATTTAAGGATCAATAGAGCCTTACATCGATTTTCAAGAGACTCGCTAGTTTAAAAGACCCTCCAATCCTATGTCGAAAGATCAGGACTGAAAAATCGAACGGTTTTCAGAATTAAGTTTTATTATCTGGGCCATCTGGTGATTTCATCCTTCAATTTGGCGCCTGGTCAGTGGCGTGCACAGACGGAGGCAAATTTGGGGGCAATTTCACCGTCTACAACTAAACTGCCGTTGAAAAAGAACAATTTCACTCTTGTGCCTTTACAGTGCTTCAAGGAAAATTCAGAAAAGTATGTGAAAAATTCAGGTGCTTGCCCCCTCTATTTATATAGTTCTAAGCAAGCCTTTGCGTTTAGAAATTGTCTGCTTACAGTATTTTCTGATTAAAATAAATATTTTATTTCATACTAGTTTCGTTTTCCTTACTTTAGGATTCAATTACCGACCGTTATGTGCAATCTGGCAATGATATGATATCCGGTGCATCTGTAACACCAAATTCAGCTGACTGGGTACGAAATAAGCACATCGGTAAGAAGGGAGAGTTTCGATATTTTTAATTATTTTTATATCCGTGTATGCATATTAATTTTTTTTAAAAAAGTATTTAGAATGTTTAAGAGAATAAATTACATACATAATTTTTATGTTTACCGTTATTGTCCAGAGTTACGTTCGTTCATTCATCCATACATATAAATTTTTACAAGTTTTTTTTTTTATTGTACCTATTCTGGTTTGGAAATCAAATTATCATAATAGATTGAAAAGTTGGAAATATTATTCCAGTAAATATTTTTTTTTTGTATCAATTGTTATTCATTTTGATTAGTTTGACATACCGTTTTTTTTTTCGAAATTATTCAATTGAATATTGCTAGAAAGCTACAAAACGCAGTACACAGAATGCGTTTAGAATATAAAAAAAAAGAATACCAACTTTTATATTTCAAAACATATTTATTCATTACTTGTTTGCCTTGTATTTATATTCATTAATGTTTGGTCCTGTATTTATTCATTTGTTTCGAATTGTATTTTTTTTTTTGTTTGTTTTTTTGTATTTAGAATTTTTTTCCATGTTTTATTCATACTAATAGATTTTTATACAGTCAATTTACATATAATACGTATTGTAAACATAGGCGTGCACAGAACTTTGAAATGGAGAGGGGGGTTAAACACCAGAATTCGGCCCAAAAATTTCCGTAATTTTCATTTAAGTACTGTATAATGGCATAATAGTGCAATTTTGTTTTAAAAAGCAGTTCTACAATAAAGAAGGCAGTTGCCTGTCTTTGCCCCTCCATCTGTGCACGCCGTTGATTGTAAATGTTGTTATATATTCAATATAATATCACCACAATTAGATGTTATGTGACGAAAGAAAAAAAAAATATGATATGCTACATGAAGACACAAATAACTGACATTTTAACTGAAACAATATGGTGTTGTCACTTTGTTGTTGTTGTTTTTGGGGGCGTTTCGTGTTGTTTGTTTTTTTTTTTTTTGCAAATATTTTTCTTGATGACACATGTTTTTTTCGGGATTGTTGTGTATGTTTTTTTTTCCAATAATATTTCTCATTACTTGAAGAAAGTTTACTCGAAGTTCGCTTTTTGTGTTTTTTTTGTTTTGATTATATTTTGATGATTCGAGAAAATTAAAATATCATTGAGTTTCGTGCAAAAAAAATTTGTTTGTGTTTTGTAATTACGCACACATTCAGCGTAAAATGAATTATTTTGATGAAAGTTTCGTCCTAGATAATAAATAAATTAATCAATGAATAAATCGTATCCGATTTTGGTTGTTTTTAATAACGTCTTCAAAATACATTCACGGGCCTGTAGTCATGATTGCCGATCCGCTCTTTTGAACCTACTCCGTAGTTGGTCCGGACCTACTACGTTCGCAGTTGCGTCAGAGCTACTCCGAAACTACTTAATTCGATTTAGTAAGGAGTAGGTTCAGAATATGTTAGGAGCTATTCCGGATTGCTCGTTTGGAGCGACTCCGGATTAGTTCGAGACATATTTCGGACCTATTCTGACCCTAATCCGGTCTAGTTCCGAAAATAGTAAGTTCGAAATATGTCCGGATCTAATCTGGAGTATTTCCGAACGTAATCGAGATTAGCTCTGGAGTAGGTCGGGGCCCTAGTCCGGAGCAGTCGGCGTAGATTCAAATGAGCGGATCTGTAACCATGACTAGAGAGAGAACTAATGTTAGGAAACATAGCTATGTGAATTTTTTTCGTTTGATTATCTTAAATTTTTCTTTTATGTTACTTTGCAGCTAGAATACATGCGATAGTTTTCCGAGAAAAACTATAATATCAAAAAAAAATATTCAGAATCGATTCAATTAAGCAACACATACATTTGATTTTTATTTATTTAATAGTGTGTTAAAAAAAAAAATAATTTTATACATATATGAGAGAAACATAGACAAAAGATTTAAAAAGCATATTTACATTTACATATATACGAGTACATATACATACTTTTAAATAAATAAAAAAAAAAACAAGATATACACTGAAACCAAAAATGTCGGTACTTTGAATTTTAGTTTGGTGTCATATGACAGAATGATTATAATTTTAACTTAGGTGACAGATTAATTTTTGTTTTATGTCTCCCAAGAATAATAACGAGTGAACTGAATTCAATTCACTCTCATTGTCATAAGAAAATCTAAATATATATACATATATATATATATATCTATATATATATATATATATATATATATATATATATATATATATATATATATATATATATATATATATATATATATATATATATATATATATTTATATTAAAATACACATAATACAGATTATGCTCGAATATACTACATATATCATCTATCCCGTCAAGTTTTTATTATATTCTTGATAAATGTCAGTATATATTTTAATTTTTTTAAATTGTATTTATAAATATTTTATGATTCATATACATGGCTATATGTATGTAAAAAAAGAATAAAAGAATACCAAAAGTAATAGGGACTATTTTTTCGCTATGTTTGTTGATTATTTTATTGCATTTTATTCTGTTTCGTCAGCATTGTGTTGTTGTTGTTGTTGCTGCTGCTATTCGCTCTGACATTAGTTGATTGTAGTGCATTTGTGTTTTATTTTTCAATCTTCGAAAAAGTATTAGTGTGAATCATCGCGAAATCTACTGTCTCACAATCATCAAATCAAATCATTCAAAGTGGATTCTGGACATGGAGCTGATCATCAATTAAACCAGTCCATCACAGTTCACGTGTCAAAATTAAATTTAATGTTTCTGTGAGTGTGTATTATTATTTTTTTTACTTGTTATTGTTGTTTTGTGCACCGTTTTTTTTTTGTTTTGAAAACTAATACAACACGCAGGAAAGATGACAAACAATACTGTTGGTTCTAAAATCTTTTTTTTTTTTGAACAAATTCAACTACAATTGTTTGATAAATACATAATACTATCTGAATTTCTTATTGTTATTATTAATGGTTAACAGACAGGCCACATTCGTATTTACGAGATCCATCAACAAACGGTAACGAAGAAACGATGAGTGGATCATATTCACCGCTTTCAGATCGGAAAACTGAAAGTTTTCTATACGAAAAGCGAAGCAGCAAATCATCAACTTTGGTATCACAAGATATGAGTCAGCAGCAACGTTACAGTAGCTTTATATCGTCGAACGGTGCATTAAATGCTGCTACTGCTGCTGCACCACCACCACCGCCTCCACCACCACCAGCTCTAGCTTCCGAAAACTCATCTCGTACGAATACATTGACTTGTAAGTGCAATCTGCTTGGTCTCATTGATGATTCATAAATTGATTCATGATTCATAAATTGATTCATGATTCAAAAGTTGATTCATGATTCATAAATTGATTCATGATTAACGAATTGATTGATGAATCAAAATTAAATCGCAAAAATTAATTTCAAATCAAAAACTCCATATAATTCCTTGATATTTACAACCCTTGATAGTGAAATCCTATCCCTCCATCAACAGGATATGATCACAATTGAGTTCCTCTTGAAGTAGCATAAGAATAGAACAAAAAAAAATTGATACTTTTCTTTTCATTTATAGCGACCATTAAATCGAATCGATCAAATACCTATGACGCTCAAAACGAGGTCCAAGAAGAACTGAAAAATGTCCTTTCAATGTTTCGTGAAAAGCGTCGAACATTGGATATTATGAAAACTCCGGAAATCTATATACAACAATCATCATCAACTCAAGATGTTGAGAAATGGTTACGGGCTAAAGGTTTTTCAGATCGTGTTGTGAAAAAATTGCATGGACTTAACGGTAATGAATTGTTTGCGTTACGAAAATCAACGCTTGAAGACTATTGCGGACAGGATGAGGGTAAACGTTTAACATCACAATTGATTATTCAACGAAATGTATCAGGAGTAAGTATATATCTATAGATAAATATTATCAAAATTTTGGCAGACTTAGGAGAACCAAACTGGAATAATTCAAGCTTTCATCATCCTTCGCGTTTCTTCTCAGGAAAATTTTGCCTCTGCAGCATGTCGTTTCTTCTCAGGAACATGTGTTTAGGAGTGATCGTGATGATGATCATTCACCTTAAAAATTAGATGATTCCGAGGTCCTGACAAATCGTAAATCCTCTTGAATGGTATACCCATGGAAACTTCAAATTGAAATTTGTCATCATCCAGAAACCTAGCATCCACTTCCTTTTTCCTGTCCTACTGTACTCTGTCTCAACTTAATTCTAATCCGAAAGTTAATAATTGTCTTTTCGATCTTATTTGCTCCAATATTCTCTCCAATCATACATCTCTCTCCCTGTCTCTTTCTCTATGTCAATCCTGATCTTCAATATACTCCTCGCCCTTTAACTGTCATATTCGCTCATTTAAAAAGTCCTGGAAACTTAAAAAAAATTCTACGGGTCTCGGCAAAAATCATGGGACTTTAATATACGAAAATCAGAGGACTCTAGAAAAAATCCTGTGAGCTTAGGAAAAATCAGAAGACTGTAGAAAAAGTCCTAGCATTTTAGGGAAAAATCGTGGGGAGCCAAGGAAAAATGGGGAGGGAGGGGGGGGGGGGGCTTAGTTATGTTGTGAAGAACAAATTTTGAGTCAAGGTGAATATTATGGAAGCTTAGAATTATAAGGGGACTTCAGAAACATCAGGGGACTTTAGAAAAATTTTGGGTCTCTAAGCAGAAGCTTTAGAGAAATCTGTGTAGATGACATCTAACTGCTTTTGCTGATCCAAGGCAGATGCAACCACATTGGTGAAAGAAAGCATGTTAGGGGTTAGTTCTTTTACGAATCCATGCTGCCCTGGAGCAAGAAAAGAATGGACAGAAGGGTATACTATACTGTAAACCACCCTCTCAAGGAGTTAACTGAAATAGGAAAGGAGAGAAATGGGCCAATAATTACAGATGCAAACAGGCTCACCAGCTTTAAGTACGGGAAAAAGTAAAGCAAAGCAATCCCACGACAACCCTCGTACGGGTCTAGGGGTTGAAGCTGGTAGAGAGCTTCATTACAATTTATTTAATCACTGTGAATACGAGTGTGGAGTGATTAGTTCCACGACTCACTTTACCCCTGATTTAAATCAGGTACCTAATCAGAGCTAGGTGAACTCAAAGCTTGGTGCGCGGACCCTCGTCCGAACCTGGATTCGAACCAGGGACCTCACACGCAAGAAGCCAGTGCTCTACCCACTAGGCTACTCAAGCTTGTACGGGAAAAACGTTTGCAGTTTTTCATAGGGAAGGGACTGTACTCGAATTAATATTTAGATTGAAAATAATAGAAAGAGGAACACACAAGGAAGAAGATAAAGACTTAGCTAGGATATTTAGAATATCATCAGGCTAGTATCAAGGGAGCACATTAAGGATTCCACTTCAATAGGATTAGTACGAAAAGAGGATAATGTTGGAGAGAATCGGGGAAGAGAAGCAGCGGAAGAAGGGAGAGTTTGTTGCGAAAAGACGGAAGAAAAAAGAGCGAGCTTGTGAGGTGATAGCTGTTACATCGTTGTAGCCCATACAGTTTGGAATACCGGAGGAGCTCTCAGATTGGATACAAGCTTCAATGTGATCGATGCAAGACTGCATAGCGAGCTTTGCACATTTTTTGGCTTCAGAACGGAGCCTCCTGTAATCATTAAGGTCATTTTCAGAACCTGTAATTTTATATTTCGTACGAGCAGCGCCTTTTGCTTAAAGAGCGGCATTAGTGTCAGCGTTTAAACAAGTAGCATCCTTAGTTGTAAACGAGCGGTAGGTTAGGGTAAAATGTGACATCAGATTAAAAAGAAATATGTAAAAATTTTGTAAGCTTTACGAAAATTGAAACGAGAGACATTGACAGCTTTCCTTTGTGTACGACAAGTGAGGGAGATTTCTAAAAAAAAAAAAAAGTGGAGGATGGTGGAGATCAGGAGGTACATAAGGAGAAAAGGCAATATTTACCGGGACGGAGCATTTAGGAATATTGGACAAAATAAGATCCAGGATTTTATGATAAAAATTTGGAAAAGTATTGAGTTGAAAAAAGGAGCACAGTGAAAGAAGAGATAAGCAGTGAAATGCTGTTGGCAGATACTATAGTCGAGAATGCAGCATCCCAGTCGACGGTCGGGAGGTTGAAATCTCAACACATTAATCGGGAAGCAGTAGGAAACTAAGTTTTAAGGTAGGAAGAGAGTTCCGCATAAAAACGTTCTTAAATTAAAATAGGGCTATTACAAGGGATATTTTATACAAGCGCAATATATAGCGCAAATTCTCCGAGTCCAGGGAAAGTCTCTGGAGTCTAAAAAAAAAAGCTTAACAAAAATCAAAATCCTACGAGTGTGGGCGAAAATCAAGCGAGCTGTGAAAGAGACAAAATCTCGGGAGTTTGGGATAAAATCACGAGAGAGCTCAGGTAAAATTCAGGAGATCTAAAATTTCAGGACTGTAGAAAAAAATCTAAAGATTCTAAATAATAATTGGTTAAAAAAGACTGGCGAAAGTCTTAGGAGTTTGGCGAGAAATCATGGGCGCTACGCAACAAAAGCTAGAAGTAGAAGCGTCAAGAAAAAATCTAGGAGAGTCTAAATCGAAAAGAGTCTAGGAAAAAAATATATGGAAGCTTAGAAGAATCAGTCTAAGAAAAAATTCTGGGAGCTTAGTTTCTCGAAGAAATCGTTGGACTCTGGCAAAATATCATGGAAGCTTAGGAAAAATTCAGGGAGTCCAGGGAAAATCTCAAAAATCGCTTAAATAATTATGTTTTGATAATATATTGATGCACACGGACCCTGTATACTGATTGAGTGATGCAGAGAGGGGAAGGAAGGAGGAGAAAAAAATATCCTGCGAGTATGGGAAAAAAATCAAGCGTGCTTAGAAAAAATTCAGGGAGTTTTGAAAAAGTATCGGAAGTCTAGGGACAAATCAAGGGAGCTTAGAAAATAAATCAAATAAATCATGGGAGCGCTTGGACAAAATCCAAGGGATCTAGAAAAAAATATCTGGAGCATAAAAAAAATTTATGGGCATTTCAAAAAATCTGAGATCTCTAGAGAAAATTCTGGAAGTCTGAGAAAAAATCATGGAAGCTTAGGACAAATATGCGAGTAGGCTCTCACTCATTTTTAACCAGCTTGTACTGAAGCTCTTATGACCGTTCTATATCGCTTCTCTCCTGTTTTCCAAAAATTACTTGAACGAATTACCAACAACAAGTTCTATGATACCATAAGCCATTTGCTTTATAGGAAGTACCATGAATCCATCAAAGGTCGCTCTGCATCTACAAACTTGGTTTACTTTGTGAGTTTCGGGCCCGGTTCGTTGGATGATGGATAACGAATTGACGCCATCTATTCGAATTTTGCTAAGGCATTTAACAGAGTCAATTATGGAGTGTTGTTGGATACACTTCGTCAATCTGTTATTTCGAATAATCTACACTCCTCGATTTCTTTCTAGCTAGCCGTATCATCTTCAAGGGTTGTATTTCCTCACCTTTTCATTCCTGATCTGGTGTTCCAAAATATTCCATTTTTGGTCCTCTCTTGTTTTTTTGTTTGTATATTCATGAGCTTCCCAAGTTGATTAAATATTTTAGCTTGGCATCGATTATCCAGAAAAACAAACGTTTCACTTAAAACTAGAATTACAGTTTTTTTTTACAAAAATTTAAAACAAAACCAATTTTTTTCTCTTTTGAACAGTATAAAACGGCACGTACGTCCGAACTTCAAGCGATTTTAGCAAAAGCCCGAAGAAAAACTGAACTACAAACACAATCATCGATATCTGAATCGCTAGAACAATCAGCTGCATTTTGAAAAATAAGACAACCGAAAAAATTAAAAAGTTTTTTTTTTGATGATATGGATCCCTTTTCATTTAGTTTTATGAGATTTCAATGTGCCTTTCAGTATTCGATATTAGAAACAAAAGCAACAAAACGCAAAGTTTTTGTCATCGTACTTATTTGTTTTGTTATTTAGTCATGTAATAGAAATGTATTATTGGCATATTTACAAATATATACTAATGTTAATATCTATACAATCATATATCGATATATAAAATGAAACGAAGATTCAATTTAAAATTGATTTCGATTCCGACCAAATATACACATCTATATATTGTTATACCGAATTTGATATTACGTCAACTATATGTGTACATATATATTTATATATATATATATATATATATATATATATAAATATATAAATATATATATATATATATATATATATATATATATATATATATATATATATATATATATATATATATATATATATATATATATACATATATTTATATATATATATATATATATATATATATATATATATATATATATATATATACATATATATATATTAAGATATTTAAATAAAATTGAGCAAAAAAAAAGTATTTCATAGTTTTTCTTTTCGGAGAATTTATTTCGATTGGAAACAACAGAGTATCACAAGGTAGCAATAGAAAATCATGGGGGCTTGGGAAAAATCAGTGAAGCCTAGAAAATCCTGGCAGGTCCAGGAAATAGAATGGATTTCTAGGAAATTATCACACGATACCAATAGAAAATCATGGAGGCTTGGGAAAAATCAGTAAAGCCTAGAAAATCCTGGCAGGTCCAGGAAATAGCATGGATTTCTAGGAAACAGTCACTAGATAGCAATAGAAAATCATGGGGGCTTGGGAAAATTCAGTGAACCCTAGAAAATCCTGGCAGGTCCAGGAAATAGCATGGATTTCTAGGAAATTATCACAAGATAGCAATAGAAAATCATGGGGCTTGGGAAAAATCAGTGAGGCCTAGAAAATCCTGGCAGGTCCAGGAAATAGCATGGATTTCTAGGAAATTATCACAAGGTAGCAATAGAAAATCATGGAGGCTTGGGAAAAATCAGTGAAGCCTAGAAAATCCTGGCAGGTCCAGGAAATAGAATGGATTTCCAGGAAATTATCACTAGATAGCAATAGAAAATCATGGGGGCTTGGGAAAAATCAGTGAGGCCTAGAAAATCCTGGCAGGTCCAGGAAATAGAATGGATTTCTAGGAAATTATCACAAGATAGCAATAGAAAATCATGGGGGCTTGGGAAAAATCAGTGAAGCCTAGAAAATCCTGGCAGGTCCAGGAAATAGAATGGATTTCTAGGAAATTATCACACGATACCAATAGAAAATCATGGAGGCTTGGGAAAAATCAGTGAAGCCTAGAAAATCCTGGCAGGTCCAGGAAATAGAATGGATTTCCAGGAAATTATCACTAGATAGCAATAGAAAATCATGGGGGCTTGGGAAAAATCAGTGAGGCCTAGAAAATCCTGGCAGGTCCAGGAAATAGCATGGATTTCTACGAAATTATCACAAGATAGCAATAGAAAATCATGGGGCTTGGGAAAAATCAGTGAGGCCTAGAAAATCCTGGCAGGTCCAGGAAATAGCATGGATTTCTAGGAAATTATCACAAGATAGCAATAGAAAATCATGGGGCTTGGGAAAAATCAGTGAGGCCTAGAAAATCCTGGCAGGTCCAGGAAATAGCATGGATTTCTAGGAAATTATCACAAGGTAGCAATAGAAAATCATGGGGGCTTGGGAAAAATCAGTGAAGCCTAGAAAATCCTGGCAGGTCCAGGAAATAGAATGGGTTTCTAGGAAACAGTCACTAGATAGCAATAGAAAATCATGGGGGCTTCGGAAAAATCAACGAGGCCTAGAAAATCCTGGCAGGTCCAGGAAATAGCATGGATTTCTAGGAAATTATCACAAGATAGCAATAGAAAATCATGGGGCTTGGGAAAAATCAGTGAGGCCTAGAAAATCCTGGCAGGTCCAGGAAATAGCATGGATTTCTAGGAAATTATCACAAGGTAGCAATAGAAAATCATGGGGGCTTGGGAAAAATCAGTGAAGCCTAGAAAATCCTGGCAGGTCCAGGAAATAGAATGGATTTCCAGGAAATTATCACTAGATAGCAATAGAAAATCATGGGGGCTTGGGAAAAATCAGTGAGGCCTAGAAAATCAAGCCAGGTCCAGGAAATAGAATGGATTTTTAGGAAATTATCACTAGATAGCAATAGAAAATCATGGGGGCTTGGGAAAAATCAGTGAAGCCTAGAAAATCCTGGCAGGTCCAGGAAATAGCATGGGTTTCTAGGAAACAGTCACTAGATAGCAATAGAAAATCATGGGGGCTTGGGAAAAATCAACGAGGCCTAGAAAATCCTGGCAGGTCCAGGAAATAGCATGGATTTCTAGGAAATTATCACAAGATAGCAATAGAAAATCATGGGGCTTGGGAAAAATCAGTGAGGCCTAGAAAATCCTGGCAGGTCCAGGAAATAGCATGGGTTTCTAGGAAACAGTCACTAGATAGCAATAGAAAATCATGGGGGCTTGGGAAAAATCAGTGAGGCCTAGAAAATCCTGGCAGGTCCAGGAAATAGCATGGGTTTCCAGGAAATTATCACAAGATAGCAATAGAAAATCATGGGGCTTGGGAAAAATCAGTGAGGCCTAGAAAATCCTGGCAGGTCCAGGAAATAGCATGGATTTCTAGGAAATTATCACAAGATAGCAATAGAAAATCATGGGGCTTGGGAAAAATCAGTGAGGCCTAGAAAATCCTGGCAGGTCCAGGAAATAGCATGGATTTCTAGGAAATTATCACAAGGTAGCAATAGAAAATCATGGGGGCTTGGGAAAAATCAGTGAAGCCTAGAAAATCCTGGCAGGTCCAGGAAATAGCATGGATTTCTAGGAAATTATCACAAGATAGCAATAGAAAATCATGGGGCTTGGGAAAAATCAGTGAGGCCTAGAAAATCCTGGCAGGTCCAGGAAATAGCATGGATTTCTAGGAAATTATCACAAGGTAGCAATAGAAAATCATGGGGGCTTGGGAAAAATCAGTGAGGCCTAGAAAATCCTGGCAGGTCCAGGAAATAGCATGGGTTTCTAGGAAACAGTCACTAGATAGCAATAGAAAATCATGGGGGCTTCGGAAAAATCAACGAGGCCTAGAAAATCCTGGCAGGTCCAGGAAATAGCATGGATTTCTAGGAAATTATCACAAGATAGCAATAGAAAATCATGGGGCTTGGGAAAAATCAGTGAGGCCTAGAAAATCCTGGCAGGTCCAGGAAATAGCATGGATTTCTAGGAAATTATCAAAAGATAGCAATAGAAAATCATGGGGCTTGGGAAAAATCAGTGAGGCCTAGAAAATCCTGGCAGGTCCAGGAAATAGCATGGATTTCTAGGAAATTATCACAAGGTAGCAATAGAAAATCATGGGGGCTTGGGAAAAATCAGTGAGGCCTAGAAAATCCTGGCAGGTCCAGGAAATAGCATGGGTTTCTAGGAAACAGTCACTAGATAGCAATAGAAAATCATGGGGCTTGGGAAAAATCAGTGAGGCCTAGAAAATCCTGGCAGGTCCAGGAAATAGAATGGATTTCCAGGAAATTATCACTAGATAGCAATAGAAAATCATGGGGGCTTCGGAAAAATCAACGAGGCCTAGAAAATCCTGGCAGGTCCAGGAAATAGCATGGATTTCTAGGAAATTATCACAAGATAGCAATAGAAAATCATGGGGGCTTGGGAAAAATCAGTGAGGCCTAGAAAATCCTGGCAGGTCCAGGAAATAGCATGGATTTCTAGGAAATTATCACAAGATAGCAATAGAAAATCATGGGGCTTGGGAAAAATCAGTGAGGCCTAGAAAATCCTGGCAGGTCCAGGAAATAGCATGGATTTCTAGGAAATTATCACAAGGTAGCAATAGAAAATCATGGGGGCTTGGGAAAAATCAGTGAAGCCTAGAAAATCCTGGCAGGTCCAGGAAATAGAATGGGTTTCTAGGAAACAGTCACTAGATAGCAATAGAAAATCATGGGGGCTTCGGAAAAATCAACGAGGCCTAGAAAATCCTGGCAGGTCCAGGAAATAGCATGGATTTCTAGGAAATTATCACAAGATAGCAATAGAAAATCATGGGGCTTGGGAAAAATCAGTGAGGCCTAGAAAATCCTGGCAGGTCCAGGAAATAGCATGGATTTCTAGGAAATTATCACAAGGTAGCAATAGAAAATCATGGGGGCTTGGGAAAAATCAGTGAAGCCTAGAAAATCCTGGCAGGTCCAGGAAATAGAATGGATTTCCAGGAAATTATCACTAGATAGCAATAGAAAATCATGGGGGCTTGGGAAAAATCAGTGAGGCCTAGAAAATCCTGGCAGGTCCAGGAAATAGAATGGATTTTTAGGAAATTATCACTAGATAGCAATAGAAAATCATGGGGGCTTGGGAAAAATCAGTGAAGCCCAGAAAATCCTGGCAGGTCCAGGAAATAGCATGGATTTCTAGGAAATTATCACAAGATAGCAATAGAAAATCATGGGGGCTTGGGAAAAATCAGTGAAGCCTAGAAAATCCTGGCAGGTCCAGGAAATAGAATGGATTTCTAGGAAATTATCACTAGATAGCAATAGAAAATCATGGGGGCTTGGGAAAAATCAGTGAGGCCTAGAAAATCCTGGCAGGTCCAGGAAATAGAATGGATTTCTAGGAAATTATCACAAGATAGCAATAGAAAATCATGGGGGATTGGGAAAAATCAGTGAAGCCTAGAAATACCTGGCAGGTCCAGGAAATAGCATGGATTTCAAGGAAATTATCACAAGATAGCAATATAAAATCATGGGGGCTTGGGAAAAATCAGTGAGGCCTAGAAAATCCTGGCAGGTCCAGGAAATAGCATGGATTTCTAGGAAATTATCACAAGATAGCAATAGAAAATCATGGGGGATTGGGAAAAATCAGTGAAGCCTAGAAAATCCTGGCAGGTCCAGGAAATAGAATGGATTTCCAGGAAATTATCACTAGATAGCAATAGAAAATCATGGGGGCTTGGGAAAAATCAGTGAGGCCTAGAAAATCAAGCCAGGTCCAGGAAATAGAATGGATTTTTAGGAAATTATCACTAGATAGCAATAGAAAATCATGGGGGCTTGGGAAAAATCAGTGAAGCCTAGAAAAGCCTGGCAGGTCCAGGAAATAGCATGGGTTTCTAGGAAACAGTCACTAGATAGCAATAGAAAATCATGGGGGCTTGGGAAAAATCAACGAGGCCTAGAAAATCCTGGCAGGTCCAGGAAATAGCATGGATTTCTAGGAAATTATCACAAGATAGCAATAGAAAATCATGGGGCTTGGGAAAAATCAGTGAGGCCTAGAAAATCCTGGCAGGTCCAGGAAATAGCATGGGTTTCTAGGAAACAGTCACTAGATAGCAATAGAAAATCATGGGGGCTTGGGAAAAATCAGTGAGGCCTAGAAAATCCTGGCAGGTCCAGGAAATAGCATGGGTTTCCAGGAAATTATCACAAGATAGCAATAGAAAATCATGGGGCTTGGGAAAAATCAGTGAGGCCTAGAAAATCCTGGCAGGTCCAGGAAATAGCATGGATTTCTAGGAAATTATCACAAGATAGCAATAGAAAATCATGGGGCTTGGGAAAAATCAGTGAGGCCTAGAAAATCCTGGCAGGTCCAGGAAATAGCATGGATTTCTAGGAAATTATCACAAGGTAGCAATAGAAAATCATGGGGGCTTGGGAAAAATCAGTGAAGCCTAGAAAATCCTGGCAGGTCCAGGAAATAGCATGGATTTCTAGGAAATTATCACAAGATAGCAATAGAAAATCATGGGGCTTGGGAAAAATCAGTGAGGCCTAGAAAATCCTGGCAGGTCCAGGAAATAGCATGGATTTCTAGGAAATTATCACAAGGTAGCAATAGAAAATCATGGGGGCTTGGGAAAAATCAGTGAGGCCTAGAAAATCCTGGCAGGTCCAGGAAATAGCATGGGTTTCTAGGAAACAGTCACTAGATAGCAATAGAAAATCATGGGGGCTTGGGAAAAATCAGTGAGGCCTAGAAAATCCTGGCAGGTCCAGGAAATAGAATGGATTTCCAGGAAATTATCACAAGATAGCAATAGAAAATCATGGGGGCTTCGGAAAAATCAACGAGGCCTAGAAAATCCTGGCAGGTCCAGGAAATAGCATGGATTTCTAGGAAATTATCACAAGATAGCAATAGAAAATCATGGGGCTTGGGAAAAATCAGTGAGGCCTAGAAAATCCTGGCAGGTCCAGGAAATAGCATGGATTTCTAGGAAATTATCAAAAGATAGCAATAGAAAATCATGGGGCTTGGGAAAAATCAGTGAGGCCTAGAAAATCCTGGCAGGTCCAGGAAATAGCATGGATTTCTAGGAAATTATCACAAGGTAGCAATAGAAAATCATGGGGGCTTGGGAAAAATCAGTGAGGCCTAGAAAATCCTGGCAGGTCCAGGAAATAGCATGGGTTTCTAGGAAACAGTCACTAGATAGCAATAGAAAATCATGGGGCTTGGGAAAAATCAGTGAGGCCTAGAAAATCCTGGCAGGTCCAGGAAATAGAATGGATTTCCAGGAAATTATCACTAGATAGCAATAGAAAATCATGGGGGCTTCGGAAAAATCAACGAGGCCTAGAAAATCCTGGCAGGTCCAGGAAATAGCATGGATTTCTAGGAAATTATCACAAGATAGCAATAGAAAATCATGGGGGCTTGGGAAAAATCAGTGAGGCCTAGAAAATCCTGGCAGGTCCAGGAAATAGCATGGATTTCTAGGAAATTATCACAAGATAGCAATAGAAAATCATGGGGCTTGGGAAAAATCAGTGAGGCCTAGAAAATCCTGGCAGGTCCAGGAAATAGCATGGATTTCTAGGAAATTATCACAAGGTAGCAATAGAAAATCATGGGGGCTTGGGAAAAATCAGTGAAGCCTAGAAAATCCTGGCAGGTCCAGGAAATAGAATGGGTTTCTAGGAAACAGTCACTAGATAGCAATAGAAAATCATGGGGGCTTCGGAAAAATCAACGAGGCCTAGAAAATCCTGGCAGGTCCAGGAAATAGCATGGATTTCTAGGAAATTATCACAAGATAGCAATAGAAAATCATGGGGCTTGGGAAAAATCAGTGAGGCCTAGAAAATCCTGGCAGGTCCAGGAAATAGCATGGATTTCTAGGAAATTATCACAAGGTAGCAATAGAAAATCATGGGGGCTTGGGAAAAATCAGTGAAGCCTAGAAAATCCTGGCAGGTCCAGGAAATAGAATGGATTTCCAGGAAATTATCACTAGATAGCAATAGAAAATCATGGGGGCTTGGGAAAAATCAGTGAGGCCTAGAAAATCCTGGCAGGTCCAGGAAATAGAATGGATTTTTAGGAAATTATCACTAGATAGCAATAGAAAATCATGGGGGCTTGGGAAAAATCAGTGAAGCCCAGAAAATCCTGGCAGGTCCAGGAAATAGCATGGATTTCTAGGAAATTATCACAAGATAGCAATAGAAAATCATGGGGGCTTGGGAAAAATCAGTGAAGCCTAGAAAATCCTGGCAGGTCCAGGAAATAGCATGGGTTTCTAGGAAATTATCACAAGATAGCAATAGAAAATCATGGGGGCTTGGGAAAAATCAGTGAGGCCTAGAAAATCCTGGCAGGTCCAGGAAATAGAATGGATTTCTAGGAAATTATCACAAGATAGCAATAGAAAATCATGGGGGATTGGGAAAAATCAGTGAAGCCTAGAAATACCTGGCAGGTCCAGGAAATAGCATGGATTTCAAGGAAATTATCACAAGATAGCAATATAAAATCATGGGGGCTTGGGAAAAATCAGTGAGGCCTAGAAAATCCTGGCAGGTCCAGGAAATAGCATGGATTTCTAGGAAATTATCACAAGATAGCAATAGAAAATCATGGGGGATTGGGAAAAATCAGTGAAGCCTAGAAATACCTGGCAGGTCCAGGAAATAGCATGGATTTCAAGGAAATTATCACAAGATAGCAATATAAAATCATGGGGGCTTGGGAAAAATCAGTGAGGCCAAGAAAATCCTGGCAGGTCCAGGAAATAGCATGGGTTTCTAGGAAACAGTCACTAGATAGCAATAGAAAATCATGGGGGCTTGGGAAAAATCAGTGAGGCCTAGAAAATCCTGGCAGGTCCAGGAAATAGCATGGGTTTCTAGGAAACAGTCAATAGATAGCAATAGAAAATCATGGGGGCTTGGGAAAAATCAGTGAGGCCTAGAAAATCCTGGCAGGTCCAGGAAATAGCATGGATTTCTAGGAAATTATCACAAGGTAGCAATAGAAAATCATGGGGGCTTCGGAAAAATCAACGAGGCCTAGAAAATCCTGGCAGGTCCAGGAAATAGCATGGATTTCAAGGAAATTATCACTAGATAGCAATAGAAAATCATGGGGGCTTCGGAAAAATCAGTGAGGCCTAGAAAATCCTGGCAGGTCCAGGAAATAGCATGGATTTCTAGGAAATTATCACAAGATAGCAATAGAAAATCATGGGGGCTTGGGAAAAATCAGTGAGGCCTAGAAAATCCTGGCAGGTCCAGGAAATAGCATGGGTTTCTTGGAAACAGTCACAAGATAGCAATAGAAAATCATGGGGGCTTGGGAAAAATCAGTGAGGCCTAGAAAATCCTGGCAGGTCCAGGAAATAGCATGGGTTTCTAGGAAACAGTCACTAGATAGCAATAGAAAATCATGGGGGCTTGGGAAAAATCAGTGAGGCCTAGAAAATCCTAGCAGGTCCAGGAAATAGCATGGATTTCTAGGAAATTATCACAAGATAGCAATAGAAAATCATGGGGGCTTGGGAAAAATCAGTGAGGCCTAGAAAATCCTGGCAGGTCCAGGAAATAGCATGGGTTTCTAGGAAACAGTCACTAGATAGCAATAGAAAATCATGGGGGCTTGGGAAAAATCAGTGAGGCCTAGAAAATCCTGGCAGGTCCAGGAAATAGCATGGGTTTCTAGGAAACAGTCACTAGATAGCAATAGAAAATCATGGGGGCTTGGGAAAAATCAGTGAGGCCTAGAAAATCCTGGCAGGTCCAGGAAATAGCATGGATTTCTAGGAAATTATCACAAGGTAGCAATAGAAAATCATGGGGGCTTCGGAAAAATCAACGAGGCCTAGAAAATCCTGGCAGGTCCAGGAAATAGCATGGATTTCAAGGAAATTATCACAAGATAGCAATAGAAAATCATGGGGGCTTCGGAAAAATCAACGAGGCCTAGAAAATCCTGGCAGGTCCAGGAAATAGCATGGATTTCTAGGAAACAGTCACTAGATAGCAATAGAAAATCATGGGGGCTTGGGAAAAATCAGTGAGGCCTAGAAAATCCTGGCAGGTCCAGGAAATAGCATGGGTTTCTAGGAAACAGTCACTAGATAGCAATAGAAAATCATGGGGGCTTGGGAAAAATCAGTGAGGCCTAGAAAATCCTGGCAGGTCCAGGAAATAGCATGGATTTCTAGGAAATTATCACAAGATAGCAATAGAAAATCATGGGGGCTTCGGAAAAATCAACGAGGCCTAGAAAATCCTGGCAGGTCCAGGAAATAGCATGGGTTTCTAGGAAACAGTCACTAGATAGCAATAGAAAATCATGGGGGCTTGGGAAAAATCAGTGAGGCCTAGAAAATCCTGGCAGGTCCAGGAAATAGCATGGATTTCTAGGAAACAGTCACTAGATAGCAATAGAAAATCATGGGGGCTTGGGAAAAATCAGTGAGGCCTAGAAAATCCTGGCAGGTCCAGGAAAGAGCATGGGTTTCTAGGAAACAGTCACTAGATAGCAATAGAAAATCATGGGGGCTTGGGAAAAATCAGTGAGGCCTAGAAAATCCTGGCCGGTCCAGGAAATAGCATGGATTTCTAGGAAATTATCACAAGATAGCAATAGAAAATCATGGGGGCTTGGGAAAAATCAGTGAGGCCTAGAAAATCCTGGCAGGTCCAGGAAATAGCATGGGTTTCTAGGAAACAGTCACTAGATAGCAATAGAAAATCATGGGGGCTTGGGAAATTTCAGTGAGGCCTAGAAAATCCTGGCAGGTCCAGGAAATAGCATGGGTTTCTAGGAAACAGTCACTAGATAGCAATAGAAAGTCATGGGGGCTTGGGAAAAATCAGTGAGGCCTAGAAAATCCTGGCAGGTCCAGGAAATAGCATGGATTTCTAGGAAATTATCA
The DNA here is from genome assembly GCA_947369275.1 of Nemotelus nigrinus. Taxonomy (NCBI): domain Eukaryota; kingdom Metazoa; phylum Arthropoda; class Insecta; order Diptera; family Stratiomyidae; genus Nemotelus; species Nemotelus nigrinus. Next base: position 892,920 of record OX376376.1, on the reverse strand, counting down.
CAAGATAGCAATAGAAAATCATGGGGGCTTGGGAAAAATCAGTGAGGCCTAGAAAATCCTGGCAGGTCCAGGAAATAGCATGGGTTTCTTGGAAACAGTCACAAGATAGCAATAGAAAATCATGGGGGCTTGGGAAAAATCAGTGAGGCCTAGAAAATCCTGGCAGGTCCAGGAAATAGCATGGGTTTCTAGGAAACAGTCACTAGATAGCAATAGAAAATCATGGGGGCTTGGGAAAAATCAGTGAGGCCTAGAAAATCCTAGCTGGTCCAGGAAATAGCATGGATTTCTAGGAAATTATCACAAGATAGCAATAGAAAATCATGGGGGCTTGGGAAAAATCAGTGAGGCCTAGAAAATCCTGGCAGGTCCAGGAAATAGCATGGGTTTCTAGGAAACAGTCACTAGATAGCAATAGAAAATCATGGGGGCTTGGGAAAAATCAGGGAGGCCTAGAAAATCCTGGCAGGTCCAGGAAATAGCATGGATTTCTAGGAAATTATCACAAGATAGCAATAGAAAATCATGGGGGCTTGGGAAAAATCAGTGAGGCCTAGAAAATCCTGGCAGGTCCACGAAATAGCATGGATTTCTAGGAAATTATCACAAGATAGCAATAGAAAATCATGGGGGCTTGGGAAAAATCAGGGAGGCCTAGAAAATCCTGGCAGGTCCAGGAAATAGCATGGATTTCTAGGAAATTATCACAAGATAGCAATAGAAAATCATGGGGGCTTGGGAAAAATCAGTGAGGCCTAGAAAATCCTGGCAGGTCCAGGAAATAGAATGGATTTCTAGGAAATTATCACAAGGTAGCAATAGAAAATCATGGGGGCTTCGGAAAAATCAACGAGGCCTAGAAAATCCTGGCAGGTCCAGGAAATAGCATGGATTTCTACGAATATATCACTAGATAGCAATAGAAAATCATGGGGGCTTGGGAAAAATCAGTGAGGCCTAGAAAATCCTGGCAGGTCCAGGAAATAGCATGGGTTTCTAGGAAACAGTCACTAGATAGCAATAGAAAATCATGGGGGCTTGGGAAAAATCAGTGAAGCCCAGAAAATCCTGGCAGGTCCAGGAAATAGCATGGATTTCTAGGAAATTATCACAAGATAGCAATAGAAAATCATGGGGGCTTGGGAAAAATCAGTGAGGCCTAGAAAATCCTGGCAGGTCCAGGAAATAGCATGGGTTTCTTGGAAACAGTCACAAGATAGCAATAGAAAATCATGGGGGCTTGGGAAAAATCAGTGAGGCCTAGAAAATCCTGGCAGGTCCAGGAAATAGCATGGGTTTCTAGGAAACAGTCACTAGATAGCAATAGAAAATCATGGGGGCTTGGGAAAAATCAGTGAGGCCTAGAAAATCCTAGCAGGTCCAGGAAATAGCATGGATTTCTAGGAAATTATCACAAGATAGCAATAGAAAATCATGGGGGCTTGGGAAAAATCAGTGAGGCCTAGAAAATCCTGGCAGGTCCAGGAAATAGCATGGGTTTCTAGGAAACAGTCACTAGATAGCAATAGAAAATCATGGGGGCTTGGGAAAAATCAGTGAGGCCTAGAAAATCCTGGCAGGTCCAGGAAATAGCATGGGTTTCTAGGAAACAGTCACTAGATAGCAATAGAAAATCATGGGGGCTTGGGAAAAATCAGTGAGGCCTAGAAAATCCTGGCAGGTCCAGGAAATAGCATGGATTTCTAGGAAATTATCACAAGGTAGCAATAGAAAATCATGGGGGCTTCGGAAAAATCAACGAGGCCTAGAAAATCCTGGCAGGTCCAGGAAATAGCATGGATTTCAAGGAAATTATCACAAGATAGCAATAGAAAATCATGGGGGCTTCGGAAAAATCAACGAGGCCTAGAAAATCCTGGCAGGTCCAGGAAATAGCATGGATTTCTAGGAAACAGTCACTAGATAGCAATAGAAAATCATGGGGGCTTGGGAAAAATCAGTGAGGCCTAGAAAATCCTGGCAGGTCCAGGAAATAGCATGGGTTTCTAGGAAACAGTCACTAGATAGCAATAGAAAATCATGGGGGCTTGGGAAAAATCAGTGAGGCCTAGAAAATCCTGGCAGGTCCAGGAAATAGCATGGATTTCTAGGAAATTATCACAAGATAGCAATAGAAAATCATGGGGGCTTCGGAAAAATCAACGAGGCCTAGAAAATCCTGGCAGGTCCAGGAAATAGCATGGGTTTCTAGGAAACAGTCACTAGATAGCAATAGAAAATCATGGGGGCTTGGGAAAAATCAGTGAGGCCTAGAAAATCCTGGCAGGTCCAGGAAATAGCATGGATTTCTAGGAAACAGTCACTAGATAGCAATAGAAAATCATGGGGGCTTGGGAAAAATCAGTGAGGCCTAGAAAATCCTGGCAGGTCCAGGAAAGAGCATGGGTTTCTAGGAAACAGTCACTAGATAGCAATAGAAAATCATGGGGGCTTGGGAAAAATCAGTGAGGCCTAGAAAATCCTGGCCGGTCCAGGAAATAGCATGGATTTCTAGGAAATTATCACAAGATAGCAATAGAAAATCATGGGGGCTTGGGAAAAATCAGTGAGGCCTAGAAAATCCTGGCAGGTCCAGGAAATAGCATGGGTTTCTAGGAAACAGTCACTAGATAGCAATAGAAAATCATGGGGGCTTGGGAAATTTCAGTGAGGCCTAGAAAATCCTGGCAGGTCCAGGAAATAGCATGGGTTTCTAGGAAACAGTCACTAGATAGCAATAGAAAGTCATGGGGGCTTGGGAAAAATCAGTGAGGCCTAGAAAATCCTGGCAGGTCCAGGAAATAGCATGGATTTCTAGGAAATTATCACAAGATAGCAATAGAAAATCATGGGGGCTTGGGAAAAATCAGTGAGGCCTAGAAAATCCTGGCAGGTCCAGGAAATAGCATGGGTTTCTTGGAAACAGTCACAAGATAGCAATAGAAAATCATGGGGGCTTGGGAAAAATCAGTGAGGCCTAGAAAATCCTGGCAGGTCCAGGAAATAGCATGGGTTTCTAGGAAACAGTCACTAGATAGCAATAGAAAATCATGGGGGCTTGGGAAAAATCAGTGAGGCCTAGAAAATCCTAGCTGGTCCAGGAAATAGCATGGATTTCTAGGAAATTATCACAAGATAGCAATAGAAAATCATGGGGGCTTGGGAAAAATCAGTGAGGCCTAGAAAATCCTGGCAGGTCCAGGAAATAGCATGGGTTTCTAGGAAACAGTCACTAGATAGCAATAGAAAATCATGGGGGCTTGGGAAAAATCAGGGAGGCCTAGAAAATCCTAGCTGGTCCAGGAAATAGCATGGATTTCTAGGAAATTATCACAAGATAGCAATAGAAAATCATGGGGGCTTGGGAAAAATCAGTGAGGCCTAGAAAATCCTGGCAGGTCCACGAAATAGCATGGATTTCTAGGAAATTATCACAAGATAGCAATAGAAAATCATGGGGGCTTGGGAAAAATCAGGGAGGCCTAGAAAATCCTGGCAGGTCCAGGAAATAGCATGGATTTCTAGGAAATTATCACAAGATAGCAATAGAAAATCATGGGGGCTTGGGAAAAATCAGTGAGGCCTAGAAAATCCTGGCAGGTCCAGGAAATAGAATGGATTTCTAGGAAATTATCACAAGGTAGCAATAGAAAATCATGGGGGCTTCGGAAAAATCAACGAGGCCTAGAAAATCCTGGCAGGTCCAGGAAATAGCATGGATTTCAAGGAAATTATCACTAGATAGCAATAGAAAATCATGGGGGCTTGGGAAAAATCAGGGAGGCCTAGAAAATCCTGGCAGGTCCAGGAAATAGCATGGATTTCTAGGAAATTATCACAAGATAGCAATAGAAAATCATGGGGGCTTGGGAAAAATCAGTGAGGCCTAGAAAATCCTGGCAGGTCCAGGAAATAGAATGGATTTCTAGGAAATTATCACAAGGTAGCAATAGAAAATCATGGGGGCTTCGGAAAAATCAACGAGGCCTAGAAAATCCTGGCAGGTCCAGGAAATAGCATGGATTTCAAGGAAATTATCACTAGATAGCAATAGAAAATCATGGGGGCTTCGGAAAAATCAGTGAGGCCTAGAAAATCCTGGCAGGTCCAGGAAATAGCATGGATTTCTAGGAAATTATCACAAGATAGCAATAGAAAATCATGGGGGCTTGGGAAAAATCAGTGAGGCCTAGAAAATCCTGGCAGGTCCAGGAAATAGCATGGGTTTCTAGGAAACAGTGACTAGATAGCAATAGAAAATCATGGGGGCTTGGGAAAAATCAGTGAGGCCTAGAAAATCCTGGCAGGTCCAGGAAATAGCATGGGTTTCTAGGAAACAGTCACTAGATAGCAATAGAAAATCATGGGGGCTTGGGAAAAATCAGTGAGGCCTAGAAAATCCTGGCAGGTCCAGGAAATAGCATGGATTTCTACGAAATTATCACTAGATAGCAATAGAAAATCATGGGGGCTTGGGAAAAATCAGTGAGGCCTAGAAAATCCTGGCAGGTCCAGGAAATAGCATGGATTTCTACGAATATATCACTAGATAGCAATAGAAAATCATGGGGGCTTGGGAAAAATCAGTGAGGCCTAGAAAATCCTGGCAGGTCCAGGAAATAGCATGGGTTTCTAGGAAACAGTCACTAGATAGCAATAGAAAATCATGGGGGCTTGGGAAAAATCAGTGAGGCCTAGAAAATCCTGGCAGGTCCAGGAAATAGCATGGGTTTCTAGGAAACAGTCACTAGATAGCAATAGAAAATCATGGGGGCTTGGGAAAAATCAGTGAGGCCTAGAAAATCCTGGCAGGTCCAGGAAATAGCATGGGTTTCTAGGAAACAGTCACTAGATAGCAATAGAAAATCATGGGGCTTGGGAAAAATCAGTGAGGCCTAGAAAATCCTGGCAGGTCCAGGAAATAGCATGGATTTCTAGGAAATTATCACAAGATAGCAATAGAAAATCATGGGGCTTGGGAAAAATCAGTGAGGCCTAGAAAATCCTGGCAGGTCCAGGAAATAGCATGGATTTCTAGGAAATTATCACAAGGTAGCAATAGAAAATCATGGGGGCTTGGGAAAAATCAGTGAAGCCTAGAAAATCCTGGCAGGTCCAGGAAATAGCATGGATTTCTAGGAAATTATCACAAGATAGCAATAGAAAATCATGGGGCTTGGGAAAAATCAGTGAGGCCTAGAAAATCCTGGCAGGTCCAGGAAATAGCATGGATTTCTAGGAAATTATCACAAGGTAGCAATAGAAAATCATGGGGGCTTGGGAAAAATCAGTGAGGCCTAGAAAATCCTGGCAGGTCCAGGAAATAGCATGGATTTCTAGGAAATTATCACAAGATAGCAATAGAAAATCATGGGGCTTGGGAAAAATCAGTGAGGCCTAGAAAATCCTGGCAGGTCCAGGAAATAGCATGGATTTCTAGGAAATTATCACAAGGTAGCAATAGAAAATCATGGGGGCTTGGGAAAAATCAGTGAAGCCTAGAAAATCCTGGCAGGTCCAGGAAATAGAATGGGTTTCTAGGAAACAGTCACTAGATAGCAATAGAAAATCATGGGGGCTTCGGAAAAATCAACGAGGCCTAGAAAATCCTGGCAGGTCCAGGAAATAGCATGGATTTCTAGGAAATTATCACAAGATAGCAATAGAAAATCATGGGGCTTGGGAAAAATCAGTGAGGCCTAGAAAATCCTGGCAGGTCCAGGAAATAGCATGGATTTCTAGGAAATTATCACAAGGTAGCAATAGAAAATCATGGGGGCTTGGGAAAAATCAGTGAAGCCTAGAAAATCCTGGCAGGTCCAGGAAATAGAATGGATTTCCAGGAAATTATCACTAGATAGCAATAGAAAATCATGGGGGCTTGGGAAAAATCAGTGAGGCCTAGAAAATCCTGGCAGGTCCAGGAAATAGAATGGATTTTTAGGAAATTATCACTAGATAGCAATAGAAAATCATGGGGGCTTGGGAAAAATCAGTGAAGCCCAGAAAATCCTGGCAGGTCCAGGAAATAGCATGGATTTCTAGGAAATTATCACAAGATAGCAATAGAAAATCATGGGGGCTTGGGAAAAATCAGTGAAGCCTAGAAAATCCTGGCAGGTCCAGGAAATAGAATGGATTTCTAGGAAATTATCACTAGATAGCAATAGAAAATCATGGGGGCTTGGGAAAAATCAGTGAGGCCTAGAAAATCCTGGCAGGTCCAGGAAATAGAATGGATTTCTAGGAAATTATCACTAGATAGCAATAGAAAATCATGGGGGCTTGGGAAAAATCAGTGAAGCCTAGAAAATCCTGGCAGGTCCAGGAAATAGAATGGGTTTCTAGGAAACAGTCACTAGATAGCAATAGAAAATCATGGGGGCTTCGGAAAAATCAACGAGGCCTAGAAAATCCTGGCAGGTCCAGGAAATAGCATGGATTTCTAGGAAATTATCACAAGATAGCAATAGAAAATCATGGGGCTTGGGAAAAATCAGTGAGGCCTAGAAAATCCTGGCAGGTCCAGGAAATAGCATGGATTTCTAGGAAATTATCACAAGGTAGCAATAGAAAATCATGGGGGCTTCGGAAAAATCAACGAGGCCTAGAAAATCCTGGCAGGTCCAGGAAATAGCATGGATTTCAAGGAAATTATCACTAGATAGCAATAGAAAATCATGGGGGCTTCGGAAAAATCAGTGAGGCCTAGAAAATCCTGGCAGGTCCAGGAAATAGCATGGATTTCTAGGAAATTATCACAAGATAGCAATAGAAAATCATGGGGGCTTGGGAAAAATCAGTGAGGCCTAGAAAATCCTGGCAGGTCCAGGAAATAGCATGGGTTTCTTGGAAACAGTCACAAGATAGCAATAGAAAATCATGGGGGCTTGGGAAAAATCAGTGAGGCCTAGAAAATCCTGGCAGGTCCAGGAAATAGCATGGGTTTCTAGGAAACAGTCACTAGATAGCAATAGAAAATCATGGGGGCTTGGGAAAAATCAGTGAGGCCTAGAAAATCCTAGCAGGTCCAGGAAATAGCATGGATTTCTAGGAAATTATCACAAGATAGCAATAGAAAATCATGGGGGCTTGGGAAAAATCAGTGAGGCCTAGAAAATCCTGGCAGGTCCAGGAAATAGCATGGGTTTCTAGGAAACAGTCACTAGATAGCAATAGAAAATCATGGGGGCTTGGGAAAAATCAGTGAGGCCTAGAAAATCCTGGCAGGTCCAGGAAATAGCATGGGTTTCTAGGAAACAGTCACTAGATAGCAATAGAAAATCATGGGGGCTTGGGAAAAATCAGTGAGGCCTAGAAAATCCTGGCAGGTCCAGGAAATAGCATGGATTTCTAGGAAATTATCACAAGGTAGCAATAGAAAATCATGGGGGCTTCGGAAAAATCAACGAGGCCTAGAAAATCCTGGCAGGTCCAGGAAATAGCATGGATTTCAAGGAAATTATCACAAGATAGCAATAGAAAATCATGGGGGCTTCGGAAAAATCAACGAGGCCTAGAAAATCCTGGCAGGTCCAGGAAATAGCATGGATTTCTAGGAAACAGTCACTAGATAGCAATAGAAAATCATGGGGGCTTGGGAAAAATCAGTGAGGCCTAGAAAATCCTGGCAGGTCCAGGAAATAGCATGGGTTTCTAGGAAACAGTCACTAGATAGCAATAGAAAATCATGGGGGCTTGGGAAAAATCAGTGAGGCCTAGAAAATCCTGGCAGGTCCAGGAAATAGCATGGATTTCTAGGAAATTATCACAAGATAGCAATAGAAAATCATGGGGGCTTCGGAAAAATCAACGAGGCCTAGAAAATCCTGGCAGGTCCAGGAAATAGCATGGGTTTCTAGGAAACAGTCACTAGATAGCAATAGAAAATCATGGGGGCTTGGGAAAAATCAGTGAGGCCTAGAAAATCCTGGCAGGTCCAGGAAATAGCATGGATTTCTAGGAAACAGTCACTAGATAGCAATAGAAAATCATGGGGGCTTGGGAAAAATCAGTGAGGCCTAGAAAATCCTGGCAGGTCCAGGAAAGAGCATGGGTTTCTAGGAAACAGTCACTAGATAGCAATAGAAAATCATGGGGGCTTGGGAAAAATCAGTGAGGCCTAGAAAATCCTGGCCGGTCCAGGAAATAGCATGGATTTCTAGGAAATTATCACAAGATAGCAATAGAAAATCATGGGGGCTTGGGAAAAATCAGTGAGGCCTAGAAAATCCTGGCAGGTCCAGGAAATAGCATGGGTTTCTAGGAAACAGTCACTAGATAGCAATAGAAAATCATGGGGGCTTGGGAAATTTCAGTGAGGCCTAGAAAATCCTGGCAGGTCCAGGAAATAGCATGGATTTCTAGGAAATTATCACAAGGTAGCAATAGAAAATCATGGGGGCTTCGGAAAAATCAACGAGGCCTAGAAAATCCTGGCAGGTCCAGGAAATAGCATGGATTTCAAGGAAATTATCACAAGATAGCAATAGAAAATCATGGGGGCTTCGGAAAAATCAACGAGGCCTAGAAAATCCTGGCAGGTCCAGGAAATAGCATGGATTTCTAGGAAACAGTCACTAGATAGCAATAGAAAATCATGGGGGCTTGGGAAAAATCAGTGAGGCCTAGAAAATCCTGGCAGGTCCAGGAAATAGCATGGGTTTCTAGGAAACAGTCACTAGATAGCAATAGGAAATCATGGGGGCTTGGGAAAAATCAGTGAGGCCTAGAAAATCCTGGCAGGTCCAGGAAATAGCATGGATTTCTAGGAAATTATCACAAGACAGCAATAGAAAATCATGGGGGCTTCGGAAAAATCAGAGAGGCCTAGAAAATCCTGGCAGGTCCAGGAAATAGCATGGATTTCTAGGAAATTATCACAAGACAGCAATAGAAAATCATGGGGGCTTGGGAAAAATCAGTGAGGCCTAGAAAATCCTGGCAGGTCCAGGAAATAGCATGGGTTTCTAGGCAACAGTCACTAGATAGCAATAGAAAATCATGGGGGCTTGGGAAAAATCAGTGAGGCCTAGAAAATCCTGGCAGGTCCCGGAAATAGCATGGATTTCTAGGAAATTATCACAAGACAGCAATAGAAAATCATGGGGGCTTCGGAAAAATCAGTGAGGCCTAGAAAATCCTGGCAGGTCCAGGAAATAGCATGGATTTCTAGGAAATTATCACAAGATAGCAATAGAAAATCATGGGGGCTTGGGGAAAATCAGTGAGGCCTAGAAAATCCTGGCAGGTCCAGGAAATAGCATGGATTTCTAGGAAATTATCACAAGGTAGCAATAGAAAATCATGGGGGCTTCGGAAAAATCAACGAGGCCTAGAAAATCCTGGCAGGTCCAGGAAATAGCATGGATTTCAAGGAAATTATCACAAGATAGCAATATAAAATCATGGGGGCTTGGGAAAAATCAGTGAGGCCAAGAAAATCCTGGCAGGTCCAGGAAATAGCATGGGTTTCTAGGAAACAGTCACTAGATAGCAATAGAAAATCATGGGGGCTTGGGAAAAATCAGTGAGGCCTAGAAAATCCTGGCAGGTCCAGGAAATAGCATGGGTTTCTAGGAAACAGTCAATAGATAGCAATAGAAAATCATGGGGGCTTGGGAAAAATCAGTGAGGCCTAGAAAATCCTGGCAGGTCCAGGAAATAGCATGGATTTCTAGGAAATTATCACAAGGTAGCAATAGAAAATCATGGGGGCTTCGGAAAAATCAACGAGGCCTAGAAAATCCTGGCAGGTCCAGGAAATAGCATGGATTTCAAGGAAATTATCACTAGATAGCAATAGAAAATCATGGGGGCTTCGGAAAAATCAGTGAGGCCTAGAAAATCCTGGCAGGTCCAGGAAATAGCATGGATTTCTAGGAAATTATCACAAGATAGCAATAGAAAATCATGGGGGCTTGGGAAAAATCAGTGAGGCCTAGAAAATCCTGGCAGGTCCAGGAAATAGCATGGGTTTCTTGGAAACAGTCACAAGATAGCAATAGAAAATCATGGGGGCTTGGGAAAAATCAGTGAGGCCTAGAAAATCCTGGCAGGTCCAGGAAATAGCATGGGTTTCTAGGAAACAGTCACTAGATAGCAATAGAAAATCATGGGGGCTTGGGAAAAATCAGTGAGGCCTAGAAAATCCTAGCAGGTCCAGGAAATAGCATGGATTTCTAGGAAATTATCACAAGATAGCAATAGAAAATCATGGGGGCTTGGGAAAAATCAGTGAGGCCTAGAAAATCCTGGCAGGTCCAGGAAATAGCATGGGTTTCTAGGAAACAGTCACTAGATAGCAATAGAAAATCATGGGGGCTTGGGAAAAATCAGTGAGGCCTAGAAAATCCTGGCAGGTCCAGGAAATAGCATGGGTTTCTAGGAAATTATCACAAGGTAGCAATAGAAAATCATGGGGGCTTCGGAAAAATCAACGAGGCCTAGAAAATCCTGGCAGGTCCAGGAAATAGCATGGATTTCAAGGAAATTATCACAAGATAGCAATAGAAAATCATGGGGGCTTCGGAAAAATCAACGAGGCCTAGAAAATCCTGGCAGGTCCAGGAAATAGCATGGATTTCTAGGAAACAGTCACTAGATAGCAATAGAAAATCATGGGGGCTTGGGAAAAATCAGTGAGGCCTAGAAAATCCTGGCAGGTCCAGGAAATAGCATGGGTTTCTAGGAAACAGTCACTAGATAGCAATAGAAAATCATGGGGGCTTGGGAAAAATCAGTGAGGCCTAGAAAATCCTGGCAGGTCCAGGAAATAGCATGGATTTCTAGGAAATTATCACAAGATAGCAATAGAAAATCATGGGGGCTTCGGAAAAATCAACGAGGCCTAGAAAATCCTGGCAGGTCCAGGAAATAGCATGGGTTTCTAGGAAACAGTCACTAGATAGCAATAGAAAATCATGGGGGCTTGGGAAAAATCAGTGAGGCCTAGAAAATCCTGGCAGGTCCAGGAAATAGCATGGATTTCTAGGAAACAGTCACTAGATAGCAATAGAAAATCATGGGGGCTTGGGAAAAATCAGTGAGGCCTAGAAAATCCTGGCAGGTCCAGGAAAGAGCATGGGTTTCTAGGAAACAGTCACTAGATAGCAATAGAAAATCATGGGGGCTTGGGAAAAATCAGTGAGGCCTAGAAAATCCTGGCCGGTCCAGGAAATAGCATGGATTTCTAGGAAATTATCACAAGATAGCAATAGAAAATCATGGGGGCTTGGGAAAAATCAGTGAGGCCTAGAAAATCCTGGCAGGTCCAGGAAATAGCATGGGTTTCTAGGAAACAGTCACTAGATAGCAATAGAAAATCATGGGGGCTTGGGAAATTTCAGTGAGGCCTAGAAAATCCTGGCAGGTCCAGGAAATAGCATGGGTTTCTAGGAAACAGTCACTAGATAGCAATAGAAAGTCATGGGGGCTTGGGAAAAATCAGTGAGGCCTAGAAAATCCTGGCAGGTCCAGGAAATAGCATGGATTTCTAGGAAATTATCACAAGATAGCAATAGAAAATCATGGGGGCTTGGGAAAAATCAGTGAGGCCTAGAAAATCCTGGCAGGTCCAGGAAATAGCATGGGTTTCTTGGAAACAGTCACAAGATAGCAATAGAAAATCATGGGGGCTTGGGAAAAATCAGTGAGGCCTAGAAAATCCTGGCAGGTCCAGGAAATAGCATGGGTTTCTAGGAAACAGTCACTAGATAGCAATAGAAAATCATGGGGGCTTGGGAAAAATCAGTGAGGCCTAGAAAATCCTAGCTGGTCCAGGAAATAGCATGGATTTCTAGGAAATTATCACAAGATAGCAATAGAAAATCATGGGGGCTTGGGAAAAATCAGTGAGGCCTAGAAAATCCTGGCAGGTCCAGGAAATAGCATGGGTTTCTAGGAAACAGTCACTAGATAGCAATAGAAAATCATGGGGGCTTGGGAAAAATCAGGGAGGCCTAGAAAATCCTGGCAGGTCCAGGAAATAGCATGGATTTCTAGGAAATTATCACAAGATAGCAATAGAAAATCATGGGGGCTTGGGAAAAATCAGTGAGGCCTAGAAAATCCTGGCAGGTCCACGAAATAGCATGGATTTCTAGGAAATTATCACAAGATAGCAATAGAAAATCATGGGGGCTTGGGAAAAATCAGGGAGGCCTAGAAAATCCTGGCAGGTCCAGGAAATAGCATGGATTTCTAGGAAATTATCACAAGATAGCAATAGAAAATCATGGGGGCTTGGGAAAAATCAGTGAGGCCTAGAAAATCCTGGCAGGTCCAGGAAATAGCATGGATTTCTAGGAAATTATCACAAGATAGCAATAGAAAATCATGGGGGCTTGGGAAAAATCAGGGAGGCCTAGAAAATCCTGGCAGGTCCAGGAAATAGCATGGGTTTCTAGGAAACAGTCACTAGATAGCAATAGAAAATCATGGGGGCTTGGGAAAAATCAGTGAGGCCTAGAAAATCCTGGCAGGTCCAGGAAATAGCATGGATTTCTAGGAAATTATCACAAGATAGCAATAGAAAATCATGGGGGCTTGGGAAAAATCAGTGAGGCCTAGAAAATCCTGGCAGGTCCAGGAAATAGCATGGGTTTCTTGGAAACAGTCACTAGATAGCAATAGAAAATCATGGGGGCTTGGGAAAAATCAGGGAGGCCTAGAAAATCCTGGCAGGTCCAGGAAATAGCATGGATTTCTAGGAAATTATCACAAGATAGCAATAGAAAATCATGGGGGCTTGGGAAAAATCAGTGAGGCCTAGAAAATCCTGGCAGGTCCAGGAAATAGCATGGGTTTCTAGGAAACAGTCACTAGATAGCAATAGAAAATCATGGGGGCTTGGGAAAAATCAGTGAGGCCTAGAAAATCCTGGCAGGTCCAGGAAATAGCATGGATTTCTAGGAAATTATCACAAGATAGCAATAGAAAATCATGGGGGCTTGGGAAAAATCAGTGAGGCCTAGAAAATCCTGGCAGGTCCAGGAAATAGCATGGGTTTCTAGGAAACAGTCACTAGATAGCAATAGAAAATCATGGGGGCTTGGGAAAAATCAGTGAGGCCTAGAAAATCCTGACAGGTCCAGGAAATAGCATGGGTTTCTTGGAAACAGTCACAAGATAGCAATAGAAAATCATGGGGGCTTGGGAAAAATCAGTGAGGCCTAGAAAATCCTGGCAGGTCCAGGAAATAGCATGGGTTTGTAGGAAACAGTCACTAGATAGCAATAGAAAATCATGGGGGCTTGGGAAAAATCAGTGAGGCCTAGAAAATCCTAGCTGGTCCAGGAAATAGCATGGATTTCTAGGAAATTATCACAAGATAGCAATAGAAAATCATGGGGGCTTGGGAAAAATCAGTGAGGCCTAGAAAATCCTGGTAGGTCCAGGAAATAGCATGGGTTTCTAGGAAACAGTCACTAGATAGCAATAGAAAATCATGGGGGCTTGGGAAAAATCAGGGAAGCCTAGAAAATCCTGGCAGGTCCAGGAAATAGCATGGATTTCTAGGAAATTATCACAAGATAGCAATAGAAAATCATGGGGGCTTGGGAAAAATCAGTGAGGCCTAGAAAATCCTGGCAGGTCCAGGAAATAGCATGGATTTCTAGGAAATTATCACAAGATAGCAATAGAAAATCATGGGGGCTTCGGAAAAATCAACGAGGCCTAGAAAATCCTGGCAGGTCCAGGAAATAGCATGGGTTTGTAGGAAACAGTCACTAGATAGCAATAGAAAATCATGGGGGCTTGGGAAAAATCAGTGAGGCCTAGAAAATCCTGGCAGGTCCAGGAAATAGCATGGATTTCTAGGAAATTATCACAAGATAGCAATAGAAAATCATGGGGGCTTGGGAAAAATCAGTGAGGCCTAGAAAATCCTGGCAGGTCCAGGAAATAGCATGGGTTTCTAGGAAACAGTCACTAGATAGCAATAGAAAATCATGGGGGCTTGGGAAAAATCAGTGAGGCCTAGAAAATCCTGGCAGGTCCAGGAAATAGCATGGATTTCTAGGAAATTATCACAAGACAGCAATAGAAAATCATGGGAGCTTCGGAAAAATCAGTGAGGCCTAGAAAATCCTGACAGGTCCAGGAAATAGCATGGATTTCTAGGAAATTATCACAAGATAGCAATAGAAAATCATGGGGGCTTGGGAAAAATCAGTGAGGCCTAGAAAATCCTGGCAGGTCCAGGAAATAGCATGGATTTCTAGGAAATTATCACTAGATAGCAATAGAAAATCATGGGGGCTTCGGAAAAATCAACGAGGCCTAGAAAATCCTGGCAGGTCCAGGAAATAGCATGGATTTCTAGGAAATTATCACAAGACAGCAATAGAAAATCATGGGGGCTTCGGAAAAATCAGTGAGGCCTAGAAAATCCTGGCAGGTCCAGGAAATAGCATGGATTTCTAGGAAATTATCACAAGATAGCAATAGAAAATCATGGGGGCTTGGGGAAAATCAGTGAGGCCTAGAAAATCCTGGCAGGTCCAGGAAATAGCATGGATTTCTAGGAAATTATCACAAGGTAGCAATAGAAAATTATGGGGGCTTCGGAAAAATCAACGAGGCCTAGAAAATCCTGGCAGGTCCAGGAAATAGCATGGATTTCAAGGAAATTATCACTAGATAGCAATAAAAAATCATGGGGGCTTGGGAAAAATCAGTGAGGCCTAGAAAATCCTGGCAGGTCCAGGAAATAGCATGGGTTTCTAGGCAACAGTCACTAGATAGCAATAGAAAATCATGGGGGCTTGGGAAAAATCAGTGAGGCCTAGAAAATCCTGGCAGGTCCCGGAAATAGCATGGATTTCTAGGAAATTATCACAAGACAGCAATAGAAAATCATGGGGGCTTGGGAAAAATCAGTGAGGCCTAGAAAATCCTGGCAGGTCCAGGAAATAGCATGGATTTCTAGGAAATTATCACAAGACAGCAATAGAAAATCATGGGGGCTTGGGAAAAATCAGTGAGGCCTAGAAAATCCTGGCAGGTCCAGGAAATAGCATGGGTTTCTTGGAAACAGTCACAAGATAGCAATAGAAAATCATGGGGGCTTGGGAAAAATCAGTGAGGCCTAGAAAATCCTGGCAG
This sequence comes from Nemotelus nigrinus, assembly GCA_947369275.1. Taxonomy (NCBI): domain Eukaryota; kingdom Metazoa; phylum Arthropoda; class Insecta; order Diptera; family Stratiomyidae; genus Nemotelus; species Nemotelus nigrinus. Next base: position 877,812 of record OX376376.1, on the reverse strand, counting down.
GTCCAGGAAATAGCATGGGTTTCTAGGAAACAGTCACTAGATAGCAATAGAAAATCATGGGGGCTTGGGAAAAATCAGTGAGGCCTAGAAAATCCTAGCAGGTCCAGGAAATAGCATGGATTTCTAGGAAATTATCACAAGATAGCAATAGAAAATCATGGGGGCTTGGAAAAAATCAGTGAGGCCTGGAAAAAATCAGTGAGGCCTGGAAAAAACCAGTGAGGCCTAGAAAATCCTGGCAGGTCCAGAAAATAGCATGGATTTCTAGGAAATTATCACAAGATAGCAATAGAAAATCATGGGGGCTTCGGAAAAATCAGTGAGGCCTAGAAAATCCTGGCAGGTCCAGGAAATAGCATGGGTTTCTAGGAAATTATCACTAGATAGCAATAGAAAATCATGGGGGCTTCGGAAAAATCAGTGAGGCCTAGAAAATCCTGGCAGGTCCAGGAAATAGCATGGATTTCTAGGACATTATCACAAGATAGCAATAGAAAATCATGGGGGCTTCGGAAAAATCAACGAGGCCTAGAAAATCCTGGCAGGTCCAGGAAATAGCATGGATTTCTAGGAAACAGTCACTAGATAGCAATAGAAAATCATGGGGGCTTGGGAAAAATCAGTGAGGCCTAGAAAATCCTGGCAGGTCCAGGAAATAGAATGGATTTCTAGGAAATTATCACAAGGTAGCAATAGAAAATCATGGGGGCTTCGGAAAAATCAACGAGGCCTAGAAAATCCTGACAGGTCCAGGAAATAGCATGGATTTCAAGGAAATTATCACTAGATAGCAATAGAAAATCATGGGGGCTTCGGAAAAATCAGTGAGGCCTAGAAAATCCTGGCAGGTCCAGGAAATAGCATGGATTTCTAGGAAATTATCACAAGATAGCAATAGAAAATCATGGGGGCTTGGGAAAAATCAGTGAGGCCTAGAAAATCCTGGCAGGTCCAGGAAATAGCATGGGTTTCTAGGAAACAGTCACTAGATAGCAATAGAAAATCATGGGGGCTTGGGAAAAATCAGTGAGGCCTAGAAAATCCTGGCAGGTCCAGGAAATAGCATGGGTTTCTAGGAAACAGTCACTAGATAGCAATAGAAAATCATGGGGGCTTGGGAAAAATCAGTGAGGCCTAGAAAATCCTGGCAGGTCCAGGAAATAGCATGGGTTTCTAGGAAACAGTCACTAGATAGCAATAGAAAATCATGGGGGCTTGGGAAAAATCAGTGAGGCCTAGAAAATCCTGGCAGGTCCAGGAAATAGCATGGATTTCTACGAAATTATCACTAGATAGCAATAGAAAATCATGGGGGCTTGGGAAAAATCAGTGAGGCCTAGAAAATCCTGGCAGGTCCAGGAAATAGCATGGGTTTCTAGGAAACAGTCACTAGATAGCAATAGAAAATCATGGGGGCTTGGGAAAAATCAGTGAGGCCTAGAAAATCCTGGCAGGTCCAGGAAATAGCATGGATTTCTAGGAAATTATCTCAAGGTAGCAATAGAAAATCATGGGGGCTTCGGAAAAATCAACGAGGCCTAGAAAATCCTGGCAGGTCCAGGAAATAGCATCGATTTCTAGGAAACAGTCACTAGATAGCAATAGAAAATCATGGGGGCTTGGGAAAAATCAGTGAAGCCTAGAAAATCCTGGCAGGTCCAGGAAATAGCATGGATTTCTAGGAAACAGTCACTAGATAGCAATAGAAAATCATGGGGGCTTGGGAAAAATCAGTGAGGCCTAGAAAATCCTGGCAGGTCCAGGAAATAGAATGGATTTCTAGGAAATTATCACAAGGTAGCAATAGAAAATCATGGGGGCTTCGGAAAAATCAACGAGGCCTAGAAAATCCTGGCAGGTCCAGGAAATAGCATGGATTTCAAGGAAATTATCACTAGATAGCAATAGAAAATCATGGGGGCTTCGGAAAAATCAGTGAGGCCTAGAAAATCCTGGCAGGTCCAGGAAATAGCATGGATTTCTAGGAAATTATCACAAGATAGCAATAGAAAATCATGGGGGCTTGGGAAAAATCAGTGAGGCCTAGAAAATCCTGGCAGGTCCAGGAAATAGCATGGGTTTCTAGGAAACAGTCACTAGATAGCAATAGAAAATCATGGGGGCTTGGGAAAAATCAGTGAGGCCTAGAAAATCCTGGCAGGTCCAGGAAATAGCATGGGTTTCTAGGAAACAGTCACTAGATAGCAATAGAAAATCATGGGGGCTTGGGAAAAATCAGTGAGGCCTAGAAAATCCTGGCAGGTCCAGGAAATAGCATGGGTTTCTAGGAAACAGTCACTAGATAGCAATAGAAAATCATGGGGGCTTGGGAAAAATCAGTGAGGCCTAGAAAATCCTGGCAGGTCCAGGAAATAGCATGGATTTCTACGAAATTATCACTAGATAGCAATAGAAAATCATGGGGGCTTGGGAAAAATCAGTGAGGCCTAGAAAATCCTGGCAGGTCCAGGAAATAGCATGGGTTTCTAGGAAACAGTCACTAGATAGCAATAGAAAATCATGGGGGCTTGGGAAAAATCAGTGAGGCCTAGAAAATCCTGGCAGGTCCAGGAAATAGAATGGATTTCTAGGAAATTATCACAAGGTAGCAATAGAAAATCATGGGGGCTTCGGAAAAATCAACGAGGCCTAGAAAATCCTGGCAGGTCCAGGAAATAGCATGGATTTCAAGGAAATTATCACTAGATAGCAATAGAAAATCATGGGGGCTTCGGAAAAATCAGTGAGGCCTAGAAAATCCTGGCAGGTCCAGGAAATAGCATGGATTTCTAGGAAATTATCACAAGATAGCAATAGAAAATCATGGGGGCTTGGGAAAAATCAGTGAGGCCTAGAAAATCCTGGCAGGTCCAGGAAATAGCATGGGTTTCTAGGAAACAGTCACTAGATAGCAATAGAAAATCATGGGGGCTTGGGAAAAATCAGTGAGGCCTAGAAAATCCTGGCAGGTCCAGGAAATAGCATGGGTTTCTAGGAAACAGTCACTAGATAGCAATAGAAAATCATGGGGGCTTGGGAAAAATCAGTGAGGCCTAGAAAATCCTGGCAGGTCCAGGAAATAGCATGGGTTTCTAGGAAACAGTCACTAGATAGCAATAGAAAATCATGGGGGCTTGGGAAAAATCAGTGAGGCCTAGAAAATCCTGGCAGGTCCAGGAAATAGCATGGGTTTCTAGGAAACAGTCACTAGATAGCAATAGAAAATCATGGGGGCTTGGGAAAAATCAGTGAGGCCTAGAAAATCCTGGCAGGTCCAGGAAATAGCATGGATTTCTACGAAATTATCACTAGATAGCAATAGAAAATCATGGGGGCTTGGGAAAAATCAGTGAGGCCTAGAAAATCCTGGCAGGTCCAGGAAATAGCATGGATTTCTACGAATATATCACTAGATAGCAATAGAAAATCATGGGGGCTTGGGAAAAATCAGTGAGGCCTAGAAAATCCTGGCAGGTCCAGGAAATAGCATGGGTTTCTAGGAAACAGTCACTAGATAGCAATAGAAAATCATGGGGGCTTGGGAAAAATCAGTGAGGCCTAGAAAATCCTGGCAGGTCCAGGAAATAGCATGGGTTTCTAGGAAACAGTCACTAGATAGCAATAGAAAATCATGGGGGCTTGGGAAAAATCAGTGAGGCCTAGAAAATCCTGGCAGGTCCAGGAAATAGCATGGATTTCTAGGAAATTATCACAAGATAGCAATAGAAAATCATGGGGGCTTGGGAAAAATCAGTGAGGCCTAGAAAATCCTGGCAGGTCCAGGAAATAGCATGGGTTTCTAGGAAACAGTCACTAGATAGCAATAGAAAATCATGGGGGCTTGGGAAAAATCAGTGAGGCCTAGAAAATCCTGACAGGTCCAGGAAATAGCATGGGTTTCTTGGAAACAGTCACAAGATAGCAATAGAAAATCATGGGGGCTTGGGAAAAATCAGTGAGGCCTAGAAAATCCTGGCAGGTCCAGGAAATAGCATGGGTTTGTAGGAAACAGTCACTAGATAGCAATAGAAAATCATGGGGGCTTGGGAAAAATCAGTGAGGCCTAGAAAATCCTAGCTGGTCCAGGAAATAGCATGGATTTCTAGGAAATTATCACAAGATAGCAATAGAAAATCATGGGGGCTTGGGAAAAATCAGTGAGGCCTAGAAAATCCTGGTAGGTCCAGGAAATAGCATGGGTTTCTAGGAAACAGTCACTAGATAGCAATAGAAAATCATGGGGGCTTGGGAAAAATCAGGGAAGCCTAGAAAATCCTGGCAGGTCCAGGAAATAGCATGGATTTCTAGGAAATTATCACAAGATAGCAATAGAAAATCATGGGGGCTTGGGAAAAATCAGTGAGGCCTAGAAAATCCTGGCAGGTCCAGGAAATAGCATGGATTTCTAGGAAATTATCACAAGATAGCAATAGAAAATCATGGGGGCTTCGGAAAAATCAACGAGGCCTAGAAAATCCTGGCAGGTCCAGGAAATAGCATGGGTTTGTAGGAAACAGTCACTAGATAGCAATAGAAAATCATGGGGGCTTGGGAAAAATCAGTGAGGCCTAGAAAATCCTGGCAGGTCCAGGAAATAGCATGGGTTTCTAGGAAACAGTCACTAGATAGCAATAGAAAATCATGGGGGCTTGGGAAAAATCAGTGAGGCCTAGAAAATCCTGGCAGGTCCAGGAAATAGCATGGATTTCTAGGAAATTATCACAAGATAGCAATAGAAAATCATGGGGGCTTGGGAAAAATCAGTGAGGCCTAGAAAATCCTGGCAGGTCCAGGAAATAGCATGGGTTTCTAGGAAACAGTCACTAGATAGCAATAGAAAATCATGGGGGCTTGGGAAAAATCAGTGAGGCCTAGAAAATCCTGGCAGGTCCAGGAAATAGCATGGGTTTGTAGGAAACAGTCACTAGATAGCAATAGAAAATCATGGGGGCTTGGGAAAAATCAGTGAGGCCTAGAAAATCCTGGTAGGTCCAGGAAATAGCATGGGTTTCTAGGAAACAGTCACTAGATAGCAATAGAAAATCATGGGGGCTTGGGAAAAATCAGGGAAGCCTAGAAAATCCTGGCAGGTCCAGGAAATAGCATGGATTTCTAGGAAATTATCACAAGATAGCAATAGAAAATCATGGGGGCTTGGGAAAAATCAGTGAGGCCTAGAAAATCCTGGCAGGTCCAGGAAATAGCATGGGTTTCTAGGAAACAGTCACTAGATAGCAATAGAAAATCATGGGGGCTTGGGAAAAATCAGTGAGGCCTAGAAAATCCTGGCAGGTCCAGGAAATAGCATGGATTTCTAGGAAATTATCACAAGACAGCAATAGAAAATCATGGGAGCTTCGGAAAAATCAGTGAGGCCTAGAAAATCCTGGCAGGTCCAGGAAATAGCATGGATTTCTACGAAATTATCACTAGATAGCAATAGAAAATCATGGGGGCTTGGGAAAAATCAGTGAGGCCTAGAAAATCCTGGCAGGTCCAGGAAATAGCATGGGTTTCTAGGAAACAGTCACTAGATAGCAATAGAAAATCATGGGGGCTTGGGAAAAATCAGTGAGGCCTAGAAAATCCTGGCAGGTCCAGGAAATAGAATGGATTTCTAGGAAATTATCACAAGGTAGCAATAGAAAATCATGGGGGCTTCGGAAAAATCAACGAGGCCTAGAAAATCCTGGCAGGTCCAGGAAATAGCATGGATTTCAAGGAAATTATCACTAGATAGCAATAGAAAATCATGGGGGCTTCGGAAAAATCAGTGAGGCCTAGAAAATCCTGGCAGGTCCAGGAAATAGCATGGATTTCTAGGAAATTATCACAAGATAGCAATAGAAAATCATGGGGGCTTGGGAAAAATCAGTGAGGCCTAGAAAATCCTGGCAGGTCCAGGAAATAGCATGGGTTTCTAGGAAACAGTCACTAGATAGCAATAGAAAATCATGGGGGCTTGGGAAAAATCAGTGAGGCCTAGAAAATCCTGGCAGGTCCAGGAAATAGCATGGGTTTCTAGGAAACAGTCACTAGATAGCAATAGAAAATCATGGGGGCTTGGGAAAAATCAGTGAGGCCTAGAAAATCCTGGCAGGTCCAGGAAATAGCATGGGTTTCTAGGAAACAGTCACTAGATAGCAATAGAAAATCATGGGGGCTTGGGAAAAATCAGTGAGGCCTAGAAAATCCTGGCAGGTCCAGGAAATAGCATGGGTTTCTAGGAAACAGTCACTAGATAGCAATAGAAAATCATGGGGGCTTGGGAAAAATCAGTGAGGCCTAGAAAATCCTGGCAGGTCCAGGAAATAGCATGGATTTCTACGAAATTATCACTAGATAGCAATAGAAAATCATGGGGGCTTGGGAAAAATCAGTGAGGCCTAGAAAATCCTGGCAGGTCCAGGAAATAGCATGGATTTCTACGAATATATCACTAGATAGCAATAGAAAATCATGGGGGCTTGGGAAAAATCAGTGAGGCCTAGAAAATCCTGGCAGGTCCAGGAAATAGCATGGGTTTCTAGGAAACAGTCACTAGATAGCAATAGAAAATCATGGGGGCTTGGGAAAAATCAGTGAGGCCTAGAAAATCCTGGCAGGTCCAGGAAATAGCATGGGTTTCTAGGAAACAGTCACTAGATAGCAATAGAAAATCATGGGGGCTTGGGAAAAATCAGTGAGGCCTAGAAAATCCTGGCAGGTCCAGGAAATAGCATGGATTTCTAGGAAATTATCACAAGATAGCAATAGAAAATCATGGGGGCTTGGGAAAAATCAGTGAGGCCTAGAAAATCCTGGCAGGTCCAGGAAATAGCATGGGTTTCTAGGAAACAGTCACTAGATAGCAATAGAAAATCATGGGGGCTTGGGAAAAATCAGTGAGGCCTAGAAAATCCTGACAGGTCCAGGAAATAGCATGGGTTTCTTGGAAACAGTCACAAGATAGCAATAGAAAATCATGGGGGCTTGGGAAAAATCAGTGAGGCCTAGAAAATCCTGGCAGGTCCAGGAAATAGAATGGATTTCTAGGAAATTATCACAAGGTAGCAATAGAAAATCATGGGGGCTTCGGAAAAATCAACGAGGCCTAGAAAATCCTGGCAGGTCCAGGAAATAGCAAGGATTTCAAGGAAATTATCACTAGATAGCAATAGAAAATCATGGGGGCTTCGGAAAAATCAGTGAGGCCTAGAAAATCCTGGCAGGTCCAGGAAATAGCATGGATTTCTAGGAAATTATCACAAGATAGCAATAGAAAATCATGGGGGCTTGGGAAAAATCAGTGAGGCCTAGAAAATCCTGGCAGGTCCAGGAAATAGCATGGGTTTCTAGGAAACAGTCACTAGATAGCAATAGAAAATCATGGGGGCTTGGGAAAAATCAGTGAGGCCTAGAAAATCCTGGCAGGTCCAGGAAATAGCATGGGTTTCTAGGAAACAGTCACTAGATAGCAATAGAAAATCATGGGGGCTTGGGAAAAATCAGTCAGGCCTAGAAAATCCTGGCAGGTCCAGGAAATAGCATGGGTTTCTAGGAAACAGTCACTAGATAGCAATAGAAAATCATGGGGGCTTGGGAAAAATCAGTGAGGCCTAGAAAATCCTGGCAGGTCCAGGAAATAGCATGGATTTCTACGAAATTATCACTAGATAGCAATAGAAAATCATGGGGGCTTGGGAAAAATCAGTGAGGCCTAGAAAATCCTGGCAGGTCCAGGAAATAGCATGGGTTTCTAGGAAACAGTCACTAGATAGCAATAGAAAATCATGGGGGCTTGGGAAAAATCAGTGAGGCCTAGAAAATCCTGGCAGGTCCAGGAAATAGAATGGATTTCTAGGAAATTATCACAAGGTAGCAATAGAAAATCATGGGGGCTTCGGAAAAATCAACGAGGCCTAGAAAATCCTGGCAGGTCCAGGAAATAGCATGGATTTCAAGGAAATTATCACTAGATAGCAATAGAAAATCATGGGGGCTTCGGAAAAATCAGTGAGGCCTAGAAAATCCTGGCAGGTCCAGGAAATAGCATGGGTTTCTAGGAAACAGTCACTAGATAGCAATAGAAAATCATGGGGGCTTGGGAAAAATCAGTGAGGCCTAGAAAATCCTGGCAGGTCCAGGAAATAGCATGGGTTTCTAGGAAACAGTCACTAGATAGCAATAGAAAATCATGGGGGCTTGGGAAAAATCAGTGAGGCCTAGAAAATCCTGGCAGGTCCAGGAAATAGCATGGATTTCTACGAAATTATCACTAGATAGCAATAGAAAATCATGGGGGCTTGGGAAAAATCAGTGAGGCCTAGAAAATCCTGGCAGGTCCAGGAAATAGCATGGATTTCTACGAATATATCACTAGATAGCAATAGAAAATCATGGGGGCTTGGGAAAAATCAGTGAGGCCTAGAAAATCCTGGCAGGTCCAGGAAATAGCATGGGTTTCTAGGAAACAGTCACTAGATAGCAATAGAAAATCATGGGGGCTTGGGAAAAATCAGTGAGGCCTAGAAAATCCTGGCAGGTCCAGGAAATAGCATGGGTTTCTAGGAAACAGTCACTAGATAGCAATAGAAAATCATGGGGGCTTGGGAAAAATCAGTGAGGCCTAGAAAATCCTGGCAGGTCCAGGAAATAGCATGGATTTCTAGGAAATTATCACAAGATAGCAATAGAAAATCATGGGGGCTTGGGAAAAATCAGTGAGGCCTAGAAAATCCTGGCAGGTCCAGGAAATAGCATGGGTTTCTAGGAAACAGTCACTAGATAGCAATAGAAAATCATGGGGGCTTGGGAAAAATCAGTGAGGCCTAGAAAATCCTGACAGGTCCAGGAAATAGCATGGGTTTCTTGGAAACAGTCACAAGATAGCAATAGAAAATCATGGGGGCTTGGGAAAAATCAGTGAGGCCTAGAAAATCCTGGCAGGTCCAGGAAATAGCATGGGTTTGTAGGAAACAGTCACTAGATAGCAATAGAAAATCATGGGGGCTTGGGAAAAATCAGTGAGGCCTAGAAAATCCTAGCTGGTCCAGGAAATAGCATGGATTTCTAGGAAATTATCACAAGATAGCAATAGAAAATCATGGGGGCTTGGGAAAAATCAGTGAGGCCTAGAAAATCCTGGTAGGTCCAGGAAATAGCATGGGTTTCTAGGAAACAGTCACTAGATAGCAATAGAAAATCATGGGGGCTTGGGAAAAATCAGGGAAGCCTAGAAAATCCTGGCAGGTCCAGGAAATAGCATGGATTTCTAGGAAATTATCACAAGATAGCAATAGAAAATCATGGGGGCTTGGGAAAAATCAGTGAGGCCTAGAAAATCCTGGCAGGTCCAGGAAATAGCATGGATTTCTAGGAAATTATCACAAGATAGCAATAGAAAATCATGGGGGCTTCGGAAAAATCAACGAGGCCTAGAAAATCCTGGCAGGTCCAGGAAATAGCATGGGTTTGTAGGAAACAGTCACTAGATAGCAATAGAAAATCATGGGGGCTTGGGAAAAATCAGTGAGGCCTAGAAAATCCTGGCAGGTCCAGGAAATAGCATGGATTTCTAGGAAATTATCACAAGATAGCAATAGAAAATCATGGGGGCTTGGGAAAAATCAGTGAGGCCTAGAAAATCCTGGCAGGTCCAGGAAATAGCATGGGTTTCTAGGAAACAGTCACTAGATAGCAATAGAAAATCATGGGGGCTTGGGAAAAATCAGTGAGGCCTAGAAAATCCTGGCAGGTCCAGGAAATAGCATGGATTTCTAGGAAATTATCACAAGACAGCAATAGAAAATCATGGGAGCTTCGGAAAAATCAGTGAGGCCTAGAAAATCCTGGCAGGTCCAGGAAATAGCATGGATTTCTACGAAATTATCACTAGATAGCAATAGAAAATCATGGGGGCTTGGGAAAAATCAGTGAGGCCTAGAAAATCCTGGCAGGTCCAGGAAATAGCATGGGTTTCTAGGAAACAGTCACTAGATAGCAATAGAAAATCATGGGGGCTTGGGAAAAATCAGTGAGGCCTAGAAAATCCTGGCAGGTCCAGGAAATAGAATGGATTTCTAGGAAATTATCACAAGGTAGCAATAGAAAATCATGGGGGCTTCGGAAAAATCAACGAGGCCTAGAAAATCCTGGCAGGTCCAGGAAATAGCATGGATTTCAAGGAAATTATCACTAGATAGCAATAGAAAATCATGGGGGCTTCGGAAAAATCAGTGAGGCCTAGAAAATCCTGGCAGGTCCAGGAAATAGCATGGATTTCTAGGAAATTATCACAAGATAGCAATAGAAAATCATGGGGGCTTGGGAAAAATCAGTGAGGCCTAGAAAATCCTGGCAGGTCCAGGAAATAGCATGGGTTTCTAGGAAACAGTCACTAGATAGCAATAGAAAATCATGGGGGCTTGGGAAAAATCAGTGAGGCCTAGAAAATCCTGGCAGGTCCAGGAAATAGCATGGGTTTCTAGGAAACAGTCACTAGATAGCAATAGAAAATCATGGGGGCTTGGGAAAAATCAGTGAGGCCTAGAAAATCCTGGCAGGTCCAGGAAATAGCATGGGTTTCTAGGAAACAGTCACTAGATAGCAATAGAAAATCATGGGGGCTTGGGAAAAATCAGTGAGGCCTAGAAAATCCTGGCAGGTCCAGGAAATAGCATGGGTTTCTAGGAAACAGTCACTAGATAGCAATAGAAAATCATGGGGGCTTGGGAAAAATCAGTGAGGCCTAGAAAATCCTGGCAGGTCCAGGAAATAGCATGGATTTCTACGAAATTATCACTAGATAGCAATAGAAAATCATGGGGGCTTGGGAAAAATCAGTGAGGCCTAGAAAATCCTGGCAGGTCCAGGAAATAGCATGGATTTCTACGAATATATCACTAGATAGCAATAGAAAATCATGGGGGCTTGGGAAAAATCAGTGAGGCCTAGAAAATCCTGGCAGGTCCAGGAAATAGCATGGGTTTCTAGGAAACAGTCACTAGATAGCAATAGAAAATCATGGGGGCTTGGGAAAAATCAGTGAGGCCTAGAAAATCCTGGCAGGTCCAGGAAATAGCATGGGTTTCTAGGAAACAGTCACTAGATAGCAATAGAAAATCATGGGGGCTTGGGAAAAATCAGTGAGGCCTAGAAAATCCTGGCAGGTCCAGGAAATAGCATGGATTTCTAGGAAATTATCACAAGATAGCAATAGAAAATCATGGGGGCTTGGGAAAAATCAGTGAGGCCTAGAAAATCCTGGCAGGTCCAGGAAATAGCATGGGTTTCTAGGAAACAGTCACTAGATAGCAATAGAAAATCATGGGGGCTTGGGAAAAATCAGTGAGGCCTAGAAAATCCTGACAGGTCCAGGAAATAGCATGGGTTTCTTGGAAACAGTCACAAGATAGCAATAGAAAATCATGGGGGCTTGGGAAAAATCAGTGAGGCCTAGAAAATCCTGGCAGGTCCAGGAAATAGAATGGATTTCTAGGAAATTATCACAAGGTAGCAATAGAAAATCATGGGGGCTTCGGAAAAATCAACGAGGCCTAGAAAATCCTGGCAGGTCCAGGAAATAGCAAGGATTTCAAGGAAATTATCACTAGATAGCAATAGAAAATCATGGGGGCTTGGGAAAAATCAGTGAGGCCTAGAAAATCCTGGCAGGTCCAGGAAATAGCATGGGTTTCTAGGAAACAGTCACTAGATAGCAATAGAAAATCATGGGGGCTTGGGAAAAATCAGTGAGGCCTAGAAAATCCTGACAGGTCCAGGAAATAGCATGGGATTCTTGGAAACAGTCACAAGATAGCAATAGAAAATCATGGGGGCTTGGGAAAAATCAGTGAGGCCTAGAAAATCCTGGCAGGTCCAGGAAATAGCATGGGTTTCTAGGAAACAGTCACTAGATAGCAATAGAAAATCATGGGGGCTTGGGAAAAATCAGTGAGGCCTAGAAAATCCTGACAGGTCCAGGAAATAGCATGGGTTTCTTGGAAACAGTCACAAGATAGCAATAGAAAATCATGGGGGCTTCGGAAAAATCAGTGAGGCCTAGAAAATCCTGGCAGGTCCAGGAAATAGCATGGATTTCTAGGAAATTATCACAAGATAGCAATAGAAAATCATGGGGGCTTGGGAAAAATCAGTGAGGCCTAGAAAATCCTGGCAGGTCCAGGAAATAGCATGGGTTTCTAGGAAACAGTCACTAGATAGCAATAGAAAATCATGGGGGCTTGGGAAAAATCAGTGAGGCCTAGAAAATCCTGGCAGGTCCAGGAAATAGCATGGGTTTCTAGGAAACAGTCACTAGATAGCAATAGAAAATCATGGGGGCTTGGGAAAAATCAGTCAGGCCTAGAAAATCCTGGCAGGTCCAGGAAATAGCATGGGTTTCTAGGAAACAGTCACTAGATAGCAATAGAAAATCATGGGGGCTTGGGAAAAATCAGTGAGGCCTAGAAAATCCTGGCAGGTCCAGGAAATAGCATGGATTTCTACGAAATTATCACTAGATAGCAATAGAAAATCATGGGGGCTTGGGAAAAATCAGTGAGGCCTAGAAAATCCTGGCAGGTCCAGGAAATAGCATGGGTTTCTAGGAAACAGTCACTAGATAGCAATAGAAAATCATGGGGGCTTGGGAAAAATCAGTGAGGCCTAGAAAATCCTGGCAGGTCCAGGAAATAGAATGGATTTCTAGGAAATTATCACAAGGTAGCAATAGAAAATCATGGGGGCTTCGGAAAAATCAACGAGGCCTAGAAAATCCTGGCAGGTCCAGGAAATAGCATGGATTTCAAGGAAATTATCACTAGATAGCAATAGAAAATCATGGGGGCTTCGGAAAAATCAGTGAGGCCTAGAAAATCCTGGCAGGTCCAGGAAATAGCATGGATTTCTAGGAAATTATCACAAGATAGCAATAGAAAATCATGGGGGCTTGGGAAAAATCAGTGAGGCCTAGAAAATCCTGGCAGGTCCAGGAAATAGCATGGGTTTCTAGGAAACAGTCACTAGATAGCAATAGAAAATCATGGGGGCTTGGGAAAAATCAGTGAGGCCTAGAAAATCCTGGCAGGTCCAGGAAATAGCATGGGTTTCTAGGAAACAGTCACTAGATAGCAATAGAAAATCATGGGGGCTTGGGAAAAATCAGTGAGGCCTAGAAAATCCTGGCAGGTCCAGGAAATAGCATGGGTTTCTAGGAAACAGTCACTAGATAGCAATAGAAAATCATGGGGGCTTGGGAAAAATCAGTGAGGCCTAGAAAATCCTGGCAGGTCCAGGAAATAGCATGGATTTCTACGAAATTATCACTAGATAGCAATAGAAAATCATGGGGGCTTGGGAAAAATCAGTGAGGCCTAGAAAATCCTGGCAGGTCCAGGAAATAGCATGGGTTTCTAGGAAACAGTCACTAGATAGCAATAGAAAATCATGGGGGCTTGGGAAAAATCAGTGAGGCCTAGAAAATCCTGGCAGGTCCAGGAAATAGCATGGATTTCTACGAATATATCACTAGATAGCAATAGAAAATCATGGGGGCTTGGGAAAAATCAGTGAGGCCTAGAAAATCCTGGCAGGTCCAGGAAATAGCATGGGTTTCTAGGAAACAGTCACTAGATAGCAATAGAAAATCATGGGGGCTTGGGAAAAATCAGTGAGGCCTAGAAAATCCTGGCAGGTCCAGGAAATAGAATGGATTTCTAGGAAATTATCACAAGGTAGCAATAGAAAATCATGGGGGCTTCGGAAAAATCAGTGAGGCCTAGAAAATCCTGGCAGGTCCAGGAAATAGCATGGATTTCTAGGAAATTATCACAAGATAGCAATAGAAAATCATGGGGGCTTGGGAAAAATCAGTGAGGCCTAGAAAATCCTGGCAGGTCCAGGAAATAGCATGGGTTTCTAGGAAACAGTCACTAGATAGCAATAGAAAATCATGGGGGCTTGGGAAAAATCAGTGAGGCCTAGAAAATCCTGGCAGGTCCAGGAAATAGCATGGGTTTCTAGGAAACAGTCACTAGATAGCAATAGAAAATCATGGGGGCTTGGGAAAAATCAGTCAGGCCTAGAAAATCCTGGCAGGTCCAGGAAATAGCATGGGTTTCTAGGAAACAGTCACTAGATAGCAATAGAAAATCATGGGGGCTTGGGAAAAATCAGTGAGGCCTAGAAAATCCTGGCAGGTCCAGGAAATAGCATGGATTTCTACGAAATTATCACTAGATAGCAATAGAAAATCATGGGGGCTTGGGAAAAATCAGTGAGGCCTAGAAAATCCTGGCAGGTCCAGGAAATAGCATGGGTTTCTAGGAAACAGTCACTAGATAGCAATAGAAAATCATGGGGGCTTGGGAAAAATCAGTGAGGCCTAGAAAATCCTGGCAGGTCCAGGAAATAGAATGGATTTCTAGGAAATTATCACAAGGTAGCAATAGAAAATCATGGGGGCTTCGGAAAAATCAACGAGGCCTAGAAAATCCTGGCAGGTCCAGGAAATAGCATGGATTTCAAGGAAATTATCACTAGATAGCAATAGAAAATCATGGGGGCTTCGGAAAAATCAGTGAGGCCTAGAAAATCCTGGCAGGTCCAGGAAATAGCATGGATTTCTAGGAAATTATCACAAGATAGCAATAGAAAATCATGGGGGCTTGGGAAAAATCAGTGAGGCCTAGAAAATCCTGGCAGGTCCAGGAAATAGCATGGGTTTCTAGGAAACAGTCACTAGATAGCAATAGAAAATCATGGGGGCTTGGGAAAAATCAGTGAGGCCTAGAAAATCCTGGCAGGTCCAGGAAATAGCATGGGTTTCTAGGAAACAGTCACTAGATAGCAATAGAAAATCATGGGGGCTTGGGAAAAATCAGTGAGGCCTAGAAAATCCTGGCAGGTCCAGGAAATAGCATGGATTTCTAGGAAATTATCACAAGATAGCAATAGAAAATCATGGGGGCTTGGGAAAAATCAGTGAGGCCTAGAAAATCCTGGCAGGTCCAGGAAATAGCATGGGTTTCTAGGAAACAGTCACTAGATAGCAATAGAAAATCATGGGGGCTTGGGAAAAATCAGTGAGGCCTAGAAAATCCTGACAGGTCCAGGAAATAGCATGGGTTTCTTGGAAACAGTCACAAGATAGCAATAGAAAATCATGGGGGCTTGGGAAAAATCAGTGAGGCCTAGAAAATCCTGGCAGGTCCAGGAAATAGAATGGATTTCTAGGAAATTATCACAAGGTAGCAATAGAAAATCATGGGGGCTTCGGAAAAATCAACGAGGCCTAGAAAATCCTGGCAGGTCCAGGAAATAGCAAGGATTTCAAGGAAATTATCACTAGATAGCAATAGAAAATCATGGGGGCTTGGGAAAAATCAGTGAGGCCTAGAAAATCCTGGCAGGTCCAGGAAATAGCATGGATTTCTAGGAAATTATCACAAGATAGCAATAGAAAATCATGGGGGCTTGGGAAAAATCAGTGAGGCCTAGAAAATCCTGGCAGGTCCAGGAAATAGCATGGGTTTCTAGGAAACAGTCACTAGATAGCAATAGAAAATCATGGGGGCTTGGGAAAAATCAGTGAGGCCTAGAAAATCCTGACAGGTCCAGGAAATAGCATGGGTTTCTTGGAAACAGTCACAAGATAGCAATAGAAAATCATGGGGGCTTGGGAAAAATCAGTGAGGCCTAGAAAATCCTGGCAGGTCCAGGAAATAGAATGGATTTCTAGGAAATTATCACAAGGTAGCAATAGAAAATCATGGGGGCTTCGGAAAAATCAACGAGGCCTAGAAAATCCTGGCAGGTCCAGGAAATAGCAAGGATTTCAAGGAAATTATCACTAGATAGCAATAGAAAATCATGGGGGCTTGGGAAAAATCAGTGAGGCCTAGAAAATCCTGGCAGGTCCAGGAAATAGCATGGGTTTCTAGGAAACAGTCACTAGATAGCAATAGAAAATCATGGGGGCTTGGGAAAAATCAGTGAGGCCTAGAAAATCCTGACAGGTCCAGGAAATAGCATGGGTTTCTTGGAAACAGTCACAAGATAGCAATAGAAAATCATGGGGGCTTGGGAAAAATCAGTGAGGCCTAGAAAATCCTGGCAGGTCCAGGAAATAGCATGGGTTTCTAGGAAACAGTCACTAGATAGCAATAGAAAATCATGGGGGCTTGGGAAAAATCAGTGAGGCCTAGAAAATCCTGACAGGTCCAGGAAATAGCATGGGTTTCTTGGAAACAGTCACAAGATAGCAATAGAAAATCATGGGGGCTTCGGAAAAATCAGTGAGGCCTAGAAAATCCTGGCAGGTCCAGGAAATAGCATGGATTTCTAGGAAATTATCACAAGATAGCAATAGAAAATCATGGGGGCTTGGGAAAAATCAGTGAGGCCTAGAAAATCCTGGCAGGTCCAGGAAATAGCATGGGTTTCTAGGAAACAGTCACTAGATAGCAATAGAAAATCATGGGGGCTTGGGAAAAATCAGTGAGGCCTAGAAAATCCTGGCAGGTCCAGGAAATAGCATGGGTTTCTAGGAAACAGTCACTAGATAGCAATAGAAAATCATGGGGGCTTGGGAAAAATCAGTCAGGCCTAGAAAATCCTGGCAGGTCCAGGAAATAGCATGGGTTTCTAGGAAACAGTCACTAGATAGCAATAGAAAATCATGGGGGCTTGGGAAAAATCAGTGAGGCCTAGAAAATCCTGGCAGGTCCAGGAAATAGCATGGATTTCTACGAAATTATCACTAGATAGCAATAGAAAATCATGGGGGCTTGGGAAAAATCAGTGAGGCCTAGAAAATCCTGGCAGGTCCAGGAAATAGCATGGGTTTCTAGGAAACAGTCACTAGATAGCAATAGAAAATCATGGGGGCTTGGGAAAAATCAGTGAGGCCTAGAAAATCCTGGCAGGTCCAGGAAATAGAATGGATTTCTAGGAAATTATCACAAGGTAGCAATAGAAAATCATGGGGGCTTCGGAAAAATCAACGAGGCCTAGAAAATCCTGGCAGGTCCAGGAAATAGCATGGATTTCAAGGAAATTATCACTAGATAGCAATAGAAAATCATGGGGGCTTCGGAAAAATCAGTGAGGCCTAGAAAATCCTGGCAGGTCCAGGAAATAGCATGGATTTCTAGGAAATTATCACAAGATAGCAATAGAAAATCATGGGGGCTTGGGAAAAATCAGTGAGGCCTAGAAAATCCTGGCAGGTCCAGGAAATAGCATGGGTTTCTAGGAAACAGTCACTAGATAGCAATAGAAAATCATGGGGGCTTGGGAAAAATCAGTGAGGCCTAGAAAATCCTGGCAGGTCCAGGAAATAGCATGGGTTTCTAGGAAACAGTCACTAGATAGCAATAGAAAATCATGGGGGCTTGGGAAAAATCAGTGAGGCCTAGAAAATCCTGGCAGGTCCAGGAAATAGCATGGGTTTCTAGGAAACAGTCACTAGATAGCAATAGAAAATCATGGGGGCTTGGGAAAAATCAGTGAGGCCTAGAAAATCCTGGCAGGTCCAGGAAATAGCATGGGTTTCTAGGAAACAGTCACTAGATAGCAATAGAAAATCATGGGGGCTTGGGAAAAATCAGTGAGGCCTAGAAAATCCTGGCAGGTCCAGGAAATAGCATGGATTTCTACGAAATTATCACTAGATAGCAATAGAAAATCATGGGGGCTTGGGAAAAATCAGTGAGGCCTAGAAAATCCTGGCAGGTCCAGGAAATAGCATGGATTTCTACGAATATATCACTAGATAGCAATAGAAAATCATGGGGGCTTGGGAAAAATCAGTGAGGCCTAGAAAATCCTGGCAGGTCCAGGAAATAGCATGGGTTTCTAGGAAACAGTCACTAGATAGCAATAGAAAATCATGGGGGCTTGGGAAAAATCAGTGAGGCCTAGAAAATCCTGGTAGGTCCAGGAAATAGCATGGGTTTCTAGGAAACAGTCACTAGATAGCAATAGAAAATCATGGGGGCTTGGGAAAAATCAGTGAGGCCTAGAAAATCCTGGCAGGTCCAGGAAATAGCATGGGTTTCTAGGAAACAGTCACTAGATAGCAATAGAAAATCATGGGGGCTTGGGAAAAATCAGTGAGGCCTAGAAAATCCTGGCAGGTCCAGGAAATAGCATGGATTTCTAGGAAATTATCTCAAGGTAGCAATAGAAAATCATGGGGGCTTCGGAAAAATCAACGAGGCCTAGAAAATCCTGGCAGGTCCAGGAAATAGCATCGATTTCTAGGAAACAGTCACTAGATAGCAATAGAAAATCATGGGGGCTTGGGAAAAATCAGTGAAGCCTAGAAAATCCTGGCAGGTCCAGGAAATAGCATGGATTTCTAGGAAATTATCACAAGATAGCAATAGAAAATCATGGGGGCTTGGGAAAAATCAGTGAGGCCTAGAAAATCCTGGCAGGTCCAGGAAATAGCATGGGTTTCTAGGAAACAGTCACTAGATAGCAATAGAAAATCATGGGGGCTTGGGAAAAATCAGTGAGGCCTAGAAAATCCTGGCAGGTCCAGGAAATAGCATGGGTTTCTAGGAAACAGTCACTAGATAGCAATAGAAAATCATGGGGGCTTGGGAAAAATCAGTGAGGCCTAGAAAATCCTGGCAGGTCCAGGAAATAGCATGGATTTCTAGGAAATTATCACAAGATAGCAATAGAAAATCATGGGGGCTTCGGAAAAATCAACGAGGCCTAGAAAATCCTGGCAGGTCCAGGAAATAGCATGGATTTCTAGGAAACAGTCACTAGATAGCAATAGAAAATCATGGAGGCTTGGGAAAAATCAGTGAGGCCTAGAAAATCCTGGCAGGTCCAGGAAATAGCATGGATTTCTAGGAAATTATCACAAGATAGCAATAGAAAATCATGGGGGCTTGGGAAAAATCAGAGAGGCCTAGAAAATCCTGGCAGGTCCAGGAAATAGCATGGGTTTCTAGGAAACAGTCACTAGATAGCAATAGAAAATCATGGGGGCTTGGGAAAAATCAGTGAGGCCTAGAAAATCCTGGCAGGTCCAGGAAATAGCATGGGTTTCTAGGAAACAGTCACTAGATAGCAATAGAAAATCATGGGGGCTTGGGAAAAATCAGTGAGGCCTAGAAAATCCTGGCAGGTCCAGGAAATAGCATGGATTTCTAGGAAATTATCACAAGATAGCAATAGAAAATCATGGGGGCTTGGGAAAAATCAGTGAGGCCTAGAAAATCCTGGCAGGTCCAGGAAATAGCATGGGTTTCTAGGAAACAGTCACTAGATAGCAATAGAAAATCATGGGGGCTTGGGAAAAATCAGTGAGGCCTAGAAAATCCTGGCAGGTCCAGGAAATAGCATGGGTTTCTAGGAAACAGTCACTAGATAGCAATAGAAAATCATGGGGGCTTGGGAAAAATCAGTGAGGCCTAGAAAATCCTGGCAGGTCCAGGAAATAGCATGGATTTCTAGGAAATTATCACAAGATAGCAATAGAAAATCATGGGGGCTTGGGAAAAATCAGTGAGGCCTAGAAAATCCTGGCAGGTCCAGGAAATAGCATGGGTTTCTAGGAAACAGTCACTAGATAGCAATAGAAAATCATGGGGACTTGGGAAAAATCAGTGAGGCCTAGAAAATCCTGGCAGGTCCAGGAAATAGCATGGGTTTCTAGGAAACAGTCACTAGATAGCAATAGAAAATCATGGGGGCTTGGGAAAAATCAGTGAGGCCTAGAAAATCCTGGCAGGTCCAGGAAATAGCATGGGTTTCTAGGAAACAGTCACTAGATAGCAATAGAAAATCATGGGGGCTTGGGAAAAATCAGTGAGGCCTAGAAAATCCTGGCAGGTCCAGGAAATAGCATGGATTTCTAGGAAATTATCACTAGATAGCAATAGAAAATCATGGGGGCTTCGGAAAAATCAGTGAGGCCTAGAAAATCCTGGCAGGTCCAGGAAATAGCATGGGTTTCTAGGAAATTATCACAAGGTAGCAATAGAAAATCATGGGGGCTTCGGAAAAATCAACGAGGCCTAGAAAATCCTGGCAGGTCCAGAAAATAGCATGGATTTCTAGGAAATTATCACAAGATAGCAATAGAAAATCATGGGGGCTTCGGAAAAATCAGTGAGGCCTAGAAAATCCTGGCAGGTCCAGGAAATAGCATGGGTTTCTAGGAAATTATCACTAGATAGCAATAGAAAATCATGGGGGCTTCGGAAAAATCAGTGAGGCCTAGAAAATCCTGGCAGGTCCAGGAAATAGCATGGATTTCTAGGAAATTATCACAAGATAGCAATAGAAAATCATGGGGGCTTCGGAAAAATCAACGAGGCCTAGAAAATCCTGGCAGGTCCAGGAAATAGCATGGATTTCTAGGAAACAGTCACTAGATAGCAATAGAAAATCATGGGGGCTTGGGAAAAATCAGTGAGGCCTAGAAAATCCTGGCAGGTCC
This sequence comes from Nemotelus nigrinus, assembly GCA_947369275.1. Lineage (NCBI taxonomy): Eukaryota > Metazoa > Arthropoda > Insecta > Diptera > Stratiomyidae > Nemotelus > Nemotelus nigrinus. The sequence continues at coordinate 857,366 of OX376376.1, read as the reverse complement.
AGGAAATAGAATGGATTTCTAGGAAATTATCACAAGGTAGCAATAGAAAATCATGGGGGCTTCGGAAAAATCAACGAGGCCTAGAAAATCCTGGCAGGTCCAGGAAATAGCATGGATTTCAAGGAAATTATCACTAGATAGCAATAGAAAATCATGGGGGCTTCGGAAAAATCAGTGAGGCCTAGAAAATCCTGGCAGGTCCAGGAAATAGCATGGATTTCTAGGAAATTATCACAAGATAGCAATAGAAAATCATGGGGGCTTGGGAAAAATCAGTGAGGCCTAGAAAATCCTGGCAGGTCCAGGAAATAGCATGGGTTTCTAGGAAACAGTCACTAGATAGCAATAGAAAATCATGGGGGCTTGGGAAAAATCAGTGAGGCCTAGAAAATCCTGGCAGGTCCAGGAAATAGCATGGGTTTCTAGGAAACAGTCACTAGATAGCAATAGAAAATCATGGGGGCTTGGGAAAAATCAGTGAGGCCTAGAAAATCCTGGCAGGTCCAGGAAATAGCATGGGTTTCTAGAAAACAGTCACTAGATAGCAATAGAAAATCATGGGGGCTTGGGAAAAATCAGTGAGGCCTAGAAAATCCTGGCAGGTCCAGGAAATAGCATGGATTTCTACGAAATTATCACTAGATAGCAATAGAAAATCATGGGGGCTTGGGAAAAATCAGTGAGGCCTAGAAAATCCTGGCAGGTCCAGGAAATAGCATGGGTTTCTAGGAAACAGTCACTAGATAGCAATAGAAAATCATGGGGGCTTGGGAAAAATCAGTGAGGCCTAGAAAATCCTGGCAGGTCCAGGAAATAGAATGGATTTCTAGGAAATTATCACAAGGTAGCAATAGAAAATCATGGGGGCTTCGGAAAAATCAACGAGGCCTAGAAAATCCTGGCAGGTCCAGGAAATAGCATGGATTTCAAGGAAATTATCACTAGATAGCAATAGAAAATCATGGGGGCTTCGGAAAAATCAGTGAGGCCTAGAAAATCCTGGCAGGTCCAGGAAATAGCATGGATTTCTAGGAAATTATCACAAGATAGCAATAGAAAATCATGGGGGCTTGGGAAAAATCAGTGAGGCCTAGAAAATCCTGGCAGGTCCAGGAAATAGCATGGGTTTCTAGGAAACAGTCACTAGATAGCAATAGAAAATCATGGGGGCTTGGGAAAAATCAGTGAGGCCTAGAAAATCCTGGCAGGTCCAGGAAATAGCATGGGTTTCTAGGAAACAGTCACTAGATAGCAATAGAAAATCATGGGGGCTTGGGAAAAATCAGTGAGGCCTAGAAAATCCTGGCAGGTCCAGGAAATAGCATGGGTTTCTAGGAAACAGTCACTAGATAGCAATAGAAAATCATGGGGGCTTGGGAAAAATCAGTGAGGCCTAGAAAATCCTGGCAGGTCCAGGAAATAGCATGGGTTTCTAGGAAACAGTCACTAGATAGCAATAGAAAATCATGGGGGCTTGGGAAAAATCAGTGAGGCCTAGAAAATCCTGGCAGGTCCAGGAAATAGCATGGATTTCTACGAAATTATCACTAGATAGCAATAGAAAATCATGGGGGCTTGGGAAAAATCAGTGAGGCCTAGAAAATCCTGGCAGGTCCAGGAAATAGCATGGATTTCTACGAATATATCACTAGATAGCAATAGAAAATCATGGGGGCTTGGGAAAAATCAGTGAGGCCTAGAAAATCCTGGCAGGTCCAGGAAATAGCATGGGTTTCTAGGAAACAGTCACTAGATAGCAATAGAAAATCATGGGGGCTTGGGAAAAATCAGTGAGGCCTAGAAAATCCTGGCAGGTCCAGGAAATAGCATGGGTTTCTAGGAAACAGTCACTAGATAGCAATAGAAAATCATGGGGGCTTGGGAAAAATCAGTGAGGCCTAGAAAATCCTGGCAGGTCCAGGAAATAGCATGGGTTTCTAGGAAACAGTCACTAGATAGCAATAGAAAATCATGGGGGCTTGGGAAAAATCAGTGAGGCCTAGAAAATCCTGGCAGGTCCAGGAAATAGCATGGATTTCTAGGAAATTATCTCAAGGTAGCAATAGAAAATCATGGGGGCTTCGGAAAAATCAACGAGGCCTAGAAAATCCTGGCAGGTCCAGGAAATAGCATCGATTTCTAGGAAACAGTCACTAGATAGCAATAGAAAATCATGGGGGCTTGGGAAAAATCAGTGAGGCCTAGAAAATCCTGGCAGGTCCAGGAAATAGCATGGATTTCTAGGAAATTATCACAAGATAGCAATAGAAAATCATGGGGGCTTGGGAAAAATCAGTGAGGCCTAGAAAATCCTGGCAGGTCCAGGAAATAGCATGGGTTTCTAGGAAACAGTCACTAGATAGCAATAGAAAATCATGGGGGCTTGGGAAAAATCAGTGAGGCCTAGAAAATCCTGGCAGGTCCAGGAAATAGCATGGGTTTCTAGGAAACAGTCACTAGATAGCAATAGAAAATCATGGGGGCTTGGGAAAAATCAGTGAGGCCTAGAAAATCCTGGCAGGTCCAGGAAATAGCATGGATTTCTAGGAAATTATCACAAGATAGCAATAGAAAATCATGGGGGCTTCGGAAAAATCAACGAGGCCTAGAAAATCCTGGCAGGTCCAGGAAATAGCATGGATTTCTAGGAAACAGTCACTAGATAGCAATAGAAAATCATGGAGGCTTGGGAAAAATCAGTGAGGCCTAGAAAATCCTGGCAGGTCCAGGAAATAGCATGGATTTCTAGGAAATTATCACAAGATAGCAATAGAAAATCATGGGGGCTTGGGAAAAATCAGAGAGGCCTAGAAAATCCTGGCAGGTCCAGGAAATAGCATGGGTTTCTAGGAAACAGTCACTAGATAGCAATAGAAAATCATGGGGGCTTGGGAAAAATCAGTGAGGCCTAGAAAATCCTGGCAGGTCCAGGAAATAGCATGGGTTTCTAGGAAACAGTCACTAGATAGCAATAGAAAATCATGGGGGCTTGGGAAAAATCAGTGAGGCCTAGAAAATCCTGGCAGGTCCAGGAAATAGCATGGATTTCTAGGAAATTATCACAAGATAGCAATAGAAAATCATGGGGGCTTGGGAAAAATCAGTGAGGCCTAGAAAATCCTGGCAGGTCCAGGAAATAGCATGGGTTTCTAGGAAACAGTCACTAGATAGCAATAGAAAATCATGGGGGCTTGGGAAAAATCAGTGAGGCCTAGAAAATCCTGGCAGGTCCAGGAAATAGCATGGGTTTCTAGGAAACAGTCACTAGATAGCAATAGAAAATCATGGGGGCTTGGGAAAAATCAGTGAGGCCTAGAAAATCCTGGCAGGTCCAGGAAATAGCATGGATTTCTAGGAAATTATCACAAGATAGCAATAGAAAATCATGGGGGCTTGGGAAAAATCAGTGAGGCCTAGAAAATCCTGGCAGGTCCAGGAAATAGCATGGGTTTCTAGGAAACAGTCACTAGATAGCAATAGAAAATCATGGGGACTTGGGAAAAATCAGTGAGGCCTAGAAAATCCTGGCAGGTCCAGGAAATAGCATGGGTTTCTAGGAAACAGTCACTAGATAGCAATAGAAAATCATGGGGGCTTGGGAAAAATCAGTGAGGCCTAGAAAATCCTGGCAGGTCCAGGAAATAGCATGGGTTTCTAGGAAACAGTCACTAGATAGCAATAGAAAATCATGGGGGCTTGGGAAAAATCAGTGAGGCCTAGAAAATCCTGGCAGGTCCAGGAAATAGCATGGATTTCTAGGAAATTATCACAAGGTAGCAATAGAAAATCATGGGGGCTTCGGAAAAATCAACGAGGCCTAGAAAATCCTGGCAGGTCCAGGAAATAGCATGGATTTCAAGGAAATTATCACTAGATAGCAATAAAAAATCATGGGGGCTTGGGAAAAATCAGTGAGGCCTAGAAAATCCTGGCAGGTCCAGGAAATAGCATGGATTTCTAGGAAATTATCACAAGACAGCAATAGAAAATCATGGGGGCTTCGGAAAAATCAGTGAGGCCTAGAAAATCCTGGCAGGTCCAGGAAATAGCATGGGTTTCTAGGAAACAGTCACTAGGTAGCAATAGAAAATCATGGGGGCTTGGGAAAAATCAGTGAGGCCTAGAAAATCCTGGCAGGTCCAGGAAATAGCATGGATTTCTAGGAAATTATCACTAGATAGCAATAGAAAATCATGGGGGCTTGGGAAAAATCAGTGAGGCCTAGAAAATCCTGGCAGGTCCAAGAAATAGCATGGGTTTCTAGGAAACAGTCACTAGATAGCAATAGGAAATCATGGGGGCTTGGGAAAAATCAGTGAGGCCTAGAAAATCCTGGCAGGTCCAGGAAATAGCATGGATTTCTAGGAAATTATCACAAGACAGCAATAGAAAATCATGGGGGCTTCGGAAAAATCAGTGAGGCCTAGAAAATCCTGGCAGGTCCAGGAAATAGAATGGACTTCAAGGAAATTATCACTAGATAGCAATAGAAAATCATGGGGGCTTCGGAAAAATCAGTGAGGCCTAGAAAATCCTGGCAGGTCCAGGAAATAGCATGGGTTTCTAGGAAACAGTCACTAGATAGCAATAGAAAATCATGGGGGCTTCGGAAAAATCAGTGAGGCCTAGAAAATCCTGGCAGGTCCAGGAAATAGCATGGGTTTCTAGGAAACAGTCACTAGATAGCAATAGAAAATCATGGGGGCTTGGGAAAAATCAGTGAGGCCTAGAAAATCCTGGCAGGTCCAGGAAATAGCATGGGTTTCTAGGAAACAGTCACTAGATAGCAATAGAAAATCATGGGGGCTTGGGAAAAATCAGTGAAGCCTAGAAAATCCTGGCAGGTCCAGGAAATAGCATGGACTTCAAGGAAATTATCACTAGATAGCAATAGAAAATCATGGGGGCTTCGGAAAAATCAGTGAGGCCTAGAAAATCCTGGCAGGTCCAGGAAATAGCATGGGTTTCTAGGAAACAGTCACTAGATAGCAATAGAAAATCATGGGGGCTTCGGAAAAATCAGTGAGGCCTAGAAAATCCTGGCAGGTCCAGGAAATAGCATGGGTTTCTAGGAAACAGTCACTAGATAGCAATAGAAAATCATGGGGGCTTGGGAAAAATCAGTGAGGCCTAGAAAATCCTGGCAGGTCCAGGAAATAGCATGGGTTTCTAGGAAACAGTCACTAGATAGCAATAGAAAATCATGGGGGCTTGGGAAAAATCAGTGAGGCCTAGAAAATCCTGGCAGGTCCAGGAAATAGCATGGATTTCTAGGAAATTATCACAAGACAGCAATAGAAAATCATGGGGGCTTCGGAAAAATCAGTGAGGCCTAGAAAATCCTGGCAGGTCCAGGAAATAGCATGGGTTTCTAGGAAACAGTCACTAGATAGCAATAGAAAATCATGGGGGCTTGGGAAAAATCAGTGAGGCCTAGAAAATCCTGGCAGGTCCAGGAAATAGCATGGATTTCTAGGAAATTATCACAAGATAGCAATAGAAAATCATGGGGGCTTTGGAAAAATCAGTGAGGCCTAGAAAATCCTGGCAAGTCCAGGAAATAGAATGGATTTCAAGGAAATTATCACAAGATAGCAATAGCAAATCATGGGGGCTTGGGAAAAATCAGTGAGGCCTAGAAAATCCTGGCAGGTCCAGGAAATAGCATGGGTTTCTAGGAAACAGTCACTAGATAGCAATAGAAAATCATGGGGGCTTGGGAAAAATCAGTGAAGCCTAGAAAATCCTGGCAGGTCCAGGAAATAGCATGGACTTCAAGGAAATTATCACTAGATAGCAATAGAAAATCATGGGGGCTTCGGAAAAATCAGTGAGGCCTAGAAAATCCTGGCAGGTCCAGGAAATAGCATGGGTTTCTAGGAAACAGTCACTAGATAGCAATAGAAAATCATGGGGGCTTGGGAAAAATCAGTGAAGCCTAGAAAATCCTGGCAGGTCCAGGAAATAGCATGGACTTCAAGGAAATTATCACTAGATAGCAATAGAAAATCATGGGGGCTTCGGAAAAATCAGTGAGGCCTAGAAAATCCTGGCAGGTCCAGGAAATAGCATGGGTTTCTAGGAAACAGTCACTAGATAGCAATAGAAAATCATGGGGGCTTGGGAAAAATCAGTGAGGCCTAGAAAATCCTGGCAGGTCCAGGAAATAGCATGGGTTTCTAGGAAACAGTCACAAGATAGCAATAGAAAATCATGGGGGCTTGGGAAAAATCAGTGAGGCCTAGAAAATCCTGGCAGGTCCAGGAAATAGAATGGATTTCAAGGAAATTATCACAAGATAGCAATAGCAAATCATGGGGGCTTGGGAAAAATCAGTGAGGCCTAGAAAATCCTGGCAGGTCCAGGAAATAGCATGGGTTTCTAGGAAACAGTCACTAGATAGCAATAGAAAATCATGGGGGCTTGGGAAAAATCAGTGAAGCCTAGAAAATCCTGGCAGGTCCAGGAAATAGCATGGACTTCAAGGAAATTATCACTAGATAGCAATAGAAAATCATGGGGGCTTCGGAAAAATCAGTGAGGCCTAGAAAATCCTGGCAGGTCCAGGAAATAGCATGGGTTTCTAGGAAACAGTCCCTAGATAGCAATAGAAAATCATGGGGGCTTCGGAAAAATCAGTGAGGCCTAGAAAATCCTGGCAGGTCCAGGAAATAGCATGGGTTTCTAGAAAACAGTCACTAGATAGCAATAGAAAATCATGGGGGCTTGGGAAAAATCAGTGAGGCCTAGAAAATCCTGGCAGGTCCAGGAAATAGCATGGGTTTCTAGGAAACAGTCACTAGATAGCAATAGAAAATCATGGGGGCTTGGGAAAAATCAGTGAAGCCTAGCAAATCCTGGCAGGTCCAGGAAATAGCATGGACTTCAAGGAAATTATCACTAGATAGCAATAGAAAATCATGGGGGCTTCGGAAAAATCAGTGAGGCCTAGAAAATCCTGGCAGGTCCAGGAAATAGCATGGGTTTCTAGGAAACAGTCACTAGATAGCAATAGAAAATCATGGGGGCTTGGGAAAAATCAGTGAGGCCTAGAAAATCCTGGCAGGTCCAGGAAATAGCATGGGTTTCTAGGAAACAGTCACTAGATAGCAATAGAAAATCATGGGGGCTTGGGAAAAATCAGTGAGGCCTAGAAAATCCTGGCAGGTCCAGGAAATAGCATGGATTTCTAGGAAATTATCACAAGATAGCAATAGAAAATCATGGGGGCTTCGGAAAAATCAGTGAGGCCTAGAAAATCCTGGCAGGTCCAGGAAATAGAATGGATTTCAAGGAAATTATCACAAGATAGCAATAGCAAATCATGGGGGCTTGGGAAAAATCAGTGAGGCCTAGAAAATCCTGGCAGGTCCAGGAAATAGCATGGGTTTCTAGGAAACAGTCACTAGATAGCAATAGAAAATCATGGGGGCTTGGGAAAAATCAGTGAAGCCTAGAAAATCCTGGCAGGTCCAGGAAATAGCATGGACTTCAAGGAAATTATCACTAGATAGCAATAGAAAATCATGGGGGCTTCGGAAAAATCAGTGAGGCCTAGAAAATCCTGGCAGGTCCAGGAAATAGCATGGGTTTCTAGGAAACAGTCACTAGATAGCAATAGAAAATCATGGGGGCTTCGGAAAAATCAGTGAGGCCTAGAAAATCCTGGCAGGTCCAGGAAATAGCATGGGTTTCTAGGAAACAGTCACTAGATAGCAATAGAAAATCACGGGGGCTTGGGAAAAATCAGTGAGGCCTAGAAAATCCTGGCAGGTCCAGGAAATAGCATGGGTTTCTAGGAAACAGTCACTAGATAGCAATAGAAAATCATGGGGGCTTGGGAAAAATCAGTGAAGCCTAGAAAATCCTGGCAGGTCCAGGAAATAGCATGGACTTCAAGGAAATTATCACTAGATAGCAATAGAAAATCATGGGGGCTTCGGAAAAATCAGTGAGGCCTAGAAAATCCAGGCAGGTCCAGGAAATAGCATGGGTTTCTAGGAAACAGTCACTAGATAGCAATAGAAAATCATGGGGGCTTGGGAAAAATCAGTGAGGCCTAGAAAATCCTGGCAGGTCCAGGAAATAGCATGGGTTTCTAGGAAACAGTCACTAGATAGCAATAGAAAATCATGGGGGCTTGGGAAAAATCAGTGAGGCCTAGAAAATCCTGGCAGGTCCAGGAAATAGCATGGATTTCTAGGAAATTATCACAAGATAGCAATAGAAAATCATGGGGGCTTCGGAAAAATCAGTGAGGCCTAGAAAATCCTGGCAAGTCCAGGAAATAGAATGGATTTCAAGGAAATTATCACAAGATAGCAATAGCAAATCATGGGGGCTTGGGAAAAATCAGTGAGGCCTAGAAAATCCTGGCAGGTCCAGGAAATAGCATGGGTTTCTAGGAAACAGTCACTAGATAGCAATAGAAAATCATGGGGGCTTGGGAAAAATCAGTGAAGCCTAGAAAATCCTGGCAGGTCCAGGAAATAGCATGGACTTCAAGGAAATTATCACTAGATAGCAATAGAAAATCATGGGGGCTTCGGAAAAATCAGTGAGGCCTAGAAAATCCTGGCAGGTCCAGGAAATAGCATGGGTTTCTAGGAAACAGTCACTAGATAGCAATAGAAAATCATGGGGGCTTGGGAAAAATCAGTGAAGCCTAGAAAATCCTGGCAGGTCCAGGAAATAGCATGGACTTCAAGGAAATTATCACTTGATAGCAATAGAAAATCATGGGGGCTTCGGAAAAATCAGTGAGGCCTAGAAAATCCTGGCAGGTCCAGGAAATAGCATGGGTTTCTAGGAAACAGTCACTAGATAGCAATAGCAAATCATGGGGGCTTGGGAAAAATCAGTGAGGCCTAGAAAATCCTGGCAGGTCCAGGAAATAGCATGGGTTTCTAGGAAACAGTCACTAGATAGCAATAGAAAATCATGGGGGCTTGGGAAAAATCAGTGAAGCCTAGAAAATCCTGGCAGGTCCAGGAAATAGCATGGACTTCAAGGAAATTATCACTAGATAGCAATAGAAAATCATGGGGGCTTCGGAAAAATCAGTGAGGCCTAGAAAATCCTGGCAGGTCCAGGAAATAGCATGGGTTTCTAGGAAACAGTCACTAGATAGCAATAGAAAATCATGGGGGCTTCGGAAAAATCAGTGAGGCCTAGAAAATCCTGGCAGGTCCAGGAAATAGCATGGGTTTCTAGGAAACAGTCACTAGATAGCAATAGAAAATCATGGGGGCTTGGGAAAAATCAGTGAGGCCTAGAAAATCCTGGCAGGTCCAGGAAATAGCATGGGTTTCTAGGAAACAGTCACTAGATAGCAATAGAAAATCATGGGGGCTTGGGAAAAATCAGTGAAGCCTAGAAAATATTGGCAGGTCCAGGAAATAGCATGGACTTCAAGGAAATTATCACTAGATAGCAATAGAAAATCATGGGGGCTTCGGAAAAATCAGTGAGGCCTAGAAAATCCTGGCAGGTCCAGGAAATAGCATGGGTTTCTAGGAAACAGTCACTAGATAGCAATAGAAAATCATGGGGGCTTCGGAAAAATCAGTGAGGCCTAGAAAATCCTGGCAGGTCCAGGAAATAGCATGGGTTTCTAGGAAACAGTCACTAGATAGCAATAGAAAATCATGGGGGCTTGGGAAAAATCAGTGAGGCCTAGAAAATCCTGGCAGGTCCAGGAAATAGCATGGACTTCAAGGAAATTATCACTAGATAGCAATAGAAAATCATGGGGGCTTCGGAAAAATCAGTGAGGCCTAGAAAATCCTGGCAGGTCCAGGAAATAGCATGGGTTTCTAGGAAACAGTCACTAGATAGCAATAGAAAATCATGGGGGCTTGGGAAAAATCAGTGAGGCCTAGAAAATCCTGGCAGGTCCAGGAAATAGCATGGGTTTCTAGGAAACAGTCACTAGATAGCAATAGAAAATCATGGGGGCTTGGGAAAAATCAGTGAAGCCTAGAAAATCCTGGCAGGTCCAGGAAATAGCATGGACTTCAAGGAAATTATCACTAGATAGCAATAGAAAATCATGGGGGCTTCGGAAAAATCAGTGAGGCCTAGAAAATCCTGGCAGGTCCAGGAAATAGCATGGGTTTCTAGGAAACAGTCACTAGATAGCAATAGAAAATCATGGGGGCTTCGGAAAAATCAGTGAGGCCTAGAAAATCCTGGCAGGTCCAGGAAATAGCATGGGTTTCTAGGAAACAGTCACTAGATAGCAATAGAAAATCATGGGGGCTTGGGAAAAATCAGTGAGGCCTAGAAAATCCTGGCAGGTCCAGGAAATAGCATGGGTTTCTAGGAAACAGTCACTAGATAGCAATAGAAAATCATGGGGGCTTGGGAAAAATCAGTGAAGCCTAGAAAATCCTGGCAGGTCCAGGAAATAGCATGGACTTCAAGGAAATTATCACTAGATAGCAATAGAAAATCATGGGGGCTTCGGAAAAATCAGTGAGGCCTAGAAAATCCTGGCAGGTCCAGGAAATAGCATGGGTTTCTAGGAAACAGTCACTAGATAGCAATAGAAAATCATGGGGGCTTCGGAAAAATCAGTGAGGCCTAGAAAATCCTGGCAGGTCCAGGAAATAGCATGGGTTTCTAGGAAACAGTCACTAGATAGCAATAGAAAATCATGGGGGCTTGGGAAAAATCAGTGAGGCCTAGAAAATCCTGGCAGGTCCAGGAAATAGCATGGGTTTCTAGGAAACAGTCACTAGATAGCAATAGAAAATCATGGGGGCTTGGGAAAAATCAGTGAGGCCTAGAAAATCCTGGCAGGTCCAGGAAATAGCATGGATTTCTAGGAAATTATCACAAGACAGCAATAGAAAATCATGGGGGCTTCGGAAAAATCAGTGAGGCCTAGAAAATCCTGGCAGGTCCAGGAAATAGCATGGGTTTCTAGGAAACAGTCACTAGATAGCAATAGAAAATCATGGGGGCTTGGGAAAAATCAGTGAGGCCTAGAAAATCCTGGCAGGTCCAGGAAATAGCATGGATTTCTAGGAAATTATCACAAGATAGCAATAGAAAATCATGGGGGCTTCGGAAAAATCAGTGAGGCCTAGAAAATCCTGGCAAGTCCAGGAAATAGAATGGATTTCAAGGAAATTATCACAAGATAGCAATAGCAAATCATGGGGGCTTGGGAAAAATCAGTGAGGCCTAGAAAATCCTGGCAGGTCCAGGAAATAGCATGGGTTTCTAGGAAACAGTCACTAGATAGCAATAGAAAATCATGGGGGCTTGGGAAAAATCAGTGAAGCCTAGAAAATCCTGGCAGGTCCAGGAAATAGCATGGACTTCAAGGAAATTATCACTAGATAGCAATAGAAAATCATGGGGGCTTCGGAAAAATCAGTGAGGCCTAGAAAATCCTGGCAGGTCCAGGAAATAGCATGGGTTTCTAGGAAACAGTCACTAGATAGCAATAGAAAATCATGGGGGCTTGGGAAAAATCAGTGAAGCCTAGAAAATCCTGGCAGGTCCAGGAAATAGCATGGACTTCAAGGAAATTATCACTAGATAGCAATAGAAAATCATGGGGGCTTCGGAAAAATCAGTGAGGCCTAGAAAATCCTGGCAGGTCCAGGAAATAGCATGGGTTTCTAGGAAACAGTCACTAGATAGCAATAGAAAATCATGGGGGCTTGGGAAAAATCAGTGAGGCCTAGAAAATCCTGGCAGGTCCAGGAAATAGCATGGGTTTCTAGGAAACAGTCACAAGATAGCAATAGAAAATCATGGGGGCTTGGGAAAAATCAGTGAGGCCTAGAAAATCCTGGCAGGTCCAGGAAATAGAATGGATTTCAAGGAAATTATCACAAGATAGCAATAGCAAATCATGGGGGCTTGGGAAAAATCAGTGAGGCCTAGAAAATCCTGGCAGGTCCAGGAAATAGCATGGGTTTCTAGGAAACAGTCACTAGATAGCAATAGAAAATCATGGGGGCTTGGGAAAAATCAGTGAAGCCTAGAAAATCCTGGCAGGTCCAGGAAATAGCATGGACTTCAAGGAAATTATCACTAGATAGCAATAGAAAATCATGGGGGCTTCGGAAAAATCAGTGAGGCCTAGAAAATCCTGGCAGGTCCAGGAAATAGCATGGGTTTCTAGGAAACAGTCACTAGATAGCAATAGAAAATCATGGGGGCTTGGGAAAAATCAGTGAGGCCTAGAAAATCCTGGCAGGTCCAGGAAATAGCATGGGTTTCTAGGAAACAGTCACTAGATAGCAATAGAAAATCATGGGGGCTTGGGAAAAATCAGTGAGGCCTAGAAAATCCTGGCAGGTCCAGGAAATAGCATGGGTTTCTAGGAAACAGTCACTAGATAGCAATAGAAAATCATGGGGGCTTGGGAAAAATCAGTGAAGCCTAGAAAATCCTGGCAGGTCCAGGAAATAGCATGGACTTCAAGGAAATTATCACTAGATAGCAATAGAAAATCATGGGGGCTTCGGAAAAATCAGTGAGGCCTAGAAAATCCTGGCAGGTCCAGGAAATAGCATGGGTTTCTAGGAAACAGTCACTAGATAGCAATAGAAAATCATGGGGGCTTCGGAAAAATCAGTGAGGCCTAGAAAATCCTGGCAGGTCCAGGAAATAGCATGGGTTTCTAGGAAACAGTCACTAGATAGCAATAGAAAATCATGGGGGCTTGGGAAAAATCAGTGAGGCCTAGAAAATCCTGGCAGGTCCAGGAAATAGCATGGGTTTCTAGGAAACAGTCACAAGATAGCAATAGAAAATCATGGGGGCTTGGGAAAAATCAGTGAGGCCTAGAAAATCCTGGCAGGTCCAGGAAATAGAATGGATTTCAAGGAAATTATCACAAGATAGCAATAGCAAATCATGGGGGCTTGGGAAAAATCAGTGAGGCCTAGAAAATCCTGGCAGGTCCAGGAAATAGCATGGGTTTCTAGGAAACAGTCACTAGATAGCAATAGAAAATCATGGGGGCTTGGGAAAAATCAGTGAAGCCTAGAAAATCCTGGTAGGTCCAGGAAATAGCATGGACTTCAAGGAAATTATCACTAGATAGCAATAGAAAATCATGGGGGCTTCGGAAAAATCAGTGAGGCCTAGAAAATCCTGGCAGGTCCAGGAAATAGCATGGGTTTCTAGGAAACAGTCACTAGATAGCAATAGAAAATCATGGGGGCTTCGGAAAAATCAGTGAGGCCTAGAAAATCCTGGCAGGTCCAGGAAATAGCATGGGTTTCTAGGAAACAGTCACTAGATAGCAATAGAAAATCATGGGGGCTTCGGAAAAATCAGTGAGGCCTAGAAAATCCTGGCAGGTCCAGGAAATAGCATGGGTTTCTAGGAAACAGTCACTAGATAGCAATAGAAAATCATGGGGGCTTCGGAAAAATCAGTGAGGCCTAGAAAATCCTGGCAGGTCCAGGAAATAGCATGGGTTTCTAGGAAACAGTCACTAGATAGCAATAGAAAATCATGGGGGCTTGGGAAAAATCAGTGAGGCCTAGAAAATCCTGGCAGGTCCAGGAAATAGCATGGGTTTCTAGGAAACAGTCACAAGATAGCAATAGAAAATCATGGGGGCTTGGGAAAAATCAGTGAGGCCTAGAAAATCCTGGCAGGTCCAGGAAATAGAATGGATTTCAAGGAAATTATCACTAGATAGCAATAGAAAATCATGGGGGCTTCGGAAAAATCAGTGAGGCCTAGAAAATCCTGGCAGGTCCAGGAAATAGCATGGGTTTCTAGGAAACAGTCACTAGATAGCAATCGAAAATCATGGGGGCTTGGGAAAAATCAGTGAGGCCTAGAAAATCCTGGCAGGTCCAGGAAATAGAATGGCTTTCTAGGAAACAGTCACTAGATAGCAATAGCAAATCATGGGGGCTTGGGAAAAATCAGTGAGGCCTAGAAAATCCTGGCAGGTCCAGGAAATAGCATGGATTTCTAGGAAATTATCACAAGATAGCAATAGAAAATCATGGGGGCTTGGGAAAAATCAGTGAGGCCTAGAAAATCCTGGCAGGTCCAGGAAATAGCATGGATTTCAAGGAAATTATCACAAGGTAGCAATAGAAAATCATGGGGGCTTCAGAAAAATCAGTGAAGCCTTGAAAATCCTGGCAGGTCCAGGAAATAGAATGGATTTCTAGGAAATTATCACTAGATAGCAATAGAAAATCATGGGGGCTTCAGAAAAATCAGTGAAGCCTAGAAAATTCAGGCAGGTCCAGGATATAGAATGGATTTCTAGGAAATTATCACTAGATAGCAATAGAAAATCATGGGTGCTTCAGAAAAATCAGTGAAGCCTAGAAAATCCTGGCAGGTCCAGGAAATAGAATGGATTTCTAGGAAATTATCACTAGATAACAATAGAAAATCATGGGTGCTTCGGAAAAATCAGTGAAGCCCAGAAAATCCTGGCAGGTCCAGGAAATAGCATGGATTTCTAGGAAATTATCACTAGATAGCAATAGAAAATCATGGGGGCTTCAGAAAAATCAGTGAAGCCTAGAAAATCCTGGCAGGTCCAGGAAATAGAATGGATTTCTAGGGAATTATCACTAGATAGCAATAGAAAATCATGGGTGCTTCGGAAAAATCAGTGAAACCCAGAAAATCCTGGCAGGTCCAGGAAATAGAATGGATTTCTAGGAAATTATCACTAGATAGCAATAGAAAATCATGGGGGCTTCAGAAAAATCAGTGAAGCCTAGAAAATCCAGGCAGGTCCAGGATATAGAATGGATTTCTAGGAAATTATCACTAGATAGCAATAGAAAATCATGGGGGCTTGGGAAAAATCAGTGAAGCCTAGAAAATCCTGGCAGGTCCAGGAAATAGCATGGGTTTCTAGGAAACAGTCACTAGATAGCAATAGAAAATCATGGGGGCTTGGGAAAAATCAGTGAGGCCTAGAAAATCCTGGCAGGTCCAGGAAATAGCATGGATTTCTAGGAAATTATCACTAGATAGCAATAGAAAATCATGGGTGCTTCGGAAAAATCAGTGAAGCCCAGAAAATCCTGGCAGGTCCAGGAAATAGAATGGATTTCTAGGAAATTATCACTAGATAGCAATAGAAAATCATGGGGGCTTGGGAAAAATCAGTGAAGCCTAGAAAATCCTGGCAGGTCCAGGATATAGAATGGATTTCTAGGAAATTATCACTAGATAGCAATAGAAAATCATGGGTGCTTCGGAAAAATCAGTGAAGCCCAGAAAATCCTGGCAGGTCCAGGAAATAGAATGGATTTCTAGGAAATTATCACTAGATAGCAATAGAAAATCATGGGGGCTTGGGAAAAATCAGTGAGGCCTAGAAAATCCTGGCAGGTCCAGGAAATAGCATGGGTTTCTAGGAAACAGTCACTAGATAGCAATAGAAAATCATGGGGGCTTGGGAAAAATCAGTGAGGCCTAGAAAATCCTGGCAGGTCCAGGAAATAGCATGGATTTCTAGGAAATTATCACTAGATAGCAATAGAAAATCATGGGTGCTTCGGAAAAATCAGTGAAGCCCAGAAAATCCTGGCAGGTCCAGGAAATAGAATGGATTTCTAGGAAATTATCACTAGATAGCAATAGAAAATCATGGGGGCTTGGGAAAAATCAGTGAAGCCTAGAAAATCCTGGCAGGTCCAGGATATAGAATGGATTTCTAGGAAATTATCACTAGATAGCAATAGAAAATCATGGGGGCTTCAGAAAAATCAGTGAAGCCTTGAAAATCCTGGCAGGTCCAGGAAATAGAATGGATTTCTAGGAAATTATCACTAGATAGCAATAGAAAATCATGGGGGCTTCAGAAAAATCAGTGAAGCCTAGAAAATCCTGGCAGGTCCAGGATATAGAATGGATTTCTAGGGAATTATCACTAGATAGCAATAGAAAATCATGGGTGCTTCGGAAAAATCAGTGAAGCCTAGAAAATCCTGGCAGGTCCAGGAAATAGAATGGATTTCTAGGAAATTATCACTAGATAGCAATAGAAAATCATGGGTGCTTCGGAAAAATCAGTGAAGCCCAGAAAATCCTGGCAGGTCCAGGAAATAGAATGGATTTCTAGGAAATTATCACTAGATAGCAATAGAAAATCATGGGGGCTTCAGAAAAATCAGTGAAGCCTAGAAAATCCTGGCAGGTCCAGGAAATAGAATGGATTTCTAGGAAATTATCACTAGATAGCAATAGAAAATCATGGGTGCTTCAGAAAAATCAGTGAAGCCTAGAAAATCCTGGCAGGTCCAGGAAATAGAATGGATTTCTAGGAAATTATCACAAGACAGCAATAGAAAATCATGGGGGCTTCAGAAAAATCAGTGAAGCCTTGAAAATCCTGGCAGGTCCAGGAAATAGAATGGATTTCTAGGAAATTATGACTAGATAGCAATAGAAAATCATGGGGGCTTCAGAAAAATCAGTGAAGCCTAGAAAATCCTGGCAGGTCCAGGATATAGAATGGATTTCTAGGAAATTATCACTAGATAGCAATAGAAAATCATGGGGGCTTCAGAAAAATCAGTGAGGCCTACAAAGTCCTGTTAGGTCCAGGCAATAGCATGGGTTTCTAGGAAACAGTCACAAGGTAGCAATAGAAAATCATGGGGGCTTGGGAAAAACCAACGAGGCCTAGAAAATCCTGGCAGGTCCAGGAAATAGCATGGATTTCAAGGAAATTATCACTAGATAGCAATAGAAAATCATGGGGGCTTCGGAAAAATCAGTGAGGCCTAGAAAATCCTGGCAGGTCCAGGAAATAGCATGGGTTTCTAGGAAACAGTCACTAGATAGCAATAGAAAATCATGGGGGCTTGGGAAAAATCAGTGAGGCCTAGAAAATCCTGGCAGGTCCAGGAAATAGCATGGGTTTCTAGGAAACAGTCACTAGATAGCAATAGAAAATCATGGGGGCTTGGGAAAAATCAGTGAGGCCTAGAAAATCCTGGCAGGTCCAGGAAATAGCATGGATTTCTAGGAAATTATCACAAGATAGCAATAGAAAATCATGGGGGCTTGGGAAAAATCAGTAAGGCCTAGAAAATCCTGGCAGGTCCAGGAAATAGCATGGATTTCTAGGAAATTATCACAAGACAGCAATAGAAAATCATGGGGGCTTCGGAAAAATCAGTGAGGCCTAGAAAATCCTGGCAGGTCCAGGAAATAGCATGGATTTCTAGGAAATTATCACAAGACAGCAATAGAAAATCATGGGGGCTTGGGAAAAATCAGTGAGGCCTAGAAATTCCTGGCAAGTCCAGGAAATAGCATGGATTTCTAGGAAATTATCACTAGATAGCAATAGAAAATCATGGGGGCTTGGGAAAAATCAGTGAGGCCTAGAAAATCCTGGCAGGTCCAGGAAATAGCATGGATTTCTAGGAAATTACCACAAGATAGCAATAGAAAATCATGGGGGCTTGGGAAAAATCAGTGAAGCCTAGAAAATCCTGGCAGGTCCAGGAAATAGCATGGATTTCTAGGAAATTATCACAAGGTAGCAATAGAAAATCATGGGGGCTTGGGAAAAATCAGTGAAGCCTAGAAAATCCTGGGATGTCCAGGAAATAGCATGGGTTTCTAGGAAATAATCACTAGAGAGTAATAGAAAATCATATTAATGCGTCTCAATGCCCATGAGGCGTACCTCGTACAGTGTGAGGAAACAAGAAAGTCTGTATTGCTGGTTATGACTGTTCCACTTTTTATGGCTCAGATAACCCGACACTATATTAGTTTAAACAAAAAATACATTTTCGACCGAATTTTAAATTTACTCGCTTTACTTACTACGGCGATAAGTGTTTCAATATTTTCATTTTCTGCTGACAACGTGGACAGCAATGAAACGAAATAAGCCAACTTCACACTGATTACCATCATATTCACAATGGATACAAGACAATTAGACGTGTGCTTTCAATGTAATCAGTAAATGTAACGTATGGGGTCGATCGAATCCGAAAAAAGAAAAAAACAAATATATATACCCCCGCAGTGGTGCTCAGGCTCATTGACAATACAAATTTTGTGCTCGGTTTTGCTTAATAACTAGTTTTCTGTTCGGTTAATATTATTTATGAAGTAATAACATTGCAATATTTCTAATAAATTGCATGTCATAGGAACGGTTTCGCAGGAAATGTGAAATTAATTGCATAGTGTAATGTGTACTGATACTGATGAATGTATAGAGATTTTGATGTGTAAGTAAAATATGTACGTTAACTTTATGACATTTTATGGAATATCTGCTGCATAGTATACAGGGTGATTCAGAACAAGGCACCTTGTGATTGATTTCTGGGATTTCTGGGATTCATCAGTAGCACAAAACTCCACCTGAGCACCATTTTGAAGATTCAGAGCCACTTTGTTCAATACAATTACAAATAAAGATGCTATTAAAAAATTATGAAGTACATACCTCAGCTTCTCAGGAACTCATACTATTGGGTTGAAGAATAAGCTCGCCGCGTTTTGTGTTTATTTCTATCCTAATACGATTTTTTACTGTTTGGCAAAGTGTTTATATTTATTCGAAAGAGCTCTATCTCTCTCTCTGCTTCATATAAACTGGGCCAATCATTATTTTGAATAGTTTTATGTTTTTTAGGCTTAGAAACGGAGTATCGGGGAAGTAAAAATTAGCATTTTCGATACCTGCTTTTCTTCGCTTTTCATCCAGGTCAAAAAGCTACCGAAGCAGCCCGGGACATTTTTAACGTGTACGGAGACGGTGTCGTAGGCGAGTCTATAGCACGGAAATCGCTTGCGAAGTTCAACAAGGGTGACTTTGACTTCGGAGACTCGTCGCGTCGCAAAGCACTTTTGAAAGAGGATGGTCGCCAAACAAGTCGTCAATTGGAAACACAAATGAACTGCGATCAGAGACCAATTTTCAATCATCTTTATTCAATACATTTTCGGAGATATTGGAAGCCGAAGTTTCCCACGAATTTACCGAGAACAACAACGAAAATCGCCATTGAAATTGCTTCTCGACATCTTTCCCACCACCGAACAACACGTGGACACATGTTTCATTGGGCCATTCTGGAGAGGAACAGTGTGATCAACAGGGAACTTTATATTACCTAACTGCGCCGAGTAAATGAAGCAATTCAATCCGATCGAAGAGGCCAAACCCTTCTCCTTCACGACAACGCCAGGTCCCATCATGTCGAAGAAATATTGTTACAATTATTGTATTTTATTCAAAAAAATAACTCTTTGATATAAACGCTACGGACTTATTCCTCAACCCAATATCTTCTGCAGCAAAAATCAAAGGAAAGGTTAAAACCCTGCAAAGAAAAAAAGTACGAGTTTATAATAATACATGAAAAAAGACAAACAAATGTTATGATAAAAAAATGTACAGTAAAAAAATAAACAAATTCTTCAATGTAGTAACGAAAAAAAGTCGATGTTCTGAATATCGGTCATATTGTGGATAATAATACTTCCAGAGGATATGAACGTGTATACATAAGTTTTTGTTTCTATGAACAGTTTTCAGAACATCACCTTTTTTTGCTCTCCGCTTCACGTGAAATGCCACAATTACTTAATACATGAAAATCCGCAAAGAATTTTCCAAAGACAAGGACAGCTTACATGATTCTCGGAAACAATCATTTCAAGATGGCGGCCTAGTACTTTTCGAAAACATATAACGCGACGCACTTTTGTTACCTGACCACTACAGGCATAATTTTCGGATAGCCAGATAGGCGTCTCCATGTCTGGCGAGACTGAGAGCCGCATGCTTATTAATCATTAGCACAGTTATTTTGGACAAAAATTAAGTCCGTTTTGCAAAATAAAATCCAATTGAAGTGTTTCAACGGAATTATGTATGTCAATCGTGAGATAAGGAACACAATATGAAAAGTCTATTACGTCTAAAAGTCTATTATCTCACAATTAACATAATTCCGTTGAATAAACTTCACATGAATTTTCCCGGTACAGAAAGTCTAAAATCACTGGACTACTAAATAGTCGATGCAGATCGTGTATGTATGAACACACACTATGTCGCGGAAGGGTGTCGCGCATTCATTTTTATATGCAAGTTCAGTTTTTCAACTTGTTCGAAAATTTTTGCAATGATGAAATAGCTGAAATAAAATAGCATGCAAATATTTCAGCTATTAAACTACCGACAGAACAAACAGAAATAACACTACATGCACTAACAACCTACATAGTTCTACACTTTCTTACTTTTTCTCCACCTGAAAACTATGGCACCGGCAACAATCAGGACACTTTTCACCTTATTCCAATTGGGCACTCGCGATCACACGACGAACAGACAGGACGAACACTTCCCGGAATTAACTTGCGCAAAAACCTAGACGAAAAACTACTGCGATTCCCGGAATTAACCAGCGCAAAAATCCAAACGAAAATCTATTGCGATTCCCGGAATTCATTTGTTTCTGGCACCGGTACGCGCGCCGCTCGGAACCAACTCGACCACACTCCATGGCGGGAAAATATGAACTGTTCGGCGACTTTGTCGCGAGCCCTAATTAGCCGACCACTTACACTAGCGCACGTAGCCTGTTGCGCAAATCGTCTCAATGCCTAGACGACTACGCACACGTGCCATCGATCATCAGCGTGTGTTGTTTATGCATTCACACATAGTGCGTTTCCAGACGACCTGCTGACGATTTGATTAACAGTCATCCTTTTAAACGGGTCAATTCAATTCGAGTTGCTAGAAGTTGATCCATGTTAACTGTAAGATCGCTCAAGACTCCGACTGGTGCCTTTTATCACACGTTATCAATTTCATAAGCACTTTAAGAATTGTTTAAATTTTGAAAAATTTTCAAATTTTTCGGAAAATATTCAAAAAAAATATTGATCACTTATCCGTTATTTAAGACCGGAATGAAGATGCGCAAAAGAATAACGGCAAAAAATTGATGGTACACGAGTCATATACCGAACCGCTTCATAGCTGTCTTCAAAAAACTCGAATTGAATTGAGCCGTGTAAAAGGATAAGTGTTGATCAAATTGTCTGCAGGTTGTCTGGAAGGGTTGTCTGGAAGGGTTGTCTCTTTTCGGTGTTGTAAAGCACACACTTAACTTCAGATTGATTTTGCATATGCATATACATGTCTTTACAAGTGTTCGCAGTGCAGTAGGCGCCCACGACTATGTGTGAAATCAGTCACATATGCATGTTGCGTTGATCATGAGATGGCACGTGCGCGAGCGAAATAGTCTAGTCCTGGAAACGCATTGCGCATCAGGCTACTTGCACTAGTGTAAGTGGTCGGCTAATTACGGCTTATGGTAAAGTTACCGAACAGTTCTTATTTTACCGGTATCGCGAGCGGTTGTGTTAGTTCAGTGCGGTACTCGTACCGGTGCCGGAAGCAAATTAATTAATCCCGGGAGGAATCGAAATTAGTAATGGATCGATGTAATGTGTTAATATAATACTGTGTGTTAATATAATACTTATTACACAACACGGTTTCCGCACTACGGTTCGTTCTTTTCGCGTAAACTACTTTTCGCACTGCGGTTCGTTCTTTTCGCGTATACCACCAAAAAATGTATTCGACGCGCTGCGCAAAGATCCGCACGACTGCGCTGATTATGTACCTTTATTCTTCTTGATCAAAACAAAAACTAAGTGTACAATAAAGAATATATTGATTTGCGATATGCATTGCAGTGAACTGACAAAACTTGTGTCTTCAGAGGTACGTACGAGCATAAATAAAAACATGGATGCTCTAGCCGCGACAGGAAATTTGGAATTTGATCTATTACAAATCTATTACCGAAGCAACATGTCGTTTGCCTTCGAAAATACTTCCCCTTCCGACTTGAGATCGGAAGTCGAAATCGAAAGAACGAAGATCGCGAAGGCACGAGACGCGACCCTGATCGAATGTTCTTTAGCAATTGGAATTTCGACAATTATGGATGTGTTTAGATAACAAGTGATGGTAAATGTGAAGTTTAGTTGGTGAAGTGATCGGAAAAACAAGAAAGGATATCACAAAACAACAACACAGTGAGTAACCTCTTATCTTTTGTAAAAGGATCCACATACAGGCCGAAGTATATTGAAATTCACATGCAGATAACTTGCCATCTACATTTTTTTGGCGGTCACTATGACATTTCGTTCAATTGATGTTCGAAAATGAATTGAAGAGAAAATATAACTTGTTAAATACTATTCGGATTCAAGTCGAAAAAGTTTCAACTAAATTGTATGAAAGTACGGAACGATTTCGGGATGGTAAAGGTGTTTTTTGTGTATGAACGCCAGCATGCATTGTGTTTTGCAGGTGAACGCAAATACTGCAATATGTTTCTGCACTATTCGCGAAGAGAAGAAATGCATGGACACATGATGCGTGGACACATGAGGCCATGCATCATAATGCGATGATGCAAGATCAGGACATGTATGTATGATCAGGACATGTATGCAGTCTGGCGTTATCTTAATGAAAGAAGACGCCTTTACGAGCGAGCCTGTTCTGGCCGCTTTTCTTTGATTTCCTTAGGTGTAAATATTTATGATGGTTTGAATATCTGCTAACTATGGTGGAAAGCGAACACGTTTAGAAACAACGTGAATTTAACTGTCGTCAATTACTGTTGTGGAACGATGTCAGTCGACGTGGAATACACAGGTACGCGAACAGACCTATAGTTAAATGACAAGTACAGCATTTAATATTTCTGTATAAGCTCATATAGAGCTAATTAATGATTCGTTTCAACTTCATATCACAATAATAACCCTTCTAAACTTAAGTATTGATTCCGTATTTGAAGGATTTTTTTTCTTGAACCCGTTAATTAAGCTACGGGTTATTTAGAAAATCATTTCAGTATGGCATACATTTTTTTGACGAAAACTAAAAAAAAAGAATTAGTAATCAATTAGTAATGTCATGAAACAATCGAATCGTGTAACGTGAGACCATCGTAATTAATAATACATTAATTAATATTTTCAGCTAAATTATCCCGAAATATCAAATTAAAATTATTAATCTCGGTTGTTTCCTGTTCTATTGCATCCTCATCGTATGTCATTATCACCATCATTACCATCATCGTCGGCTGTTATCGTTTTTTCATCGCACATTTGTTTACACACAAAACTGGTGCTGATGTCAACAACCTAAGGGTAATCAAACCACTTGAGTTCCGGTTGTAATTATGATCCTGATGTGTCATTATGGCACCCGTAACAGAAATTCAAATAACTACAAGTACATAAATGTATGATGAGGACTTGATGTCATCAAGCCAGCCAAAGCACTTACTTGCCCGAGTATAGATTGGTGCTTAGGTGCCGGAATTAAGTTCACTTCGTTCCCATTCAATTTCGAATGTTTTCCCTTAATGCGTTCGGCAAACATAACGCTGGCTGAACGTCGATGTCAGGGCCCGGAAAAATGAGGAGACAGGATGATAGGCAGCAAACCATCCGACAGGTATCAAACGTATCAGGGGGGTGGGTGTGTTGGCAACGTTTCAATTCAATTACACATTGCCTTTTGCTTTGTGGGCTGGGTTGTATGGGTGTGGAAGCATGAAGCGAGAAACACACGTCCTCCGAGGGGACGAAATATTTGCCATTTATCATAATTTATATTAGCGGCCACCAGACCTCGTTATTTATAGAGGAAGCACTGCGGAATTATGAGTTGATGCTTGGGACTTTTTAACATCCTGACTCCCAGGAACTAGGTAAGGGCTATACGGTAAGGACTTGTCGAGCCAAATTAGATCTCTCCACGCCGCTTAATAATGTTACAAATCGGATTTAGTTGGGCAATTAGGGAGCGATCGGCAGCAAGTAGCGTAATTCGATTCGGATATCTCGGAAATGCTGTTTTTGTGAATGGAAAACAGGTCGTAGTTAATTGCTTTAGATATTTTTTCCGAATATATTCGTCTGTCGGTCTGGCAGGCATGGGAGCCTGCATGGTACTCCAGTTTAAAGTGTTTAAGTTTCATTCAAATACGTCAATTAGGGGTACGTACACTGATACCTTCAAGTGAACATAAGAAGCTTTCGCACGTCCCGAATAGGTAACAGTCGAGCTGGTAAAATTAATTGGCGAAATTGCCGTTTGCATGTGAATAGTTAACTGCCTGCTTTTATCGTTGTCTTGTAATACATCTGATCCCTTCAATTACCAGCCGACTTTTCTGAAGAAATTTTCCATGACGATCTATCTAATCCCCTTCGAATGCGCGCAAATCGTTTGTAAAAATCGAAGAATTATACCTAACAAGCCTCTTCCGAGTTGATTTCAAAAGTAAGAGTATAACAAAGATCGGATAATTGCGTCATTTGCGTGAGTCATGTGCTGCAAATATCAACCTATAATTGCTTATTAAATTTTATCGATGTCACGTGCAACCTAACCTAGCATCACCACAAAAAATTCATCTCTCTGGAGGCATTCATTCGAACAGTATATGCCTTCGAAATCAGGAAGCTAATGTTTCTTAGCATATCTTGTACATTATTCGAGTAATCCTTTCGTCAATTTAAGTAAATGTTTATCAATTGAAGTTTGCTGCGAATACAATATGATACAAATATGATGAGGGAATAATATGATTTGACGCTTTGGTCACGTGTCGGTCGCGTGGTATTTAGTTTGAATTGAACAAAAAAGACAGCGGACAACAAACAAAATGGTATAATAGTGTGTATACAGAGTAGTTTTTAATCAAGAAGATGATGAAGCGACGAAAGGTACTTATTAATATTAATAATCCGACGAGTGATAATGATTTGTGAACAGAGAATTTATGGTAATTAATTAATGGTAGTTAGAGGCTTACCTGCTTGTTGAAATCGCACAAGACAATTTTCTAGACATTGCACAAAAGATTCGGGCAAAAGTTCTGAAATATTACCTTTTGAAATCAAGATTATAGACCTAATATATCGATTATATATTTGCTTATGAATTACGCTGATAAATACCTGTCGGAATTGCATTTTTCCGAAGGTTGACATAGAATCAGGTTAAACGTTTCTGCGAATAATAAATCTGTGTAGTTTTACTGATTTTCGAAGAACATTATATATATTATTTATACATTATTTATATATCATCATCATCGGTTCTACAACCGGGGTACGGTTCTGGTCTCTTTCAATGAATTTTTCCATCGGTCTCGATCGCGAGCCGATCTCTTTCAATTAAACACTTCTTTGATTAAGCAGAAAACAATCTAAAGACGTAGCCCATGCCAAGAATAAAGCTTCAAAGTATCATGATGATTTCGAAGGACTCTCACGGCTACAATCACCGGCCCAAATTATCGCTCACTGAAAAAAAAACTCTTGGTTGGTTCAACTATTTTTAATAGTATTGCAACGATTCATTCAAAATCGTTAAACGAACTACGGAAAATAATTATTTTTACTATGTTAATATAGTTAATTTAACGATATAAAAGTAGTTGGCTCTGGTTAGACAAAAAATATCGCAAGGTTCATGAGATCAACTGTTTTAATTGTTTATAACCACGAAAAATAGTTCAAACTTCAACGTTTCGAATTATCAACAGTTTTTATGGTACTTAAACTACTTTGCAATAGTTGATTTCAACAAACGTAATTCAGTGAGCAACGTCTTTGGAATTATTCTACGCAAAGTAGAATGGTTTCAACATTTGGACGTTTTTCATGCTCCGAATCAAATTTTTTTTGTTTATCAACCACGCGTCATAGTGCATAAAAGTAATCAACAATTTTCTTATAGTTGTTTTAACTATAGCCCTAGTTGATGCAAAAACAACTAAGGATAACTGTTGATTTTTCATACTCCTCATACTCATGCTCCTATTCTATTATAGAAGTTTCATATGATACATGGCAAAATTGTGTTCGGTATGCTGTTCGATATAATTCATATTCATGTTATGCTGTGAAGCCTTTATATTACGTTGTATGACGCTATTTTGTTCACAATACAGCGTTTTCCGCTGTGGCAAAGCAGTGGGCTGCGGCAAAGCGCAGTCAAAAAATTAGAATGCACTGTTTTGTATGGTAACGCGCACAATGGCTGCGGCCGAATTTGCGGCAGCGGCAGAATTTCCCGCACCGCTAGCGGTGATACCTACCATAGGTTGGCATCACCACTACGTTGAATTAAATCTGTTTGAATTAGGTTGAATGGTCTGGTGGAATAGACAAGCGATGGCTGATGTGTATTGTGATAAGCCAACCTAATCCTCGTACAACCGGATTTTGCAATACAAAAGAAAAAAAAATGAATTTGGTTGGTGCCTTGGTTGCATTGACAGCGACATTGTCGCTGCATTGTGATTCACCAAATTCAACTGCGGCATTCACTCCTCCCCTGCCTATATTTCGTACTATGTATATGGTTGGAATACCATTGTTTGTGGTTGCTTACTTTTTTTGCACCACGGAAGTTGTTTATCAACCACGCGTCATGGTGCATAAAAGTAATCAACTATTTTTTTATGGTTGTTTTAACTATAGCCCGTAGTTTACCCAAATGGTACATGACGCAAAAATAACTAAGGAAAATTGTTGATTTTACTAAGATTTTTCTTTCAGTGCTAGACAAGCGATTTGTGATTTCTTGGCAACACAATGGCTGCGGCCGAATTTGCGGCAGCGGCAGAATTTCCCGCACCGCTAGCGGTGATACCTACCATAGGTTGGCATCACCACTACGTTGAATTAAATCTGTTTGAATTAGGTTGAATGGTCTGGTGGAATAGACAAGCGATGGCTGATGTGTATTGTGATAAGCCAACCTAATCCTCGTACAACAGGATTTTGCAATACAAAAGAAAAAAAAATGAATTTGGTTGGTGCCTTGGTTGCATTGACAGCGACATTGTCGCTGCATTGTGATTCACCAAATTCAACTGCGGCATTCACTCCTCCCCTGCCTATATTTCGTACTATGTATATGGTTGGAATACCATTGTTTGTGGTTGCTTACTTTTTTTGCACCACGGAAGTTGTTTATCAACCACGCGTCATGGTGCATAAAAGTAATCAACTATTTTTTTATGGTTGTTTTAACTATAGCCCGTAGTTTACCCAAATGGTACATGACGCAAAAACAACTAAGGAAAATTGTTGATTTTACTAAGATTTTTCTTTCAGTGCTAGACAAGCGATTTGTGATTTCTTGGCAACATTGTGGCTTCTATTTGTTTGTATCATTATAAACCCTTCTAGTCTTATTTCCGTTTCTGTGATTATCAAATCATAATTTCTCTGAAACAATGTACCTTAATGATGCCATTTCTTCTAATCCTCAGAAGGTTTGTGAACTTTTTGCTGATCAGATTTCCACATTTATTCCCAGCAATCTCCAGCATCTTTCTATGTTCTCCCACTTCCAATTTCTCCTACTCTTTCTTCCATCCAAACCGTTTCTTCAGGCCCAGGTAGACACTGCCTACACCCCAGGTCATTTTTGCCAAACCGCGAGTAGAGCAGGTCGTCAGCCTCCTTGTTTATTTGTAGAATAAACACCTGCCCTCTATTGTGTTTTGAATGACAGCTTTAGTATAAGTCACAGTCTTTCTATTGTAAAGTACTATTCCCTGTCCAACTGCTATTAATGTCCTTGATGGAGGGCAGAGTCAGTCCTCCTTATGGCTGGACAGTGTGCAAGAAGATACTCTGCACTACCTGTAACCTGTATCCGCAGCAGCTGTCTCGCTCCTTGTCTAAGGTAATTTTTGCATCGAAGATGATCTGTTAAAGGACCCTTATGCCAATTTAACGGAGAGCCACTGCTTCTTTTGCTCTTTTTGTACCGAAGCTGAGATATTCCTTTCAGTGTTTTCAACCCTCTAGATTAAGCCAATACCTTTCGATCTTCTTCTTAGCCCCTGCTTTGATTTCTCTGTACGAATCAGCCGTCGAAAAGCCCCAGCACGGAGTGGTATAAATTTAGGGTAATTTAGCCCCTTTTTGGTCTTGATATTAGATCCTTCGTTTCCGGTGTGCCCCTCACCCAAATAAACTTCGGTGCTGCTCTGTATCTCTTTTTCATTTAAAGGCTCTCTCAACTCGAAAAGTCTAGCCTCGAAAACCGACTGGCTATCCGCAAGTATCTTAATGCTGATCCTTTTAGTGTTCATTATTTTTATTATATGGCCTTAAGTATAGCAGGTTATTCTGCTTGATAGATGGTTGCCTTCGTAGGGAGATGGAAGTGCATTTTGCTTCTAGGTACTACAATCCCTCCATCTTCAAACCGTCCGTATACTACATTTGCGCTCCTTTCTGCGAGAAGGTTTGGACCATTCTATCATTTGTTTCTTTATAGTATGGTGACCTTGAATCTTTTCTCAAAGATTGCGTCAGTCTTTATTAGATTTATATATTATATGTTTTCCATCACCCACATACACTCTCATTACAATAACTTTCACTGATTGCTTTTGATTGCCGAGAAAGTGTCATCAAATTTACAAAAATACTCTCATTTATCATCTACTTCATCCAGATCCAATTACAGATATCCTTCAATAACACATAAACCTACATAAACATCCAACTGACTAGATTAAGTACGGAATCCTAACATCAGTATTATCAACATTCTCATTATTACAAATTGCCAGTCATGTAGTAAACAATTTTCATTATCCTGCTATGAAACTGTAAAGAATCGAACCTCTATTGGGGCTACAAGAAGAAAAAAATAAATCTCCCATCGGAATTTACAGTGCCATTGAGGGTGCAAGAGCGACTCAACGATTCATCGATAGGGCGACATAGACTCACGCTCTTCATCCCTTGACAACTAACTCTCCACCGGTATCGAGTTAAATTGAGTGGTGATGGTCGGTAATAGGACAAATTGAAAGGATTCACCTTGTCGGTTTGGGGGATTATGACCGACGAGAGGATTCTATTCTAGTTGGTTGGTTAGTTGCCGAGACCGTATGACGTTGTCGGGAAGATATTGAAAAGGAGTTCTCTGTTTGTCGGCAATTCCAAGTTGAATAGCAACACTTTTCATCCCCTTTTGTCGGTCGATGTGTATGCAGACGATGATGATGAGAATGATGGTTTGAAGCATGTGGTCAAGACCGTATCGAATTTTCGGTTATATTGTAGCTTCTTTAAGACTGTAGATTGTATCCTTTTTTGATTTTCAGAGAGTTGTGGATGGGTTTTGTTGTTGCTGTTGTTGTTGGAAGAAATTCGAAGGAGATACTACGGCCGGTTGAATTAAGATTTGTTATTTCGTGCTGTTGTAATTGATTTATAAGCGTATAAAAACGGCTATGAGTGGAATTTGTTGTTTTTGATTTTCTTGTCTGATAACTGAAAATTGATTACTCTAGAGGTTGAGAATATACCATTTTTATAGATGTATAGATTATAACTTTCGAAATTAAGATGTAATTTAAGTTAAACTATGATTTAAGTGAAGAGTTATGTGCTGAGTAGTGGGAATTGACGTAAACTACATCGCTGCTTACTAGAGGTGAGACTAATATATTCATATTCGTTTAGATATTACTAATATTTTGATATACAGGGTTCGTTCAATAAGTATCGGGACTGGTTGGGTGTGGCCTCAACGGAGTGATGGAGGGGGGTTCAACCGGTCGGTTTGGCAGAGGAGTCCCTCCACCACTCAGGCACACTTTAGTTTAGTCACCGGCGGGCATGCGTTGAGACAGAAGGTGGATTTTTGTGACGCATAATTTTTAGTGGTGTCGTCGCGCCAGCATGGAGCGCACTGTCGAGCAACGCTACGCTGTGAAGTTTTGCTTCAAACTCGGGAAATCCGCGTCGGAGACCCTTCAACTCATTAAGCAGGCTTATGGGGATGATGCCTTAAGCCGTACAAGAGTGTTTGAGTGGCACAAAATGTTTAAGGAAGGCCGGGAACTCGTCGAAGATGAGCATCGCGTCGGACGTCCGACGACCGCTCGAACCGATGCTCAGGTGGCCGAAGTGAAAAAAGTTTTGGACTCTGACAGGCGTTTAACCATCGCCCTTATCAGTGAGGAGACCAGCCTTTCAGTCGGAACCGTCCACACCATTGTGACAGAGGATCTTGCGATGAGGAAAGTGTGCGCGAAGCTGGTGCCGAAAGTCTTGAGCGAGGAACAAAAACTGAGGCGGGTGGAGATTTCGCAAGAAATTTTGGACTGCGTACAGGAAGATGAAGATTTCCTCGACAATGTTATTACCGGCGATGAAACATGGGTGTTCCAGTACGACCCGGAAACAAAACGCCAAAGTTAAGAATGGCACACGCCGGGGTCCCCGCGTCCGAAAAAAGCTCGGATGTCAAAATCCAAAATCAAAACCATGCTGATTGTTTTTTTTGACCGACGTGGCATTGTTCACAAGGAGTTCGTGCCTACTGGAATGACCGCAAATGCAGCATTTTACGTGCAAGTACTCACACGCTTGCGAAATCGCGTAACGCGCGTGCGACCGGCCATTGCGAGGAATTGGCAACTTCACCATGATAACGCGCCGTGCCACGGTGCGATTGTTGTGCGGCAGCTGCTGGCGAAATTCGGAGTAGCAACGTTGCCTCACCCCCCCTACAGCCCAAACCTGGCTCCACCTGACTTTTTCTTGTTTCCGCGAATAAAAAGAGATCTCAAAGGACATCGATTCGACACCATTGAGGCAGTTCAAGTGGCGACGACAAAGGCTCTCAACAGTATTCCGGAGACCGACTTCCAGCGGGCCTTTGACGAGTGGCAGACGCGCCAAACTAAGTGTATCGATGCAGGAGGAATGTATTTTGAAGATTATTAAATAATTTTTATGATACCTTTAATAAAGTTTGATTTTTGGAACCAGTCCCGATACTTATTGAACGAACCCTGTATTAGGTATTAGTAATATCTTGGTATGCGATATTCGAATATTTAAATATTAGTTTCCACTGCATAATACCATATTCGCTTGGTAATCATCAGTCAGCTTATTCATAATGCAATTTTTTTTAACGAGTCGAAACCCTTTATAGGTATCCTGCGAAAGATGCAGGATTATGTGAAATTCTACTCACTAAAAAACATCCCTCGCTGAGTCGGAACCGCTTTCGCATTAATTCGACTCGGCTGTGTCCTCACGACTACTTTCGTTCTGTCAGGAGGAGCCTGTTAGGCAATCAACCCTCTTCTCTTTTCAGCCGCAATACCATCTCAACATATACTGAGACACGTACCCAAGCATTTTCTGAATACAGTATCGCCTCGACAATTGTCTCCGGCACCGCAGAGCCGATTGCAGACCAGAGCGCTTGCCGTTTTCTTCTGAAGCCCAGGCACTTGAAGAAAGTATGCAATGTATAATCAATTCCGTCCTGACTTTCCCAATCTCTGAAGGTATTTTCTCCAGAAGCCATGGCCTGATACAAATTGACACAGGTAGAAATATATTTCACCGTGGTCACAACTACGCCAAAATTTTGTGGCGCGAATCCGCCTGGTCGTCCATGCTCACGTTGTACTCGTACTCCGGCCTTCCTCTCAATGCTCAAGCGTTCGCGCTCGTGCTTGAGCGGCTGCTACCTCTCTTCCCACTTCTGAGCCATTCAGAAAGACCTCTCTGCGCTTTTTCGCCAATAAATCGGCTAGGACTATCCCTGCTAGGACCAACATGGCGTTGCCTGATACCGTACGATAGCTGCTGACGATTCAGAGCGTCCCTCTGCATTGACCGCTCGCCATCCTAGCTCGATACTTTTCCAATTTTAAAGCGGTAGCTCATATCTCTGCACCATACAGCAGCGTTCAATGAGCCGCCGCCATAAACAGTTTGCGTTTACTCGCACTAGGACCGCGAAAGTTCGACATGAGTCTGCTCAGCGAGATTATAGTCCCCAATGCCCAATCGCATGCTTTCTGGATGTGCTTCCCATAAGTCAGCTTGGAGTCACTCCGAGATATATCGCAGATTTTTTGGTCTCGACTACTTCGGAGCCGACTGTCATGAGTATGACGGTTAGTATCCTTCTTTTCGTCAGCATGACAATCTTAGTTTTCGAGATCACCAGCTGGAGACCATGTTTTTCCATCAAGCCTTCAACTCTTCTCATTACTTGATCTAATTTGAGCTGAGCAAGGTGGGGTTTTTTTTGGAGGTAATGATAGCTGCTGCATCAACAGTATAACCTACCAAGAGCACGCCTTCTGGCATTTGACTGACGAGTGAAATGAATCAACCCACTATTAGTTTAGTGGAACTTCTAGTTGGCTCCCTGAATCCTCTTGCTTGGTCTCAAGTGATTCCAGAAATCCACAAATATCTTAGGTTGTAGTGAGTACCAAAGAATTTACTTCTCTGAAGTAATTACCCTGGAAATAGTAACCTCACTATATTGCTCTTTATGCCTGGAGAGCTCCCGATGGTTGACTTTGAACTTCTTCCACAGTGACGAGATGCTTTCTTCTCGTGCTAAAAGATATTTCGCATCCTTCCGTTGCTGTGGATCCTTTCGGTAATTTCATACTAGCCTCCTGACTTCTAATCGTAGCTCCAGTTGTATTTTTAAGGGAGCTTCCATGTTGCTGTTGAGGATTTGATTATGTCAATTCCAATTTAAGTGAGCCCCATTCGACTAGCTGCTGATTTATCAAGGCCGATCACGTCGGCTCTGAGCTCTGAAGACATGTCCCCCATAGGAATTTTGCCAACCCCTCGATGGCCTCTCTGTTTTCACAGATAATCCTGGGATCATTCAGGTGACTACAATATGGGACTGAGAGAGCGGCACTGGATGGAGACCTAAATAAAACGTCAACAAAATAGAAACTAAAAAAACTATATTAATATAACTGCTAACGTCATAGCAGCCATAGCTATAGCGAATGAGCCAACTCCATAAAATGTTGGCAGCCTCGCTACTATGGTTAGTGGAGCTATCACGAATGAGTCAGCGCAAGTTTGTCATTACCCCTTATACTTGTTTCGAGTGATGTGAGGGTTCTGGTCTCCAAATATGGCCCGGAGAAAGCTCAAAAGCCCGTTTGTGACCAGAGTTGCGTACAGGTTCCGGTAAATGTGCCGACGCGATCGTCAAGTAGTGTCGCTTCTAGTGCCGCTTTCTGGTCAGGCGTTCAACCTCTATCCAACAATCGCGCACAGCCTGACGGCACTCGAAGGTCATCCAGCCAGGTTCGAAGAAATCTAGGTAAGGTCTCTTTCGAGATGTTGTCCGACAAGGACAAAAAGTTCACCCAATGGGTAACTCGTTTTATTGGAGAACACCTCGAAAATCTGCTCAGATACACAAAAGTCGACTAAGCAAATAAATCAGGCCAGCCAAATTTCTAAGAAGCCTTGATGGCTAAAAAGTGCCTCATCTGAGTTGCAATAGATGCTAGTAAAAGAGATGCAATGATATCGGTTGAAAATAAGATAAGCTATGTTTAGAGTCTGCGGTCGGGTCTCCACTAGCAGTGAATGACGCTGGCTGGCCTCAATCAAGAAGGAAGATCAACGATCGACTCATACAATCAGGCGATCTTTGAAATGGGGCAGCTTCGGCCAGGTGACAAATTAAAAGTCGACCTAGATGCAAGGACTGAATTCCCCGCTTCCACTCCGATCCAGAGGAAATTCTGGAAAAAATCAGGCTCTTTAGCACTGATCTTCTTCTTGAAAGTCTGTAGAAAATCGATGGGAAGCTCTCTTCATTCTAAATGAAGAGGAAGTACCGGTTTAGAGGCCCGAAAGGAAATTATTAAGTACGGGGTCAGGAAGTTGGAGCTATCGGACTAAGGGCTCTGGATCGAAATATCCTGCGATCACTAAGCATAACCCGAAGCAGGAAGCCCAAGCAGTGGAAGAGTCATCCAAGAATGGGTCCGTCACTCGTACAGGGGTGACATCCGAGAAAAAATCAGATGCCGTTTCCGTTGATGAGGCTAGTGTTGGGGTTACCTCTGAGTTGGGCAGCTATCTAGACTTTCTGACCCTGGAGACAGACGAAATGGGTTGAGACAGCTTTAATTTTTGCGAAGGACCAAGATTTAACACTGGTTGCTAATGTTGAAGGCTCTTCAAATTAATCTTCACCATTCCAAAGTAGTAACAAATGCCCTGCTCCTTCGCTTGTCTAACATCAGCGAGGAGCTAATTTTGATCCAATAACCATGCGTTGTAAACAAACAAATTTGTGGGCTACGCACCAATATACATATATATACAGGCTTGTAACATACGATGGCTTGGAAAACCATGAGTCTGTAGCATCTGGAAAACTAAAAGTAGCGTTAGCCCTTGATGATGATGATGATGATGATGGCTTGGAGTGGGTCCAGAGGGACCCTAGCACTGCGACCTCCTGGATCTATTATGTCCAGGTTTCTAATGAACCTGGATATGTTCCTTGACGGGACGTTTGTGATGTCCCTGGTGGAAGGAAGAGCAGAGCCAAGTAGCTCGAATCTTCTTCTCGCTAGTGCTGGACAGACTGTGAGCAGATGTTCTACACACTCTGTCGTTTCCCCACAGTATCTGCAGCGGTCATCGTGCTCCTCACCTATCCTGTGCAGGTACTTTTTGCATGGAAGGTGTCCTGTCAATGCTCCGCATAGGGCTCTTATGCCACTTTTGCAGAGAGCCACTGCTTCTTTTGCTCTTTTATTATCGAAGCCAAGGTATTTTTTTGAGTGTTTTAAACCCTCAATATTAAGCCAGTAGTCTTCGATCTTCTTTTTGCTCCATGCTTTAATTTCCCTTTCCGTATCTGCTTTTGTAAAGCCCCAGTACGGAGAAGGACCTATGAAGGGCATTTTTGCTCCTTTTTTGGCTCTGGTATCAGCTTCCTCTTTTCCTCGGTGCCCCTCATGGCCGGGGATCCATATCAGCTCGAGGCTGTTCTGTGCCCCTATTTCATTAAGGGCCTCTCTCACCTCTAGGAGAATAGCCGAATTTATTTGATCGCGATTGATAGCCATGAGAGCCGCTTGACTATCCGATAGGATCTTTATTCTGACCCTTTTTGTATTCCTTATTTTTATTGTTTGTGAGGCTCTCAATATGGCAGATAGTTCCGCTTGATAGATCGTGGCTTCTTTTGGGAGAGGGAAATGCATTTTGCACTTGGGACCTACGATCCCCGCTCCTACTCCACAATCCATCTTTGAACCATCCGTATACCACATTTGCGCTCCTTTGTACGAGGGAGGTGGTCCATCCTCCCATTTGTCCCTTGATGGAATTGTGACCTTGAACCTCTTCTCGAATGCTGTCTCAGTTTTTATTTGGTCGCTGAGGTTTAACATTTCCATTATGGGCCTGACGTCCTCCAGGATTTTTAGGTGGCCTTTGAGGTCCCCTGATTTATACCTGTAGGCTTGTTGTAGGCTAATGGCTTGTCTCACTGCTTCCTCCTGAATTTTGAGGTGCAGCGGTTCAAGGTTTAGAAGGGCCTCCATTCCTGCTGTTGGAGTGGAGCTCATTGCTCCTGTAATCAGCAGGCAGGCCATCCTTTGAAGCTTGTTGAGCCTATTTATAGCGGTTTTTTTGTATGGTTTTCTTCCACCACACTGCTGCTCCATATAGGAGGATAGGTCTCACCATTTGTTTGTATGCCCATAGGGTCTGCTTTGGAGATAGTCCCCAATTGCGCCCAAGCATTTGTTTTGTCGCCCAGAGTGCCTTAGTGGCCTTCATTGTCGTTTTGTTTAGATGATTGTCCCAGGTGAGTTTCCTATCTAGGTATATTCCTAGATATTTTACCTCTTCCTGCAGACATACGACTGTACCCTTAATATTTAGGGCTCCTGTTTCGATTTTTCCTTTCCTGGTGAATGGTATTATGCTAGTTTTCTGAGGATTGATGGATAGACCCTCTCTTTCGCACCACTGGGTTGTTTCATTTAAGGCTTTTTGCATTCTGGACCTCACGGTATCCATGTGTGAGCCTCTTATTATTACCGTAATGTCGTCCGCGTAGCCGAGAGCAGTTAGGCCCTTACTATTGAGAGTCACGAGAAGGTCATCAACTAGTAGGGACCATAACAGGGGGGATAATACTCCTCCCTGTGGACATCCCCTCCTAGTATCCACCTTTAGCTTCGCCTCCCCCAGCTCCGCAACCTTAGCCCTTTTTTATTTGAACAAAAATAAACCAACCACCAAACAAAACTTACCTTATTTCGAAAATCGTACATCCAAAATGAAAAAAAAACAACAATATTTCTCTAATAACGTTTAGTTTAATTTTCAATTACTATTTTAAATTATTTATGCAAATATTTACAATTATATATTTTAAAATTTATCTGCATAAGTTTTCGCTATTATATTTTTTTTTTCAATGTATTTTATTTTTGTCAGTTTGAATTATGCTGAGATTCATGCTACCCTAGTATTTATTTAGCAATTTTATTCCTTTAACGAATAAATCTCTAGTTCGTTGATGATGGAGATAACTCCTAATCAAAGACAAAAAAAAAATTTATAATAATCAGGCGAAAACTTTTTGGATCTCGTACTCTATTGATAGATGTAATCACAATATTTTTTTTCTGTAGCAGGGTATCTCAGTTCTGTTTCTACAAAATGTTATTGAAGTTGAAATGAAAATAATATGAGTGTGTTTTTTTTTGGCAAAAAAACGTATCTAAGCCTTTCATATTTTTTTATTTAAATATCTTTTAAACTATTCTAAAAGAAAATTTTACTTATAGTTCTGGGTGACATTTTGTAATTTTTTGGTATGTTTTTTTTTCGTGTTGACTTTGAAAATTACGAATAGATATTTTTATTGGCTTAAGGTATTGTGTGAAATATATATTTTAAGGTTAGGTTTTTCAACTATTGCTTTCAGAATTAAAGCGTCAAATATGACTAAACTAGTTTTAGTTATGGTTTAATTTAGTTCGAAGCATTTTTGTCACGATTCGGCTTTCAAATGTTTCGTCAAGATCCAGATGAAATTTCAGAGCGCTATATGGATTTGGTTGTCAAATTCGGAATTAGATTCTGTTAATTGGAAAAAACTTCAACAGAAAGAACTTGAACTTCATAGCTGACTAATTTTAATTAAATATTTTGTAATCAACTTAAAATGGGATCACTTTTGAGTATATTCAATTCCTAAAATTCCTATTGTGGATAAAAGAAAAATAAAAGCTGAGGTCAAATTTTCCAAAATTTGAGGACTCATTGGGAAGATTATATGCAAGAAAGGGGAAGATCATATGCAAATAAGGGGAAGTTCATCACAACATTTCGATTTTCGATTAAAGTTTTTTTTTTAGCCGATTCCTCCGTTCGTTTGCGGCTGTTGTTCGCTTTGATGACGGAACGAATGAAAATGTTTGGTAATGTCGTGACGATAGAATGGCGTTAGACTATTATAATCCATTCGATCGAAAGATAATCTGGCCACGCTGCAATGCTCTTCACTACTGTCTCGACTATTAGTGGCTATGCCATTCTTGATTTGCTGCTGACTGACATTGCTACCGTTGTTAAAACTATTGTTGTTCATATTGCGATTGTTATTATTATTGTTGTTAATAATCAAATTACCGTATAAATTGTTCGTCAGACCTTTATCGGACTGATCGAAGCTTTGTGAAGGAAGTGAAGGAGGTACCGTAGGAAGGATACCCTCGTACGATGTTGATTTTGCGGATGGCGATGGCTGACAAGAAATGTGACTAAAAGCTGCTATTGCAACAGCAGCTGCTGCTGCTGTAGCTGCTGCAGTTGGACCAGCCGAAGACACTGCACTGATTGGATCTGTTACAATTGCTGGCGGCGACGAGATATGTAACATGTTGGGAAGATCCCGACTCGGAAGCGGGAACACGTCAGGACTACTCTCGTCGCTGGATGCACCACATGATGATATTGATGCTGGCGAAGAGTGTGCTGGCTCCAGTGATGGCGATGGCGTCGTTGTTGGTTGAAAGCTACTCAAATTCCGACACGTAAGCTGCAAAAGTAAATAAAGTAAAAGATTAATAAAGTGGCAGCAGACTTGAACAAATAACAATACAGTTCGTAATAAGGTATCAAAATAAACACAGAACTTCTATCTAACGCTGGGACCACAATCTCGGTGAAAGTTTCGGGGCAACGTTTGGCGAGATTAAACCAAAGTCGGACTCTAAGAACTCGGCGGAAAACTTTTCAAGTTCGTGTTTGTGAGAGTTTTCAAAAAAGTCTGAAGTAAGTGTTTATTTTTGCCAAGATTACTATCTAGTGATATTTTTCCTAGAATCAAATGACTTTCTTTGGAACTGCCAGGATTTACTAGGACTGCCTGATTTTTCCAAAACCCCCATGATTTTGTTTTACTATCTAGAATCATATGATTTTTTCCAGGTCCCTATGATTTTCACCTTGGCCAAAACCACCACCTGTTCCTAATCTTACAGAAGATTATTTACTGAGCTATCTCATAAACCAAAAGCTTTCCAAAATTCATAGTTCGGCAGACAGATAAATTACCAATACCAAAATCAGGGCTTAAAATTCTCTTCCAGAATCTCCTCGAGGATCAGTGCCTTTCGAACAAATTCTGGGAGTCTATGAAAAAATAGTGGGAGCTTAGAAAAAATTATCAGGGAGTCGAAAAAAAGTGTCGGGAGTCTGGGATGAAAATCATGGAAGCTAAGAAAAAATTCAAAGGCTCTAAGAAAAAAATTTCGGGATTTTAGGGAAAAAAAACTATGCGAGCTCAGACAATATTCAGAGGGTCTAGAAAATATCAAATGAGTCTAAAAAAAATTTCGAGACTACAAAAAACATCATCGGAGCTAAGACAAAATCACGAGTAGGTCAAGCAAATATGCAGTGTTTAAGGAAAAATTGTAGAAGCTTAGAAAACATCAGGGGACTCTGCGAAAAATTCAGAGGACATAAGGAAAAATGGAATCTGGAACTTTTAGAACCTGCCCATAACAAACACGATAGTATTATAAGTCACTCCCCACGTTGGGCGCACAAATTCCAACCTGTAGATTAAATAAGGATATTTTTTTTAATTCTTATCTACATTTCGATAAGATCATTATAGCCTTTTTCTTTGGAGATGTTTATTTAAAGCGCACCACTGGAAAATTAGCGGTCTTCGGATGTAGACTGTATAGACGATATTTTCGTAAACGTAGATTTTTTTTGGACAGAATGGAAGGTATCATATTCGCGAAACTGCATCGAAAACTCTGCACGGAGCATTTTGGAAACCCCTCAACCTAAAATAAATATCTCCAATCGAGCTTAGAAGTCACAATCTACATCCAATCCCTAAAAATTCCAGGAACAAGAATCCCTGGAACGAGTAGAATGCGGGTGAGGGCGTACTTTCGAACCTGTGTAAAGAAATTTGCCATCTGTTCAGATACCCACAATATCAACACCGCTCAAGAAAGGGTCCACCATCAGAAAAATAGAACAAAGAAACGGCAAAAATAAAATAAAAATACCTCATCTACCTTACAATGTCTTAAAATATTGATGTTAACTACATTTATTGTGGTCGGAGTTATTCGACTGATCGATCGAATGAAAATAGAGGAAGCAAAAACCAAAATTCAGCATACACTTTCCTTAATTAGCAATAAAGTATACTAAAAACACAGCAAACGCATAGTGCGGTTCATAGGACAAACAAAAATAAATCAAGAGTAGGAAACAATCTCCCCTTTACCCCTCCCTGCACACACCACTGAAGAAGACAAGTATATCTGTGATTTTTCCCACTAATTAGTTACTATCTACTTGAAACATTGTACCAGTATTTACAAGAGGATTTGTTTTCAAGAGAACTATTTTTTGATGGTTGAGTTAAGTTTATATATTAATTTAGCTTATAATTTTATTATGGCTTTCAGACATAGCTCCACACCAGTTTTGTCTATTTGAAAAACGAATACTGTTTTGAATTTTTCGAAATTTCTTTTAATTTAGGAAAGGCTTTATTGAATGAATTCAAATAAAGCCAACGAAGCAAACGTACATTTTGTTGTAGATATATTATATGCTCCCAAAACCAATAATACCCTTTCTCGTGACCTAAAGAAAGCTGAGAGGCCGTATCACCACCATCTTTCCAATATGATCCATTTTCAGTCCCATCCCCCAGGAAAGCATTATGGCGAGAGGATCTGGTAGAAAGAATTCTCGTTCTTGACAGATGTACTCTTGATACGTAAGCGAACGCAAACAGGTTCGAGATCACGCGGAGTGTTTGAGAAAAATCAGAGCACTCTCTTTATGTGTCCCCCTATCAATTTTATTCAATTTAAGTCTTAGTTCTGGTAAATTTCCTTCCTCCTGGAAGCTTGCAAGCATTTTCCCTATTTTCATATCTGGTGAACGCAATGTTGCCTCAAATTATCGTCCTATTTCTATCCTTCCCTGTTTCTCAAAAGTCATTGAGCGTTTTGTGTTTACCAAAATTTACGACTCTCTTAAGTACACTTTCACACCTCAGCAGCATGGTTTTATTAAAGGTCGGTCCACAGCTACGAACCTCATTGAATTTACTCATGCTGTGTCCTCGGCGTTAGATCGGAACTCTCAAGTTGATGATGTATATACTGATTTTTCTAAGGCATTTGATTCTGTCAATTTCGATCTTCTGCTACTCAAGTTAAACCACTATGGCATCTGTGAACCCTTACTTTCTTGGTTATCTTCGTTTTTAACTAGCCGCACGTGTTTTGTCTCCCTCTCTGGCGTTTCGTCCTTACCATTTTCGCCCTCTTCTGGTGTACCTCAAGGTTCTATATTAGGCCCTCTATTATTCAACCTCTTCATCAATGATCTTCCTATGATTCTATCGTTATCTTCTTTGATCTATGCAGATGACTTAAAATTATTTCGAATAATCAGTAGCTCAGATGATCATCTACTTCTTCAGGATGATTTGAACTCTCTTACTGATTGGTGTAACTCTAACTGCCTACCGTTAAATGTTTCAAAGTGTTTTGCCATGTCTTATTCTCTGAAGTCCCAGACTAATACCTTTCCTTACCTACTTTGTGAATCCGTCCTTGCCTCTGTG
Organism: Nemotelus nigrinus; assembly: GCA_947369275.1. Taxonomy (NCBI): domain Eukaryota; kingdom Metazoa; phylum Arthropoda; class Insecta; order Diptera; family Stratiomyidae; genus Nemotelus; species Nemotelus nigrinus. The sequence continues at coordinate 816,307 of OX376376.1, read as the reverse complement.
GATTATTTTACTGATCTGGGAGTAACCTTTGATCGTAAACTTAAATTTGATATCCATGTTCGTAACATTACTAATAGTGCCTCGCGGATTGCTGGCCTTGCTATTCGTTCCTGTCACAATTCTTTTAATATTTTTACTTGTGTCAAGATATTTACTACCCTTGTTCGTTCCAAACTTGAATACTGCACTCAAGTTTGGTCTCCTCGTTTCGCTTATCTTTCCGATGCTATTGAATCTGTTCAACGAAGGTTCAGTCGCACCCTACTCTTTAAATATAATCTTCCTTATATGCCTTATAATGAACGCTTATTGCTCCTTAATCTCCCTCCCCTCGCAAAGCGCAGAGTTTACCTTGATGAATGCTTTCTTTACAAAATTTGCCGTGGCCATCTAAACTCATCTGTTGCTTCCCTGGTTAATGAACGGCATTGTGAGAGGCAAATTAGGTCCTCCGTTGTCTTCGATGTACCATTTGCCCGTACTGAAACTTACTTTCATTCTCCTGTTTTGCGCCTATTACGTACCCATAATGGCCTCCAACTTGGTCCTCTTCCACACTCTATTGCCACCTTTAAAAGAAATATTCGCAACACTATTTTTGCTGATGTTTAATCTTATTTATCTTTTTTGTCATTGATTCTTGTTTTTCATATCTTAATTTTCTCAATTTTTTTATTTCATTTTAGTACTAAGCTAATCTATTTATAATTGGGCTTTTTGCCTGTTAATGGATTATTTTAAATAAATAAATAAATAAACAATGATAACAATTTTGGCGACAGTGATTCCTCCGAAGGCGACCATGTCTCGGAGTAATCAGAATCTGATTATTCAGAAGATTACACTTTTTTTGCAACCCTTTATGTAGGGCTAATTTTTTTTTATTATTCTACTTTGTCTTGAAAGTATCCGTATACATTTATAGCTCAATATATTGAAAACTGACAAAGTTATGATTTTTTTTAAAATGTGCAAATTTTAAAATCTTCACAATCGCCACCGTAAATATGCAAAATAAATACTTTTTTTTCAAGGATCACTATAGGGCTAATTTTTTTATCATTTTGTCATACCTTGAGTGTATCCCCCTAAATTTTTAGCCAAAAATATTGAAAATTGACAAAGTTACGTTTTTTTGTAATTTTTTTAGGTGTGTTAAGGGCATTAAGGGCACTTTTAATGCATGAGAGCTACTAAACGGGGTCTCAATCTATACCTACAAATTTTTTCAAATGAAAATCTTCAGTGGCGGCGATTCTATAGACGTTCATTGGGGTCAATTTGACCCCAATTGTTCTCGATGATCGAAAAAATAGGTGTGTTCTCGGAGGGTTAAAAAATCACAGGATTGTAGGAAAAATTCACTGGAGCTTTGACAAAAAAAAAACTGACAACGCCCTAGAAACTATCGCAATTTAAAATTTTATAAATTTGCTTTTGCCTACTTTTAGGCAGTTAGCGCCTGCATGGGGTTAAAAATTGCCAAAGTATTATTCAAGTCAGGCTAAAACAAGCCAGTTTTCATTTCCTAGATTAATTAATAATTTCATCCAAATATTTTTTTATCACAGAAATATAGATGCGGGAAACTATTCTAATTTGAAATTTTATAAATTTAGTTTGCCTACTTTTAGGCCGCTATCACCCACTTGGGGCTAAAAAATTCCCGAAACATTATATAATCAAGCTTCAAACATTACAAATTATAATTTTATCCAAAAATTTTGCTATCGGATTACGCAATCATGAGAAATAGTACAAAAACTACACTAAATTAATTCAATCCTACTTTGCAAAAAAAAAATTGCACTAACGACAATCCATCACTGTTTCCATCACAACAGTCCAAAAACTTAATCCTAAAAAAAAAACAAATGTTCAATGCATTTCAATATTGCATGCCGCCGCGAGCACAGTAAGCATATAAACCGTTTTATATGAGAATTCGAATGACGAAATCTCTCCTTCAATTAACCCAATCAAAAAAAGGATTCGCATACGTAATACGCATACCAACCAGCCTAGAGATAATTCTGTCAATTAAAATACAAACACCTTTCGGCCAGAATTCTATAGAATTCTGCTTCGAGTCCTATAAACATTTTACTGATTAAATCTCCTAATATCAATTAGGAAGCAACTGTTAATTAATTAATCGGATTGGCAACGACATAGTCGTCGTTGTCGTCGTCATTTTCATAGCATGTCCTGGGGAGGGGGGCGTATGGACAAACGGGAAAATATTACAATCAAAAATAAATTAAACAAGGAATTACGTCGTAATTACATTCCGGCAAAAGCAAAAGCAAAAACGAGAGATATTTACTTATGTCCTGTTTCATTTAACGCTAATGCTTCCACTCTCTTCCAATCATCACTATCTCGGATATCCTTCTTCCTGCTGCCGACTGCCGTCGCTGACGACAGGTTAGCATGCTTGTAGCATCTATTGTCCATTTAACAAGCGCAACTAACCTGAGCAGATTCCACCAATGAGAATTTAAACGGAAACGCCTCCTTTCTCCGGCTTGAATAGACTACTTTGGTATTCAGTGAAATTCCCGGACTCATAGAGCTGCGCAGCAATAGGTTCAATTCGAACCGTTGGAGAAGGGGATGAAACAGTTTGCGCTAGGCTACACGATAGCACCGAACTTCGTTACGATGCAATATGTCAACGTCGTGTCGCTTGCTCTCCCTGACCTCCATCTCTCCCTCGCTCCCTGAGTGCGAAAATCTGGCGGTACCTTGTCCCCAGAACTAGACTCCCATAAACTGAACCTTCTTCCTGCTGTCTTTGGCAATTTGGGATATAATTGAAAACAGTATCAGAAATTGAATTGGTGGTAATTCTCCTCTTGTTTGGTATTTAAGGCAATTCGGAGCGAATCAGTGGGGTGGAAGATATTTTGTAGGGGATTAAAATGCAAATATGACAGGATTACTCCGGGTGCTGCTCATTGTTAACAAGGGTTTTACTATCATTATTCCGTGTTGGATCGGTTAGTATATGCATTATTATCATACTACGATCAACGTGGGTATTTCATTGGATCCCATCCCGGATTTCCGAGGACTTCTCGACTATTTAAAAGTAATATACTCAAGTGTCCTTTTGAGAAACAAAAAAAAAAAAAATAGAATTCACTTTGGATTAAGACGAAGAAAACGCGATTGTTATTTTATTGATAGGGTCGAAGGGAGCTAGTTCATTTTGTTATTTTTCGACTAACAATGGGTGGTATCTAAGGTTGCTGGTTGTTTGTTCGGCGTGAAGAAAATGGAAAGAATGATTTAAATTTGTTCTTCCAGGCTGAAATGAGTGTTTGTGTGCGTGTGTGGGATAGAAGACGATATAATTTGGGCGTTATTCAATTACTTCTTGTTAAGAAATCACAAATTGGAGTGGAAAGTCGCGAAATGCGTCTTAGATCATTTAATTAAGAATGAAAATACGTCAATCCCATATCTATCGAGCGCAAATTATAATATTTAGATTAAATAATCATCAACACATTATGCATATTTAGGAAAAAATAACATTGATATACTAGAAAAAGGCAAAACAGCACACTTTTACAGTGCTAAACAGTACTCCCAATCCACTATGCTGTATAAATATCATTATGTCCCGGCGAACGAAAGTACACCACAAAAAAATTCACAACACGAATGAAACTATGAAAAAATGCAGCAACTGTGAAGAAAACCATTCAGCTATTTTCAGCTGAAGCTGAATGTTTGATAAATCATTCTGGTAGAAAAAAAAAACCGCTTCCACAGCTTAACGAAAAATTCATGAATAAACATTAATATTGCGGTCATTAAGTTTAGGCAGCATGCCTTGCTAGGACTAAATGCTTCAATGGACGTAAATCAAGATTTCAAAAAATTTAATTAAAAAATAATTTTAAAATAGTGTTCACGTATAAAAAAAATGTTGGCAGCAAACTAAACTTTTTCATGCGATATACGATCGCCGGCCTCTTCAAAAAAAAAACTCCTCAGTTTTTGTTTCTTCAATCTCCAAAATATTTTTCTGAGCTCCTGTAATATTTTCCGAATTTTCAAAAAATAATGTCCTTATCAAATTTTTCTAAGCTGCGGAATATTATTATAGATTCGTAATTAATCCTGAATATGTTGCTAGGCTTTGCTTTTTGCTTTTTTTCGCTAAAACCTTAAATAGTTAACTGGACTTCTGCATTTTGTGCTGAATCTAAGTGTTTCCTAGTTTTTATATTTATTTCTGAACTCGGCAATATGTCCACGCTCCAAATATAGTTTCCTAAATTCGTAAAATATATTCTTGAACCTAAAAATATTGTTCTACAGTCCAAACTATTTCCTTAAACTGCCAAATATTTTCTACAGCACTTGAATTTTTCTCGAAAAACTCATGAATTTCGAACGAACCGATCCAAATCTTTTACAATCTTTATCATGGTTGATCGTTCACGGCTGGATTTGAACCAGGGATCACCGACGCTAACATCGATGATCTAACTATGCGAATGCTTAAGCGCTTGGAACACATCGCGAACAAAAGTCATTAAAAGAAAAAACCACAGCCACTCTACAGGCCCCAAACTATTGGGCTATGTCAAAGTAGAGACGTTTCCTTCGAATATTGCCTATTTCTCATCTCAACTAACTTAGATTCATTCAAATTCTGTAAGCAGGATTTGATTGAAATTCAATTTGCCTTTGATTTATTTTGCTCCCGGCTAATTCGCTTCTTTAATTTGTTTTCTAGGCTTCAATGATGTTTTTGCTGTCCCAAGATATTTCTGAAGGTTTTTTTTTGTCTATTTTCTAGAACCCTCTGGTTTTTTTCTATGCCGCTACGATTTTTTCCAAGACCACCATGACACCCACCCATGGTTTTTTTGCTCTCATTATGTTTCTCAGCACTTCTGAGGTCTTTTTTCTAGACCTTCTGGTTTTTTCGACGCTTTCATGATTTTTTTTTTCAAGTAAATCAAGGGTAGTATAACCCCTTTTTTTCAATTATAACTGGATATGAGCAACTTAAGCTTCACTTGGCAGAAGCAGAAGCTACGAAGCAACAGGTCCTCAAATTTAGGGTAGTATCGGAACAAAGCTATCTGTGCTTTCGTTCGGCTGGACATAATAACAAGTGGATATGGTACTTAGAGTACTATGCGGCACTGTAAAAGTGTACTGTGTGCATTGTGCTGCTTTGGACATCACTTATACCTTAACCGAAGTACGAAATCAAAATATCTTACGAAATCGAAGCTATAAATTCTCTTGCTTCCGCCCATGGATATTTTGGAGCATTAACGGGTACGTAACTAGTTCTGAATATAACTGATCAGTAAATTGGCGAGCTGCTGTGCAACGAGGAAGTTGATCAGTTTAAGGGCTCTTTGGCTGCTAGAGTTGCTGCTAAATAGTTCACTACTTATTATATATTCCCTACAATTGTTCTATCATTACTTGTGAACGTTTTTTTTTTGTTGCAGAATTATCTACTTTCACTCTTATCCGATTCTCCTTATCTTCTCTCTTTATCTCTGGTGGTTTTGACATACCGTCTATTAAATGGAATCGTAAAAACCTTTTTATTTTCTGCAATGACAACCTCTCTGTTCGGACTTCTTCTTTCTTCTCTCTTTATTCGTTTCCGCAATTTAACTACTTTCGTAAAACCAATATCAGAATTTCGGACCTAGTTCTTTCAAGTGTTCCTTTAGATTCTGTCTCTCTGTCATCATTCCCCGCTCCTCCTTGATGTTGATCCCAAGTTCCGGTTAACCAATAATCGGAAAAAAAACTTCCGCACCTCGAAACGACTTTTATAAAGCTCGTTTCCAGATTTTGTGTACTGAAATCAGTCTAATTAACGGGTTTTCTTTTTTTACAGGTTGGTTTTTTAGAGGAGGTGCATTGCCCGAGTTTGATGTCTTCTTGTCTTATCTCATTTCTTGCTTCACTCCTGCCCATCGTCCTATTAAATCTAATGCTCCTTCTTGGTCCACCTTGAAAGATTTAGATGCTTTTAAAGCCAAGGGTAAAGCTAGTGGTGCATTTCACCTAAAGCGGACAACGAAAAAATGTCGAGGCTCTGAATTTCGTTCAAGTTGTGCATAATGGTAATTCTTTAGAATATGAACGTGGGTACGGAATTTTTCTTTTCTATGAGGTTTAGTTTCCGAGCTATAGGCTTTTGAATAATTGACAAAATGGACGAAAGGTTTTTTTGGAAGCCGATTCTGAGACTGGAAAAATAATCTGAAAAACATTAAATATAATGATTGGTATAGGAAATTAACTGTTCTTTTTAATTTTGAAATTAGATTTGAAAAACAATTTTTTTTTTCTGTGGAAGGTTTTGAAGAGTGACCAGGCAGGCAATGCAGGATTTCATTTTGAGAATCGAAACTTGAATCTATTCTAAGTATCTATACTAAATTCAGTCCTTGAAATTTTGTTCTTCTATTACTTATTCCATGCACCTTGATGAGGCAGTTGCGACAATACCTCAAGCTATTTGCGGTCGATTTACCATCTTTCTCCTTTGAAAATATATTAAGAAATTTACTTCCTACAGATTTCTTTATTACTTCACCTACTCTGTCCTCGATTAGTACTTGGAAGCTGAATATTTTATGTGGAACCTAGACTTATGCGTTGCATTCTTGACGGTATTCCCATTATACTGGTGGAATCATCTGCGTATAGCGTCTGTGTTTCGTTGATTTTCTATCATTTCAACATTAGCTTTTTGTGTGGTGCAATTCCTTCTTCGTGAAAACCTACCACAATTTGATCGTATTTGTTTTTTGTTTTTCAAAAAAGATATTTAAATCAAAAGATATTCAATTCAGGAATTTTCGCGTCACAAGTTATGTGCTGGAAGTCAGCAGCTTCGCAAAAAAACTACTAACATCCCGCTTGCAGACACTGTTCATAAGTTGACGCGTGGAACAAGGCCCTCGAGCATTGGCCAAAATCTTGGAAGCACGATGACATGTGTCGAATTCGAATGCAAGATAGGATACGTGATGAGCAAGTTCTGCTACGATAAGAAAAGTAAGCTTTTGAACTATATCTTGTTGACAAACGCAACATTCGTGGTGATGACCCAAGCTCTGAAAGGTCTTAAAGCCGGGCAACTCAAAATCCATAACTTTTCACCAGATTTATTCGCAGTAACCCTTTATTTCATTCAGCAGACCTTTTCTCAAAATTCATCGTCTACATTTTCAGATCTTTCACGTGATAAATACCCAAAATCTTCCCTTTATCATCCATGAATTCAGAGGATACTTGACCCACCTTTCGTTTGATTGGCGCCTTAAAAGTTGATTTAATATGTAAGGACTTTACGAAAGCTTGTGATTCCGTGAATCGCAGCCTACTTCTCAAAAATCCAAATGGGTTTCGGAATTTTCGGTCCCCTTGCCTTCTGGTACTTTTCCTATAATTTAAGTCGTTCCTACAGAGTCTCTCTTAACGGTTCTGTTTCTTCTTTTTTCTTTCCCACATTTCGAACTCCCCAAGGTTGTGTTCTTGGTCCTGTTTGTCAATGGTATTCCTCGTGCTATCAATTCCTCTTGTTTCCTTTATGCAAATGACTTAAAACTATACAAAGCAATCGAATCGGCTGATGACTTTCATCAGTTTGTAAATGAAGCTCTTCACCAGCTTCAAGCTCCCAGTCCACGACAAGGGTTGTCGTGGGATTAATTACGACATCAGCAAAAGCGAATGGAATCGGAGAGAATGATGCGGTGATAGTAATATTATCTCAAGACTGCGGTTGATCAACAAACGAGGTCATTCTAGTAACAGAACAAGCAGGACTTCAAACCGCAAAATTTAAGGTTTATGTCAAACAAACGACGACCGTCAATACAAACGTGCACGAAAATTATATGAAAGATTTAATCGAACCTTCCATCATCAAAGCATTTGAACCATTTTCATCGTATACAGAGGCGTGCACAGGAATTTGAAATAGACAGGGCAACCACCTGAATTCGGCACACATTTTCCTTAATGTTCATTCTGAGGCATGAACGATTTCATTATTGAAGAACTGTCAGGACACAGAAGTGCAACATTTTTTTCAAAGGCAGTTCTGCAATAGATAGGGCAATTCCCTTATACCCCCTCCTCCCCTCCTCCCCTTTTCGCCGTCGTCTGTGCACGCCACTGCTCTTACGCCCAGAAAAAAAATGAAATCATTCACAATCAAGACCCATTCTTAACCAAACAATCACTAGTTTCATTCCATAACATTATGTATATGAAATTATAATGCTCAAAATAAAAAACTAATATTCAAAATAGATACTTACTCGTTTTTTTAAATAGTCTGCAGCTGTATCATTCCAACAATTGATTTTATTCGATGGATTCGAACTCACTATCGATGGTGATGAAGGTTTTGACACTTTAACCGCTATTAGTTCATCTATATGTTGATAGTTCTGGATGGTGCCGCTATTTCGTGACTGATGATGATGCTGATCGTTGCTACTCGAATGATGAGGATTATTGTTAGGTGCTCGCGGATTGTCATCATCCTCTGTAGTTTCGATATCGACCATTTCTTCGTCACTTGACAGTGATTCTTTAATGGTTGCTGATCCATTGGTGCCATCATCACGGGAATTTCGGCTTGATGTAGTCTGTTGATCGTCTTCTAGTAGATGAACAGTGCTGGCCATTGCAGATGCACCAGCAGCACTGACGCGACTATGCTGATGGTGGTTAACCACAGGCCGAAAAGCGGAATTGTTGTTGTTGTAGGAGGGCAGGGTGGCTTTCGACGGAAAAGGCGGTGATAAAGGAGGTTGCGAGCTTGACGTTGCATCACCAGCTGTATAGGATTCATCAGTGGACGCGACTAAAGGGATTGCAGGTGCTATTGAGACACCATTTGCTGGATGATGCTGCGAGTGTTGATGTTGTTCGTTGAGAAATAGTGCACCGGGACGTTTGATCCATGGCTGTAGATAGTTTGAGAATTGGAAGGCTGATGCTTTAGTCTGTGAATGCCACATATAGTCCATCATTAGACCACGAGTGAAAGGGAAATGTAGTTCTGAGCACAGAGCTGGAATTCGTGAGGAAGCTGCTGTTCCTGCTGAGATTGTTCCGGAAGAAGGTGACATGGAAGCGGTGGACGATGCTAATGAGCTGACATTGTTGCCAGTCGTGGGTACGGCTGCTCCGTTCGGCAGTAGCTGTACTGGACGAATCGGAGGCATATTTGCGGTTCCAGTTGAAGATGCTGCCGAAACTACAGTTACAGCAGCTGCTGCATGAATCAAGGGCGGGCTAATGTCGTGGCGTCCGATTGGAGAGCTTTCTTTCATACGTTTCGGTGAACCTGCATGATTGTTCGCTCGTCCACTATGGCTATCACGTCCGCCCGAAGTTGCCGACATAATCAATCGCTTTCGAGTTCCACCATTAAACATTGCCTTCACATCTTCCCAGGCATGCACGATTTTTTCATGGGGGTTCCCACTTAGTTTCATGTGTCTCCGCCAAGAATTGAAATTTGCAGCGTCCGGTTGCACATACTTGTCGCTCGGTCCAATTCGGTGCGAATGAAATATGAACTTGTTTGGCGAAAAGAATAGCGCACAATAAGCACATTTAATGCATTTGGCACGCGACGAGTTATACCGCGCCGGCAAAAACGATCCACGACATCCCCAGGCACATTCGTGGTGCACACTGAATGCGAAATCTTCGGGTAATCGCGGTGGTGTATTATCCCCTAAGAACGATTTGCAAAGACGTTCCGCCTCGCGACGTGTTATCATACCGCAACGACGTGAGCTGACCGGCATGGCACCTGCTCTTCGTAAGATTTCCAATTGTACCGGTGTGCACTGGACGCATGTTATACCGAGAGCGACACGACGATTATGAATTTCATTATAGCTGTACTGTTTCAATAGAGTGTTTGATATTTGGGCAAGGCATAGTCGTTCCTGTGATTCGATGTAAAGTGATACGATAGGAATACCATAGAGTAGAACCGTTCCAACCTGAGAAAGAGAAAGAAGGAAAGAGAAAGATCATTTAAATCATTGAAATCGATGTGTAATATTATAAAATCGATGTGTAAAAAGGAGACAAACTGCGTTGCGAAAACTAAAGGGCCATCATACTACTTTCTACGTTATAAAAGGGGAGTGCAGCGGAACAGCTGGAAGACCAACTACGTTCGTACAAGGGAAAAGGTGATTCCTTCTGAATCCTCACAAAAGATTAGAAGGGATATACTCAAGGAGACAACTCCGGCTAGAGTAAATGAGACGCCCGCCGGTAATACAAAAAAGTAAGAGTGCTCGTTCCTCTGAGCACTTGAAACCTGTTGAGGCTCTCAGTCGCAGGCAACGTAAGAAACTGCGCAAAGGGAATGCAGTGATGCAGTAATAACTGCTGCTGTTTCCCTGAAGACTAAATGTCAGACAGCGAAACCTCTGAGCCTATCTGGAGTAACGAAAGAAAGATTGGTTGGTGATGGCAAGGCTGCCAGTTTGGAGCAGAAATGTCCTGAACTAATGACTGGGTGCAAAACCACGCCGACTGGGCATTGCGAACCAGGAAAGGCTCTCTCTCAGTCATCGACAGAAGAGGGCTCTGTTCAAATCGGGAATCAGCCACGACTCTGAAAGGTAATTAGGGACCGGCTATACCGGAGATCTCCCTGCCGGCCAGAACAGATGCTAAATCTTTTAGCGGTGGTGCAAAGAAAAAACGCAAGGTTGCAGCAAAAGCCTATACTGGCGCTTCTAAGCAGATCCAGTGTGGTAAATTCTCTTCTGTAGAGTTTATCCACTGAGATCACGCGGACATTGTCTAAGGATCCTTGCAAAGGGATCCAAAGACATCAATTCCGAATATTTCTGTGTCTAAAAGTATAAGATTTGTTCAGATCAACGTGAAGCATGCCAAGACTTCGTCCTATCTTTTGAACGAAAAAAAATTGACAAAGCTGCAAGCTTACCCCTGCATAGCATTATCTACAGACTCAGTTCAATCACGGGAGCAAAGATCTTTTACGATGAAAGATCAACACGGCCGAGGACTTGTGTTCTGGTTTCCAATCTGCTTGATGCTCAGCTCAGCTTACAGCTTACCTCAGCTTACATTCCCTATAACTCCTTACTACCGCCGCCCATACAGGAATTGAAGGACCTGTTCCAGTACGCTGAATCGGAGAGACTAGAATTTCTGGTTGGCTGTGTTGATCCTAGTGTACCAGCTGGGGCAGCAACAAATGTAATGCCAGAGGAGACAGACTCTTTGATTTTATAGCTTCTGCGGAGCTGATGAATCTAAACACTGAGATTTCTCCCACATTTGTCACCCCAAACAGAAGGTCGGTTATTGATGTATCACTATGTTCATGTGGAACAGTTAGATAGATCTATAGCTGGATGGAATGTTTCGGATGAGGTTTCACCCTCTGATTATCCTTGCTTGGTGTTCTCTTGGAGAGAAGATATCAGAGGAAAAATTATGGGAGCTCAGAAAAAATCAGGGGGTCAGGAAAAAAATCAGTAGTTTAACAACAAATTATACGAGCTTATGAAAAATAAGAAATTCTAGAAAAAAAATTCCTAAGAGTGTGGGAAAAAGGATGCATCTTTCATCAGCTTTACGAGCACCTCTATTAACATAATTTACATTCTGTATCCATAAATATCTACATTGATTTTCAAGGGCCAAAATGGAGCAAATAAATATTCAAAATACTCCTACTATAAAAATCTTGCAGCGGAATCTACTTAAAACTTTATAAATAAGCTGTAATTTAATTTCATGACATTTCTTTCGAACTTTAGTTACCCCCCATATAGTTTTTTTTTGACTCCTCTCCAACATGTATTATCTGGTTATATCTGTCGTGTACTGAAGTGAATAATAAGGAAATCTGTTCACGTACTAAAATAACAATGAAAATAAATCTTCTTGTGAGAAATGAATGAAGAAGAAGAACAGAACGAAAAAATCGGTGGCACAACTAAAAATGTTTGGCAAAGAAAAAAAAAGTTCTATACTCGTGGACGACGAAAAGCATTCCAATGAGGATTAAGTTTAAGGGGGCGAATGATTGAAGCCATTACAACTGTACCAGCTCTCGGATACGTTGGTGGAACACAAGAGAAAAAAACATGCAGGCAAAGAGACAAATAAGTATCAGTAAACTATTCTCAAGGGTACTATTCATTCAATCAAATTCTATATGATTACGTTTAAAACATTCGTTTCCCTGTAAGTGCTGTTGGCTTGGTTGAAGTTTATTCGGTGGCATTACACACTACACTACCCAACACCTAAGGTGTATCTTGGCTGCATGATTGTTTATCCTGACACAAGAAGCCACAATCGAGCCTCAATGTTTCTAATCTGAACACGTCCCAAACTGAAGTAAACTACAGCGAGAAGCAAAAGAGCACTGTGATAGCAGCACTCGTCCTGATTCAACAGAAGTACAATCGGAAACAATTGAACATTATTCTAGTAGCTATAAAATTACCTGATTCGGTTTTGGGGATGCTACAGTTGTTATGCATTCCTGCGGCGCTTTGGATTCGATGACCCGTTTCAGTGGATGATGAGGTTGTGATGTTGCTTCCATGATTTTAATGTCCCTTTCGTTGTTTTTCGCGTTGTTGTTGTTGTGGTTCTCGTCGTCGTCGTCGTCGTAGTTATCGTTGTCGACATCGATGAATTGAATGATGAGGCGCGTTCGATGTGTGGATCGATAGTAAGTCCTTGGACTATTGTGTAGAGTTGATCGAACATTTATAGGAGTTTTGAAAAAAAAAAAAAACAAAAACAAATGCATAATGTTAATTATTATTTTGATTAGAATGCAGGTAAAGAGAACTAATTTATTGCTCATCATAAATTATGAAAATACCAAATTCTTGTTATCACATTTGAATTCAATTCAGACTTACCAATGCTATTGCACATTAAGCACATTAATTATACTACTAAGTTTCCTTCGATATTTTTTGAAAAATGAAACGTTATATTTTATTACAAATCAAGCAAGAAAACAAAAACTATTTTCGAACAATTGAAACAGTCTGAGCAAAAGCCTACATGCGTCAACTGTGGCGGGTAACATCTCGCAAGCTATAGAGGTTGCCCCTAAAACCCCAAATATGTATTTTTTTAATCTTTAGCTCAAGTAGCAGCACCCGTTCCGGTTTCCTCTCTTCTCTCAAAAAACACAGTCCACCCAAACTTAATAAAGTTCGATTTTCGACTGACTAAATTTGATTTTTATGTCGATGGTGCCGAAACCAAGGAGTATGATTCTGTTTGCGCGGACGACTGATAGGAGTATAAATCAAAAAATCCTTTTTTTTTTTTGGTGTGTCAAACCTCACGTACTCCATGGTGATAGGTCACCCGGGGATCTGGTAAGCTGATTTTATGTTTGGCTATCTGCACTAGGGGGAAAAAGGAGCGAAGGAGAACGACCTAATTTCGCCACTATATATGATCCCGCCCTCATAGAGCTTTTGTTCCTTTTCACCAAAAATAGAAAGCCGAACTTAATGCGACTTCAGATAGTCATAAGTGTCGAAAGTTTTATCATTCAAAAATCATTGCAAACTTCAGAAAAAATGATAATCTGATTGCACAAGGACAGGGCTATGCGGTGAATGCAACACCCATTTTTTATTTATTTATTTGCCAAGCAAGGCATCCAAAAACAACATTTATCTATGCAATTAAGACAGAAACATAATATTACTTATGACAATAAAACATTAAATCTTATAATTACAGTATAATGAAAACATTTAACTTATATTTTCTTCAGGCAATTAAGGAAGGGTAATAGCTGGACTATGATGTTAAGAAAGCCTTTGTCAAGTTATTTTTGAAGGTATCTTTGGAAATACCTGGAGAGTAGCGCTGGCTTATACTGTTAAATACTCGACAACATCTACTAATGGGTTCATTATACCCTAAGCCTGTGGGGTGCTGATATTTCCTCAGAAGACGTGTATGCCTAGTGCGCCTAGCTTGGTTTTTAATTGTAAATTTGTTCGATAGGGCTCCTATCTTTACCGTTCCATTAATGATATCAAGGGTAAGGCAAGCGCTAACTACCAATCTTCTTGAGGCTAGAGCCGTTAGATTTAAAAGTTTAAGTCTGTGCTCATAAGAGGGGATATTATGAAAATCTAGTGGATTGTAGACGTCTCTCAATACAAAGAGTGAAAGTTGTTTCTGCACCGATTCTAGTCTTTCACAGTGAGTAACAAAATTTGGGCTCCAAATTATGCAAGCGTATTCAAGTAAAGGCCGCACCAGTGATGTAAATAGAGTCTTGGTGACCCAAAGGTTCTTGAATTCTTTAGCACGCCTCTTAATAAACCCTAGCTGCTTGTTAGCTCTGGATAAGACTACATCATATTGCCGGTTGAAACGCATTTTTTTTGTCCAAAATTACTCCGAGGTCTGTGACATAATCAACAATTTTAAGCTCATTGTTGTTAAGATAGTAAGAGTTAGCCATAACAATATTCTTTCGGGAGAAATTTATCAAGTGGCACTTACCAACGTTGAGATTAAGTTTATTCAGATTATACCACTGCTCAAGGGAATCAAGTTTCGACTGGACAAAAGAAACGTCAGAGGGGGTCTTGATAGTGTGATACATTTTCAAGTCATCAGCATAGAAGAGATGGGGAATATCAGATAAAATCCGAGATAGATCGGAGATAAATATATTAAAGAGAAGGGGGCCCAAATGACTGCCTTGCGGGACTCCAGAATGCACAGAAATTGTTTTGGACAGTGCCCCTTGAAATTTAACCATCTGTGTTCAATCGCGAATATAGGATATGAGCCATTTGAGAAGGGAACCAGATATGCCAATATTTCTTAACTTATGTGACAGAATCTGATGGTCGACCCTGTCAAAGGCCTTACTAAAATCAGTATAGATCGCATCAACTTGGTTTCCTTTTTCCATTTCACAGAGAACGTCTGATACTAGGATCATGAGATTGGTGGTGGTTGACCTTCCTTTGCGAAACCCATGCTGTTGTTCGTTAAGAAGAGGGTCTATGATAGGTGTTAGTGTACCACAAACCAGCTTCTCGAAGAGTTTGGGGATCACAGAGAGAAAAGCGATGCCTCGATAGCTATCAACTGATCGTTTGTCACCGCTTTCGAAAATAGGCGTAAGATAAGAAGACTTCCAGGAGGATGGAAAGACGCCTGATGACAGTGACTTGTTGAAAGTTATGAATAAAGGAGTAATTAGCTGGTTGATGCACTGGACTACAAAATAAGGTGGGATTTGATCGGGACCAGGACCTTTGTTGATGTTTAGCTCGTTGATTGCATTGGCGATTGCTTCTCTAGTTAAAACGATTCTGTTGATGAGATACGTTGGCTCAGTTGGAGCAGAGGAAACTGCTAAATTTGTTGTCGGGGCTAAAGGATCGTAATATGAACTCTGAAAATGATCCGCAAATAAATTAAATTAGACTCCAACCAAAAATATATGAGACTTTGAATTATCTTAGCCGAACACGATTCCTTTGCAATTTGTCAATTCATTCCAGAATATTGGGTTTTTTTTTGTAGTTAAAAGTAGGCCTTTTTGATTTGTCCATAAACGCAAAGATTTGACACAGCTTTTACACACCATATTCGGAATCCATGACTAAGTATTTATTTGTGATGGCTTTCTAAAACAGTCCGAAAGTCCGAAACTTTTAACCGATACTCTCGAAACATGTACTTATGTATGTACGTGCCACAAAAAAAAAAAACACAAAAACTATTTCGATTGTTTACAAAAGTTCTTCTTGATGCTGACATCGCGAAAGATTTATGAAGTTTTGTTAATTGATTCGCCGTTCATAACAATTTGTCAACTAGGAAATAAAATTGTCTGTCAAACTTGAGCAGCTCGACGAAAAGTGGCGTTCGATTCGATTTCAGCAACGTAAAATCTATTTATTTATTTAATTTAGGCATCATACAAAACAGCAAAACATTAACAATTCGATATAACAAAAAAATACATATTTTTCCAACACATTAGAAAACTAAATACATCACAACTTTTATTTTAGTTACTTTACTTTAATATATTTTATTTTGATTTAAGCTAGTTTGATGGG
Organism: Nemotelus nigrinus; assembly: GCA_947369275.1. NCBI lineage: Eukaryota > Metazoa > Arthropoda > Insecta > Diptera > Stratiomyidae > Nemotelus > Nemotelus nigrinus. The sequence goes on along the minus strand of OX376376.1, from coordinate 800,141 downwards.
AAATTAAATCGGATTAGGATGTTGATAGGGCCTTTAATAAGTTTGTTTTAAAAGTGTATTTAGAGATCCCCGAAGCGTAGTTGCTGCTTATAGAGTTGAATATTCTACATACCTAGTGCGTCTTGGTTGGTAATTGAAAATAATTTTGTTGGAGAGAACTTCAACATTGTCTGCACCACCTATAATATCAAAGGTTAGGCATGCACTTAACAGTATTCTTCTAGAAGAGAGAGGCATTAAATTAAGAAGGCTCAGTCTGGTTTTGTAAGAAGGAAGATGTTGGAAGTCTTTTGGATCATAGAGGTCTCTCAAAGCGGAAAGTAAAAACTGTTTCTGAACAGATTCTACTCTATCACTATGTAGCTCAAAAACTGAGTTCCATATTATGCAGGCATACTCCAATAGAGGACGCACCAGAGTGATATATAATGACTTGGTAACCCATATATTCTTGAATTCTTTAAGCACGTCTCTTAATAAATCCGAGCTGCTTATTAGCCCTGGCAAGGATTTTGTCATAGTGGAGGTTGAACCGCATCTTGTTCTCCAATACCATCCCGAGATCTATAATATGATCAACCCTATTCAATATGATGTTGTTAAGGCAGTAAGAATACTCTTTGATCGTATTCTTACGGGAAAAAGCTTATTACATGGCACTTGTTAATGTAAAAATTTAAATTATTCTCATTGCACCACTGTTCGAGAAATTGAAGCTTGGATTGTAGAAAAGTTGCGTCAAATTGCGTGTTTACGCTGTGGTTGATTTTTAAGTCGTCTGCATAAAAGAGATGGGGTATACCAAGCAATGTCTCAGAAATATCAGAAATGAAGATGTTAAAGAGCAGGGGACCTAGATGACTGCCTTGCGGTACTCCAGAAGATGCGAAAACTCTTTTAGATAAGTGACCCTGGAATTTAACAAGCTGAATTCGATCGCGAAGATAGTGATCGTTTCTCACCACTTTCCAGAAAGATGGAAAAACACCTAGGGAGAGAGATTTATTGAAAATCATGTGCAAAGGTGTGATCAATAGGTCCGCAAATTGTACGACGAAGAAAGGAGAAACCAAATCAGGGCCTGGTCCTTTGCCGATCTTTAGTTCATGAATAGCTTCAATAATAGCCTCTTGTGTAAGAACGAACCCGTCGATAAGAGGTCTTGCGGTGATTCTAGCAGGTTTTTGGCGAGCAAAAAGTGTTTTGAAAGTGATCAGCAAAAAAGTTACAAATGGCTTGTGGGCAGATGTTGAAACCATGTTACCACGGGACATCGAACAGGGATAGCCGGTTGTTTTACGTTTCAAGTTAACGAAATCATAAAACTTTCTGGGATCACTAATGATTTGATGATTTTAATTGCTTTATACAATTTATTTCTATGGTTTCTGAGACGCCTTAAATTATTTTCGAGCCAAGGCTCTGAGAGTTTGTTTATTTTTTCTTCAGCTTCGGTACGAATAAGTGAATGGCATTGAAAATTATTTTGTAAAAGGAAGACACCGATTCATCTAAATCTAATAACGAAAGAGAAAGTTTCCAGTCTACTGTCTCCAAATAGTTTCTAATGCTTAAGTAGTCAGCATTTTGAACGTACTTATAAGGTTGAAGTTAATGGAGTCAAAAAAGTTGATTGGAAGGAGGCGGTCATAATTTTCGTCGAGAACGAAACTAATTTTTGGACGATTGAAGTCCCCCAAAACAATTATTTTGTCATCGTCGTGTAAGGAAGCTATTACTGAAGATATCAATTCACATACGTCCATGTAAGTAGTTTCATTAAATTGAGGTGGGATATATATGGGAAATATATCGTCAGGTTCCGTTAGAAAATTCATGCAACAGAAAAAAAAGCCCGATTTCGTTGCCCAGTGTTATTTAAATACGTAAAACACAAATAATTTTACAAAAAAAATATTTGTTCCACAACAATTTTATTCAATTCACTCCTCTGGGTTCAGTTTAAGTACGTACAACAAGGCTATGCAATAAAACTATTATGACAAGTATTTCCGGTAGTTTTCGGGCTGTCATATTAAGCTATTGTTCAAGATCGCACCGAATCGAGTAAAATTTTGAAAAACACAAAATTATTTCTACGCCATAACGGCGAACTTTTACTAGACTTCAAGTTCCTTTGATTAGGGTTGGACTGACTTTTTCGACCGAAAAAAATTTTCCATACCCAGATTTTCTCTGAAAGAGTATAAAATTGATGAAAAATAATATGCTGTAAGTTTAATGACTTTCGGCGATAACGGGACTTTTGGTGTCATCATCTCCCATGCTATATGCTACGAACTTGTAAATGATTCTAGTTGTCCGAACTAAGACCCGGAAGTCCCTAATTATTTCACCGAACATCGACGGTAAAAAGCTATTTCATCAATCGAAATTCATTCAGTCATGAGTCCTCAACTCCCCCATATACCGTTATTTCGATAATATTATTTGCTTTATAAATTTTCCTAGCACCTAAAAGATTATTTTATCAGTGCACAGAAAACTCTTGTTTGCGGTTTTAGACCGAAGAAGTATCGTGTATTCCGAATCATTGCACCGAAAAATTAACAGAACAATTCTATTATGAATTCGAGGATTGGATAGCGTAGCGTTATATCATCTATCCTGCGGTGAATTTTTGTGCTCACTTCATATTCCTATAAATCCAGCCAGCCAGCCAGGCTCATATACATACAGATTTAAGTCAAGTATTTGTATTTTGTCCAACGATGGGTTTTTTCTCTTCCCTGCTGCAGATTTTGGGTTATTTTTTTTGTTTTGTTTATTGCGAATATAACGTAGCTTAAACCGAACAAGGAGTCGATGACGGAATGACGATGAGAAAATATTTATGCTAGGGGGTGGAATATCACCATATGATGATGTGCTATCATGCAGAGTTGGCAGGAAGAAAATGATTGGAACTGAGAAGAGAGAGAGAGAGAGAAAGAGCGATAAGTCTTCTGGAAAGATTATTCAATTATTTGGAGAGTAATTCTGTTAGAATTGTGTTTATTTCGAGGTGTATGACGTATGAATGAGTGTGTGTTCTTAATAAATCATCTTGTAGTTTATGGTATTGTTTCGGCGATAATTTTATAGAATTTGGTTTTTGTGACACATGTAGCTTGCTATAATTATAATTGTTTTAATACTCGCTGTAATATCATAGATCCTAGACACATGCAGTCTACAGCATGCAGCAACCCATGCAGTCTACAGAATGCAGCATTGTACTGTTGTTGCTGTTATTGTTTTGAATTTTATGCTCATAGATTCAAATTGGATCTATTTTATTTTAAAGCAACTTGCACTTAGTCGTTTTTTTTGTTTTAAATTAAATTACAATGTATTATGCAAAAACATTTGCTTACTAAATAAAACGATTCAATACGTCATAAAGCAACAAAAATAAATCACAACGAACATATTTTTCCTTAATCCAAGGCAATATTGCACAATAAACTTAAAAAGAGAATCGTGTACTCTTAAGGCCACATTATTCCAAGAGTACACAGCCCACTTACCTAAGTAATTCACAGATTGTCAAGAAATTTTTTTTTTAAATGAATCAATTTATACAAAATTCGCAGGTGAAAGCACTTTTTCCCAAATACACTGAAAAAAATCCACATGGCGCCCAGAGCCATGTAACATAGCGCATTATTTATGGCGCCATACGCTATGTACATAGTACTCTGAGCTATGCAATATGGCTCCCAGCGCCATAAAGTCAGAATCTACATAGCGCGTGGTCCTATGTAACATGGCGCAGCATTTATGGTCCCACACGCTATGTACATAGTGCCCTGAGCTATGCAGTATGGCTCCCAGCGCCATAATTACATGGCACAGAAATTACGGCCCCAGACGCTATATTACATAGTACCATGAGCCATGTAATATGGCTCATGGCACTCCAATTATAACTCGCAGCCATGCTGTGTGAGGGAACGTATAAATGTCAGCAAGTGACTTTAGAGCTTGTGGCTACATAATTGACTCATTTTGAACTGAAGTACTGGCTGCGATATTTTCGATACTTCGACCGGTGAATTTTCACACTGGAACAGGAACATTCAATAGTGAGTATGTTGACTCGAATTTATCGAATTTATATTTGGTGGAATTTATATTTGGTGCACTGAAAAAACACATAGCGCCAGACGCCATAGTTTATAGATTTCTGGCGCCATGTACATAGTCGATTTGTGATAAAATATAGCACCACACGCCATAGTACATAGGAGCAGACGCTATGCTTATAGCCCTCCACGCCATGTACTATAGTCCTCCACGCCATACACTATAGTCCTCCACGCCATACACTATAGTCCTCCACGCCATGTAATATAGTCCTCAAAGCCATATACATGGCGTGGAGGACTATAAGCATAGCGTCTGCTCCTATGTACTTTTCGCCATGTATTATGGCGTGTGGCGCTATATTTTATCACTATCCCTAAATCGACTATGTACATGGCGCCAGAAGTCTATAAATTATGGCGTCTGGCGCCATGTGTTTTTTCAGTGTAAATAGAACAATCCACATGCCACTATCTTAATCAAGAGCGACATTTGATTCAATCTGATGTACTAAAATTTTCCTTGCAACGATCGCAAATTCTGTTGTCTTCTTTATCATTTTTCTGTTGCTTGCTTCTATTTCCTTCTTTTGGAAAATTTAGAGCAACTTTGACCTCACTAGGTTTTGTTTTTTTTTTAGTCTTCAGCTCACTCAATAATTTCTCCTTATATGGCGTAATGGAGAGAGATTTTCTTGATTTTTACCTCTTTACCTGCAAATGCTTCACTTTTGGTTACGGAAGTATCATTTGCGGAAGGGAAGGTCCAGGCAGTTATAAATTGGTATCTGTTGAAGATGTCGTGTGCGCTAGACGACTAATTTCAGTTTTTCCAACTACAGTTTCCTTAAACACAGGGGCTGGATTTGGAGATCTATTCCTTTTTCCTTCCTTTCGGAAGATGAACTGGCCGTATCGATGAGGCACAAAGATGTAATGTGCGTAGGGCTAATAACTTCGGCTTCTTAAACTATATTCTGAGTAACCACAGGGACTTGATTCAGGTATAGATTTCCTTTCGCATTTACAGGATTAGTATCTTGATTTCGTCTCCAGTATAAAGAAAGAGGCAATTCATCCTCTTCATTGAAATTCACTTCCTGGCTAACATTTACTACTCTAGTGTTTGGCTGAGCAATTCAAAAGACCCGATGGGACAGTTGGCCAGATGAACAGTCCCGTCTACAGTAGTATCCATTCAAAATCATCCATAAAAAAGGGAAGGAACACCTCGTACCTGATGCTCCATCTCGTATGTTATCCAGAGACAAACTCGCGACGCTCGAGTCCCCAGGTGATCGTTGGTATGATACCATGAAAAAGAATGTGGAAGAGACACCCGCACGCTATGTGGATTGGTGGGTGAAAACTGGTCTGCTGTGGAAACATACTGCTGGAGGTACAGGAGGACATACTGCTGGAGGCGGAAAGCTTGGAGATATTTGGAAGGTGGCATGACGAATAAACAGCGGGAAATTAGCGGGACAGTCTCAACATATGTTGAGAAAGTGCTGCGCATAAAGCGGTAGGAGGGTTGCCTTACCGGTCCATGAACTGTGGTAGTTTCTGAAGTCCGTGGTTACTGATGGGTGAGTCAGCAAGTCCGGGTCGAAGCATTGCTTAGGCGGGTCCCGACTCGGAACTTCGTGGGCTTGTAGATGGTCCTTTTTTTAGTGAGTCAAAACTCACATACCCCGAGGTGATAGGCCACCCGGGGATCTGGTTAGCAGATTTTTTTTGCCATCTACACTAGGGAAAAAAAATTTTGCGAAAATTGCATGTGCGCCAAAAACTTGTTAACACGACGTAGCACAAGTTGCCCCACACTTTTCCAACTTCAGTAGAGAAATGATAATGTTCCACGATGGAAAGAAACCACTTGATTGAAGGCAAGTTATTCCAGGAACCGAAGTTAGGGCCGACGAGCTCCCAAAAGTGTGCGAGGGTGTTCTGCTTTCTCAATGAAAACTTTCGTTTTAAGAATCATAATCGCTCTTGTATTATTAGTTCTTGACGGTTCTTAATTTGACGTAAGAAACTCTTCAGTTAAATGAATTTTCAACTTTGGGTAGTCTTAAGCGAAAAGCGTAAAATCCGAGATATCCTTTACAGTTGGAAATAGTCGCAACCAGCCTCCACATCGGCTATTATGCTAAACATGCATTAAGCTTGCATACATCATGCAATGGAAAAGAAATAGGTTTCCCCATGGCATTGGGAGACAATATTATTTGTATTCAATGCCTTGTAATGTACGAGATTAACGGGACTAAGCAGGACTATGCTGGCCAAGCCATTTCCATAGTCAACTCAATCGTCATTATCATCAACATCAACTTACAAACCAGTGAGCCTAATCTCTGAGATTTCTTGTCTCCTTTTCGTCACGCCGCACTGAAATCCCTTGCCGATTAATGCAACGGAAAAATTGAAAATCCCCAAAATGCCATACGAAATCTGTTGCTGATCATATATTGGTGGCAGTGGTGGATTTGAGGGTAGTAGTAGTGTTGTTGCTGGTGCTGTTGCAACGACAAACACTTTATTGATGGGGGAGGTAAAGTGCGGGAGAGTGGCGTATTCCCTAAGGTATCGTCTGAAACAGCGAAATGTTAACAGTACTTGTACAAAGTAGCAATTTTAATTCATTTGTTCGTGTACGATTATGGTTCGGGGTCTTGTCATTGTCATGTTTGGCAGAACGACCGACGATAACGAGGCAGAGAGCCGAAGTGAAATTGTTTTCCGAGGCCAGTGACGTCTTGTGTTTGCTGCACGGTAAATTATCACGTTTGGAGGGGACGATAAATGTATGCATAGTTTCAGGGAAGTGAATCAAATAAAAAATTTTTTTGAATATTCGACATGGAATAATAAGTTAAAATCATTAATGCATAGATTGACCAAAGGACTAAAACCAAACTGCAATAAAAAATCTTTTTTTTTTGTTATCATATTATTTCAATTGTTGGTATAGCGATCGCCGCCACTGTCACGAGTATTCACCAGCCCAAAACACACACACACACAGAGTCCTCATTATGAACTTTACTTGCTATTATATCTGCTACTTTTTCCAACAATGAATTGCACAGTTCATTCTCTATTCTCTGCATTCTGTCCCGTCCGCTACGAATTCATTGCCAACACAACAATACTCGTATAATGCCTTTATGGTTCGAAAGACTGAACTAAACGCACAATGTACGGCCAGGCAGGCAGGATCCACACAACGAACAACACTTTAAGCGAAAGTTTCCGATTAAGACTGGTCCCATGGGAGGCATGGCGTAGCCGTAAACAGTCGTTTGTTTTGCTGCATGTCCTCATTTAAATGAGCTAACCTTTTGAGCGAAACAAGGCATTTGAGGGTGATTCTTCGTACCGTTGACGAGCTGTTTCATTCGGGGGATCTGATTGGTGTGCACAATACAACAAGGATGTGAACCATATGGACACGTGGGAATATGCTTGCACGCCCCAAAACGTGCCCCCAATCGTCTCCTCAAAAACGATTGTTGGCGCTTTGTGTCAGGACTCGCTGGAGATTATTTGTGTACCCCAGATTGGTCCAAGTTTTTCAGTCATGCTTCGTAATAGGGATGCTGGCACACGGGCTACTGTGATTGTATGGAATGAGGTATTCTGTACAATTGAGTGCGACAGAAGCGTTTCAGTCAACAATCCCAGCAGCTTCATGGACGAACGAACGGGTAATGTGATCTGCTATTTGAAGTCATCGTTGTGCTTCTGTTTTGCTGCTGCTGCTGCCACCTTTGCCATCGAAATACACTCGAAATTGCTCCCTCGCAGTTTTCAATTTTCCACATCTTTACCCAACACCAGGGTCGTCTGTCTGCTGTTATTTAAACAAAAATTAATTTGCTTTAATAATTAATTTGACCAAATTGAATTTAATGACGGGAATTACATTTGACAATGACTACCTTCTGTGAGCGAGTGGTTATGAGAGGCAACGCAGTCCTCACAAAATATTTACTCAGCAAACAAACCCAGTATTAAGTGTTTTCAGATAATTCCGAATGAAATGTGCTTGCGTTCGTAGTTTGATTAATTGCATTGCGTATTTTATTTGTTGGTGGATGGTATGCATTAAAGAGAGCATGGATACATGTAGGTATCTATTCAATTGAATTTCGTCAGGATAATTGTTTTGACACTTCGTAGAACGTTATTTTCAGTCAATATTTTGATTAAATATTTTATGGTGCCAATTTTAATAGTAAATTATAGTTTATTAAAAAAAATATGATTTGATTTAAATTTAAATTAGGTTGTTGAAAAGGATTGGATTTGATTTGAAATCTCTTTCTAGTTCGGTTTGCAGTGACTTTACAACTACATCTACAGTGGAGTGTATTTTAGTTCGTGTCTCTCTAGCTCCTGCTTCACTATTACTTATCGCCTCAATATATATCCCCTGTAATAGTCCTTCTTAACTTTATGAACTTTTCTTTGCAGAGCTCTCATCTTATCTCCTGTGCCGTTTTTCTACTGCTCACTTAATGCTATGTGGTGACTTCAATATGCCTTCCATCGAGTGGAATACCTCTTTTTCAACCATCACTTCCAGCAACAGTCTTTCGCTTACTTTATCTTCTTTCATTTCTTTATGTTCTCTTTCCCAATTGAACTCGGTACCTAATAAAAATGGCAGGATATTGGATCTAATATTTTCAAATATCCCAGTGTCTTCTGTTGATCTAGATTCCGATGCTCTACCCTATGTCCCTCCCGACCCTTACCACCCTCCTGTTCTTTTAGAAATTTCTTTCAATCTTCCTCTTAGATCCACAGTTTCTTGCTACAGGCGCTTCAACTTCTTTAAAGCCAACTTTGTTGGAATGGCGAACGAAATCAATCATATTAACTGGTACTCATTTCTTCGCTGTTCTGACGTTAATGAGGCTCTCCATAGGCTTTATGTCTTCCTCGCTAATCTCATTCCTCGCTTCACTCCCACATGTCGTCCCAGGAGACCCAATGATGCTCCCTGGTTCACCCTTGAAGTTGCTGCTGCCCTTAGGGCAAAGGATGTTGCTCGTGCCAAATTTAAACGTACCGCTTTGCATGATGATTTGCTTGAGTTTAAAAAGCAACGCTCTCATGCAAAGAGGGTCGCTAAAGAAGCCATGCGTGCCTACGTTGCCAGAGTTGAGGCTTCCATTAGTTCCAACAATTCTAAGCCCATCTGGTCATTTATTCACTCGCTGAAAAAATCCCCCGCCATTCCTCAAAATGTGTTTCTTGATGAAACTTCTGCCGCTACAACTCAAGAGACCTGGGAGCTCTTTGCTCGTTTTTTCTCGTCATTTTCTTCCCCACAAAACCCTCTTTCTCCTCCACATGTTTCTTTCACCACTCCCGCTAACCTTAGAGCGCTCTCTTCGTTTCGTACAAACCCTTTAGAAGTTGAATATTTAATGAGTTGTCTCGATTCTAACGCTTGTTCTGGTTCTGATGGTATTCCTAATATACTAACTAAGTCACTATCTTCTTCACTTTGTGTACCCCTGTCCATTATTTTCAACCTAAGTATCGCCTCTGGTGTTTTTCCTTCCACATGGAAATCAGTCAACATTTTTCCCATACTTAAGGCAGGTGACCCCGCTTGTATCTCCAATTACCGTCCAATATCGCTTCTACCTTGCTTTAGCAAGCTACTTGAGAGAGTTGTCTACAACAGAATCTATCCTCTACTCGAGCCTTTCCTTGCAAACGAGCAACATGGATTTGTCAAAGGTAAATCCACTGTTACCAACTTGTTATCTTTCAGCAATACTGTTGCTTCTGCCATCAATCAGCAAAGACAGGTGGATGTTCTTTACACTGATTTCTCTAAGGCATTCGACTCTGTCAATCACGTGCTTCTTCTCTTGAAATTAGAGAAATATGGCTTTTATGGACCGCTGCTCTCCTGGTTTTCTTCTTACATTTATGAACGTGCTTGTGTTATTACTGTGAACTCCTGCTCCTCTGCTCCCTTCTATACCACCTCTGGTGTTCCGCAAGGATCGATACTTGGCCCCTTGTTGTTCTTAATCTTCATTAACGATCTGCCAGGTCTCCTAAACTCCTTCTCCCTTCTTTACGCAGACGATCTTAAAATATTCAGAGTAATCGATACAATTGATGACTGCTTTCAGCTACAAAATGATCTGCACACTCTGGGCAACTGGTGTAGTGCAAATTATCTTACTCTGAATGTCTTAAAATGTCGCCAAATGTCGTTCACGCGTAAAACTAACCCTTTAGTGTTTTCTTATTGCGTTTCCGGTACCTCTCTCGATGCTGTATTCTGTTTTAAAGACCTGGGAGTAATTTTCGACACTAAACTCTTATTTGACCAACACATATTGCATATAACTGCCAAAGCGTCCAGGCTCTCGGGTTTTATACTTAGATCTTCCAAGCATTTTACTGATATCTCTACCTGTGTACACCTGTTTTGCTCTTTTGTCCGCAGTATCCTTGAATATTGTTGTCAAATATGGTGCCCACATTTTCAGTACTTAATTGATGCCGTTGAATCTGTACAACGCAGGTTCACCCGCTCTCTGCTTTTCAAATTCAATTTGACTTACTGTGAGTATAGTGCGAGACTTACCATGCTACAAATTCCATCCCTGAAATCTCGTAGGCTGTTCTTCGATGAATGCCTTCTATTCAAACTACACCATCGACTTGTCCCATCTGACCTCTGCAACCTGGTTTCCGTCCGTGTATTGGATCGGGCATGTAGATCAACTTTAACATTTAATGTTCGATTTGCACGGGCCGATACATATTACTTTTTTACACCGCTGCTACGTTTACCTAGGCAGCATAACGAACTCAGACTTGGTTCCCTGCCACCGACCTTGAATCTTTTCAAAAACATGTTAAAAGATAAAGTAATCACTTATTCTGTTTAATGCAAGCTCATCTTGGCCAATTGCATATTTAAATTTTGGATTCTTATTTTCTATTGAATTATGTTACTCTTGTTTGTTTTATATATATTTTTATTTATCTTTGAATTATGATACTCTTGTTCGTTTCCTATATATTTTTATTTTCATTTATCATTGTCTATTGCGTAATTGGACTTGATCTGTTGTTATAGACATTAAATAAATAAATAAATAAATAAATAAATTCGGGCCAATTTACACTCAGAAAATCTGATACGATTGAAGACATGATTACAGCCCTATAAAAACAAAACGACAAAATTTCGCATGAATTCCTAAGAAATCAGACGTAATTAATAGTAATTTTGTCGTAAATTGAATAGGCTCAAAACTATCAACTGATTATTTATTATTAAAAGCATGCATTGGGTATCTAATGGGATGTGCCATTAATGTCAACAGTATCTACTATTGACCAGACGCAGGTACCATCTTCAACTGATGGTAGACAGTATCGAAATTATGGGATCGTGTCCTATGGAATCGTGTGTAATATAGTGCAAGAAATGGAATACGAATGGTATAAACTATAGAAACGTTTCGACCATCTCATAAAATCATACTGCGTTGTATCGAATTTCCTGTGCAGATTGCATTAAACGTTTGGTCATTAAGTGCTGTAGTCGTGTTCCGCTTTGTATACTGGAATGGAATTAATATGAAGTAATAACAGATAATACAGTTTGTATCTCCTTAAATTTATTAGCCTACCCATTATTTTAATTAGCTATTGACATTTGTTCGAAGGGATATACAGTTGGGCACAAAACTCTCCATACACCCTCGAAATTTCATAAATTTAGTAGAAAATGCAAATATTTATGAGAATTTTACATGCAACTTTACTGCAAATGTATTTTTTTTAACATAAATTTAAAAAAAAAAGTTACATTAATCAACTCATAACCGTAAAAACACTAAAAAAAAGAAAGGCAGTAGGGACAAAAGTGTTCATATACATTATGTAATTGAACTGAAAATTCCACAATATTTAACATAATTTTATATTTCAATATTTTTTTGGGCCACCGTTGGCATCAATAACAACCTGCAACCGTCGTGGCATTGAATCCACCAAATTTTTAGAGACTTCCGGTGTTATTTCTCCCCAGGCTTGTTGAAGCGCAGTTTTGAGTGATTCCTTGCTGCTGTTGTGAATTTTCGGGATTTTTCTTTTCATAAGTTCCAAAATATGTTCAATGGGGTTTAAGTCTGGCGACTGAGGAAGAGAATACAGCTGCATTGATGCATAATAAAGCAACCAGTTCTTTACAAAACGTGCAGTATGTTTGGGATCGCTGTCCTGTTGGAATATCCAATGCCGGCCAAGACCCTAATTGTCCACGGAAGGTTGCAAGTGTTCTTCTAACAGTCTTTTATAACAGTATTGGTCCATAATACCGTCTATAAAGACCAATCTGCCAACCCCACCAGCTGCATTTCCACCCCACATCATCACATTGCCACCCCCGTGTTTTACTGTTGGTATCAAATTCTTCAGTTGCAATGCTGCTCCCTTTTTTCGCCAGATTCTTTCTTTGCCATCATTACCGAACAAGTTGAACTTGCTTTCATCAGTAAATAAGACAGTTTTCCAGAACTCTAAATCCTTTTTTAAATATCGCTTTGCAAATTCAAGTCGAAGCTGCCTATTCTTTTCAGATATTAGCGATTTTTTACGAGGATCTCTACTTGCATATCCATAGGAACGTAAGATTCTTCGGATGGTTTTAGGATGAACACACTTATTCGAAGTATTAGCGACATGTTCCGCCAGTTGCCGACCAGTGATCCTTGGGTTTTTGTCGACCTCTTTTAAGATCATGTTGATATCCCGCCAGGAAAGTTTCTTTGGTCGTACATTTCTTGGCTTATTTTCCACTGATCCTGTGTTTTTATGCTTTTGAACAATGTATTGGACAGTGGCATGGGATAAATTAAACAAAACTCCAATTGCGCGGTATGATTTTCCATTTCTGTGCTCAGCAATAATAAATTTTTTTTATTTCAACACTTACTTCCTTACGCTTGCTCATTTTTCACTCCCTTTGCTCACAGATTACTAAAACAAACTAATCATTAGATCGCATTCAAGCATTTCATAGGAAATACAACGGTTCTTTGAAGAAAAACAACAGTAAATTAATGCAATGAAGAACAGAGTACACTATCTCAGTGGCGGCTCGTCAGGGTGGGCCCGGCCCGCCTGGCCCACCCTGACGAGCCGTTACAGGGCCCGCTCGACATAAAAACGTTATTATAAGGTATACGCGGATACCAACAAGAAATATCTACTTTACTTTAACTCAGTAGCGGCTCGTCAGGGTGGGCCAGGCGGGCCGGGCCCACCCTGACGAGCCGCCACTGCACTATCTAATCAATGTATGAACACTTTTATCCCTGCTGAATTTCGTTTTTTCTGGTGTTTTTACGGTTATAAGTTAATTAATGTAATTTTTTTTTTAAATTTATGTTATTACATACATTTGCAGTAAAGTTGCATAGAAAATTCTCATAAATATTTGCATTTTCTACTAAATTTATGAAATTTTGAGGGTGTATGAAGAGTTTTGTCCCCAACTGTACATATAGTAACTTTAATGATTTTTAAAATGTTGAAATAATATGATAAATCACATTTTGAATGGGAAATATGGTTAAAAAAAAAACTATTAAATTCTTATTGATTTTATTGGATCGTTTATTTAAAGCTGCCAAGTGACGATTCCTCCAAAATTGACTCAGCGTAACGGTACAAAACACCTGTGCTAGCTCTAGAAAGTTGTTAAAACCGAGAACCTTGAAACGTTTATTATTTAGGGCTGGACAGTGACAGAGTGTATGCTCGATGATGTCCTCTTCCATCTAACACCTCTACTCTCTTGCCATGAGAACAAGTTAACCGTCCCTTTTAAGCAGTTTCTGCTGAACTTGAGCAGTATTCTGCTTTTGCTTTAATCGGGTGATGGCCGTCATATCCTGGCTACCCTACAGTTGTTACTCTGTTTTCCCATTCGGATTTTAGCTAAGTTCATATGGCTTCTTCTTGTTTGCTTGTGATGTCAGCAAGTAACCGTGTTCCTAGCTCCTGAGCCCAACATCAATTCTCGCAACATCAATGGAGCTCTTGATGTCCGAATCCACCAGCTTTTCTAGTTCTACCGACTTGAGCAGGAAGGATGTTAAGATAATCGGTCTAAAGTCCTCCACATTATGGTAATTCGGACTAAAGACCACTCTAGCTTTTGTCCATTACTCGGGTACTACTCGGAGATAGAGGCATGCGGTAAAAATATATGGACGATAGCCTTTGGAGCATGATTGGCGATGTCTAAAGGTCGGAATGTGCCTATAGACCACTCAATTCTGACCTCATCTATTAATTTCTATATCAGCTTTGTGTTAGCCGATTCCGGGAAGTGTGTTTCCAGTAGCATGTCCAGACACTCGTTCGAATCCTCTGCCAAAGTCTGTCGTATCTGCTTTTTGAAGAGCGACAATTCCTGCTTATATCGATCCCAGTCTTTGGCATATGCAGGCCGCTTTGCGTTATTAAACGCCCTTTGTGTGCGGTCTCTAGCCTCCGAAAGTTTGCGGTTCCACTATAGGGTAACGTTTTATGCTTACGGTCTTTTGCGGACACGCGTCTTTGAAACCTGACACTAAGCCTTTTCTTAAACAGTTCGCCTGCTCGTTAATTCGTTCTGGGCTCGTCAGATCCAGGTCATCTTTGTGTCCTGAGGTGTGTCTTTGTTTTTCTGGAGTAAACTTCCCATTATGCTGTTCTCGCACTCCGTACGTTTTCTTTGCGTTAGATTTCAAAACTATCGATGTTCCAGTATAATCATTATTGGTCTTAATTACTGTGGTTGCTGATAATTTCCCAAAATTCAGAGAAGTAAACTAATGGATTTCGGGCGAAAAAAAAACCAGTTTGCAAAACAATATGACACAAATTAATCAGCTGTAGGACTACCTGATAGCTATATGCACTATACGAAAAAAAAGACTGTCAGAAATAGTTGGGGTAAATTTTTATAAGAGTAGAAACTATGACATCAGGAACAAGTACATCATATCTTCGAGCTCGGGAATGTTAGGAAACGCTTTTCGCCAGTACCGAATTCAGACTAGTTGATTTCCTTAGTATTTTCTGTCAATGGGTTAGTATCGATCAAAAATATATGTTTAATATATTTCGCTACATTCAAATATAAATCAGGCTGGATGCTTCCAAATTATATTCCGAGAGACTACAAACTTAAAGATCTGGCTGCGAGCGGCGGCATTTTGCTAAAAATTTCGCATCAATTTTAATGAGATGTTTCTAAAGTAGACACATGTTTATTCCATCATATATCTAGATGAATAGCGATATTTTCGTGTGCAAAATTGCAGGACTTTCCGTTCAAATTTCGCTAACTGTATTTGATAATATTCATTTACTTTCTCTGTTCTAAATCCCGAAGTTATCAGTCAATGAATCAAACAAAATGCAATTGGAAATAAAATGTTAGCGTGTTAGCAGATCAAAGATCTGATAACTACTTTTATGCATTGATTATTTGATACATATAGATTTCTTGTTTTAAGTGAAAAAGACAGGAACTGGTGTCAGAAGTTGGATTTCTTTGATTCAACATGTGTCTTGTCGAAGCTGGAAAGTTACTTTTTTTGGCAAACGTACAAATAAATAACAAGCCAAAGCGATCAAAGCATTTCCGACGGACAAACTTCTTGGAACATTTGCAAAAAACAGTTTGAGGCTTTTTGTCCGCTTCTATTTGACGTCCTGGCGTGTGCCGTCGCTTCACCGAAGACAAAAGGGTTACTTTATTATCTGAATTCAATCACTTCATTTGTTTTGCGAAGAATCTTATGACAGTTTCAATGCAAGCCAAAACTGGTTATGGAATTTTGAAAAAAGTGACGCTATCATCTTAGACTTCCGCGTGCAACTGAGGAAATGTTGTTCAACAAGTCCGAATCCGTCAAAGAATTTATAAAATGTAGTATCAATGAAATTTATCTCATAATCAAATCCTGACGAACTTGTTGCGAAAACTCGTTTAAGATCACGAGGCATTCAAAGAGAACATCAACTGCTGATGTGTCTTGTTTG
Source organism: Nemotelus nigrinus (assembly GCA_947369275.1). Taxonomy (NCBI): domain Eukaryota; kingdom Metazoa; phylum Arthropoda; class Insecta; order Diptera; family Stratiomyidae; genus Nemotelus; species Nemotelus nigrinus. The sequence goes on along the minus strand of OX376376.1, from coordinate 783,957 downwards.
AATTCGATAGGCATGACCACAGTAAAGGATTTTATGATGAAGGAGGCAATGACTCAAAATGTACGGTCAAAAAAAATAGAGCACTATTTTTAAAAACAATTTAAACTGAACTGCGAGATAGATTATTCGCGTCAACTAGATACTGATCACAGCACGTGAAGCTTAGTATATAGAGCACTGGTTCATAGGTTACTGGTTCAAATCCAGGTACAGACCGCACTGCACCGAACTTTGAATTGACTTATTTCTGAATAGATACCTGAGTCAAATCAGAGGCAAAATGCGATGAGCTTACTGATGCAAAATTTTAATTTTGACCTCGATCTGGTCTTTTTAAAGGAAAAACGAACTTAGTACCGCTAGAGCCAAGAGTATTTCTTAAAGAGGCTACAAAAAAATAATTTTCAGTGAGAGAAAAGTATTATTAATATTTTGTCAAACTCTTCAGAATTTCAATAAGATTTTTGATCATGTGAACATACATTTATATTTCCTATACCAAATTTATTTTTATTACTTGCAGCAAATCTATTGTACATTGTTTTCAATTCAGTTTGAAAAATAGTTTAAGTCAAACTTAAAAGAGTTTTTTGCTGTCTGGCTTTTTCCCATTATTTACAGCCAAAACAAATTTCCTGTTGGTTTAATTTGAAACATTAAATCAGAAGAAGACTATTGGATGAGCGGATCTCTTTAATCTATTCTTCTACTGTTTCAGTTTCGTATGAAAAATAATTAATTCTAGGCAAATTTCTAAGGAAATGTATCAGATTTGTCAATCTTTTGACTTACATATCGTTTTCTGCGTTAGTTGATAAAGTTTTCAGCTTTAAATAATCCCCGAACTTCACTATCACAATACACTCTATTTCTATGAGATTTGTTTTTTTTTTTTTTTTGAGTATTATATCGCGATTAATATAATAATTTATACAACACCTAATATAATTTATACAAAACCTTAACAGTTTGATTTGTAATTAGATTTTTTCTTTATTATGCACATACCGTTAATTTATCACAATACACCATGCTAATTCGCAAATCTAAAAATTAATGATTTTGATTATAATGCGAGAAATAAATAAAATAATAATATCGAGTTATTCCTTAAATCTCACTACACTGTTTCCTGTGTCACGTTTTGTTTTTCGTTGCACGATTATACTCTCTCTGGGAAAATTCGAACGGAAACTGTATTTAAGACTCAACTACTGGTTGGTTAACAATGAACTGAACATCGAAAATCGTGTTTGGTCGTCGTTTGTTCATACAGACCGAATCAAAAAATAGGACGCGTGCCGCACAATTATCACTATTACTTTACACTGTCATTATTATCATCGACGTCAGTATACCACACCGCTTCAACGACTGGTCCAGATTACGTTGGCGCAGTTCTACTATAGCGTCGACGCTGATTCCGGGGAATTCCCGTACAAAATTCGAAAAGCCACGACATCCGAATGCACTTGCACTACACGTCCTTTCAGCGGATTGGATATGAACAGGATTCGAGGGGGCGGTTCGAATCGAGGACGACGACCAACCGACATATACGAAACGGTGACAAAACAATCGGGATAATATATTCATCTTAGTGGTTGGACTGCAAAGGATCCACCCCTGCGCAATTTGTCTGGCCAATCGTTGCAGCGAATAGACCAACAACAAAAATAGTCTTACGTTGATACGTGCCTGAATCTCGAATCCTTGGAAAGTTTTCGACATTAAACTACATAGGGACTAGTTTCGGGAGCATAAGCTTTTTGGAAACAGGCAAATGTGAAGAGCAAAACTTTGCTCGACATGCACATAAACATTCGGTTAAACGTTTTCTTCGCAAATTTAGTAAACTCTGTCCAGTTTATATGCAAATGGTTTGTTTCGTATATAAAATTCGTATCGACTAGAGCTGCCGCATCTGAGAGGATACTACCGAAAAAAAAGTCCAACTACTCTCTACGAGTATACCAAAAAGTAGAGTTTCCATTTAATTTCGACGTTCTAGAGTATATTTCATTCTAAACAATAAGTTTTTTTTTAGTATTTCGAATGCAGTAGATGTTTTGTTTTTATTTTTGAAACTGGCGCACTAACTATAACATCAAAATGCGATAGTATTGCCATAGAACTTATTCTATTCCACGATCGTTGTCTTTCGTTTTTCGCTTGTGTTAAATATTGTTTTCATGCTTTGTTTTACGATATAAATATTGTTAGTACGAGGGTTGCTACCTCCTCCTTTTACTACCCCATATACCCACTAAATCAGCATAAAAAAACATAAAAATCGGCTACGATTCCGGTGATGTACATTCGAGTCTTATAGTCTCTTTCAAGTTAAACTTGAAAAGTTTTGAAATCCAATCTATTGGAAGCTTGCTCCTCTAATAATGATCCAAACTCTAGCTTTGAAGTAAAATCGAACAATCTAATTAAAACTTATCTTCTTCCAAAGAGTATGGAAGATCACGGTCTTCTCTTTGAGCACCTTAAAGCAGCATCTGTTCATTGCTTTACCTTCACCCCTCCTGTTTTTTTTTTTCAATAACCTTCCTTCTAAAGGGAATTCACTCTTCTTACGAAAAGTAAGATGTACTACATGAGCTTAAAGACATCTTTCAAAATAAGGTTGTATCGGTAAAACGGCCCGCAACATCTGCTTCGAGGAAAGAAAATTAAATCCTTGGAAGCTTTTTAGTGCAACGGACGAACATCTCTGCAGACAGCCAAAGAAGAGAAGCGGAAATTAGTGACTGTCACTCTCGAGAACACAGTTTGAAAGGGTGCTCCACTGTTGCCTATCGATCAAGCTATCAAATCTTCAGCTCACACAATGATGTTTTCAGAATGCGAAAACATCTTCGGCTGCAATCGTATAACAGTTGTGAAAAAGGTTAAGAATTTCGTTCCAAAATTTAGAACGCTGCACTCTCTTAGTGAAAAACGAATTGCATATGTAGGTTTAGCTCTAGAACTCTGCGGTATCAATGGGATCTTTTTAAATTGGTTCTATTTACAAAGGAGCCTTCTCCAAGAATACTTGAATTCTGAGAAGCCTGACATAATCTTTAGATGTGAATCCAAACTTAAACCCAGGCATAATGTATTTTTTTTAGTAGTTACCCCGTTACACGTAAGGACATCTCGGATGAAGTAGGCGATAGAAAACGTGGCGCTCTTACAGTCATTAAAAGTTGGATGAAAATCCAAAACCACGACATAAGCAATTTTAGATGCGTGGAGTCAATCTCAACCTGTATTAGCCTTAATTCGAGATACCATTGTCTTCGTTGGCATATATGCCAAACCTAACTTCTCCTCTTCTGAGTTCATTGATGACACATACTGTCGTCAACATCCAACTTCGACCATAGGTCTGTTTCCGTACTTTCAGCAAACTGCAGCAGTAACAGAATTTGGCAGCTGGCTTCTTTTTGCTGCAAAATTTGGCTTGCATTTGGCTTGCAGCAAAAGTACGGAAACGACTTGCTGCGAATCTATTTTAATATATTATAATAGATTCAAGTACAGAAACATACCTCATATCATAATTGGTGGTGATTTCAATGCTAGTCACCCAAATTGGGGAAATACTGCAAGCAACTCTTTTGGTACTGTCCTTCAAAAATGGCAGATTCGACTCGTCGCCCCACCTTGTTTCTTGTTCCCCTCAACTCCTTAATATATTGCCTCAATTCGGGTCGGTTGGTTGTTCTGTATTTGAGGCTGAATACTGTTGCAAATGACTCTCCGGAGAAAAAGGGGTCTCCATTTTTTAGCCTTCGAGCCTCAGCTTTTCAATCATTACGAAAAAAATCAATTGTGAAACTTTCGAACAAGATGTTTCGGCTAAACTACAAAACCTAGTCATCGATCGTGACAAAAATCTCTCTATCTCTGAAATTGACCAACTCAGCAACAATTAAAAGCTCGTAGAACTAAGTTATCGGGGAAACCATGGGGAATATCTGAGGTAGCAATTCTCTCGGTCTGTTCTATTTATAGATTTTACCTTGTAGTAAAATTACTTCACTAAATTTCGTATATGTATACGCTCTGTTCTGAGATCTCAACTTTCTTCTCAATCAGAGAAACGAGATGCTTTTATTTCACTCGCCCTTCGTTTATCCGGTAATGCATCCTCTTAAATTCGCTGCTTTCAATATTGATAACTTAGCTCCCATTTATAAAAGGAACTTCGTTCAGGAGTTCCTGAATTTAGAGAATCCTGATATTCTTTTCCTAGAGCTTGAGTAGCCTAGTGGGTAGAGCACTGGCTTCTTGCGTGTGGGGTCCCTGGTTCGAATCCAGGTTCGGACGAGGGTCCGCGCACCAAGCTTTGAGTTCATCTAGCTCTGATTAGGTACCTGATTTAAATCAGGGGTAAAGTGAGTCGTGGAACTAATCACTCCACACTCGTATCCACAATTATTAAAAAAAAATTTTAATGAAGCTCTCTACCAGCTTCAACCCCTAGACCCGTACAAGGGTTGTCGTGGGATTGCTTTACTTTACTTTGATATTCTTTTCCTTCCCTAAACTGGGTACCGCGCCATTAGTTAAAGAGCGAATCAAAACCCAGCGGCATCTGATCACAGGACTCAAAGGTCATCTGTCATTATTTTGACTTCTCTTCGCGACGGTCAAATTATGCTCATGAAAATAAAGACATTTATTTTATGATGGACTGGCTCTCATCTCAAATTATAAGCGAAAGGCGAATAAAGTACATCGATTTTATGATATAATAAAATATAATAAAGGAAAATTTCAAATATTTTAGTACAAGGATAACGTCATATCTACAGTTTCGCAATATCTTTACATGTGAAAAATTGTATTTATTCTTTAACTCATAATGAATGTATTCATTTCTGACCTTAACGTTTCCTTAACGTTTTTTGCGCAATTGTTCTATTCTGTTCCGTACCGGAGCAAAAAATAAACGCACCTATTATATCGGGTTTATTCGATATATAGGAAGTCAAATATCGATATTTCTAAATAATCGATATATATTGAGCATTCCTATTACAACCTTTTTAATATACATTTTATACAATATCTACATCCATATATATATATACAATTCTTTCCGGATGGAATTTTCGAATGCTTTCAATAGCATCTAAATGTATTCTTCCTACGTTAGCATCTTGAATTGATGATAAGTAAAATGGATGAAAGTAGTAAATTTATATACAATTTCTTACAATTTCTAAATTTAGCTTTCGACAATGCGAAAATTCCCATATGCTAAAAGTTGTCTCAGCTTTATATCAACTACAGCATCGAATACAACAACCAGTATTTCTTATTGGTTACCTCTGTTGATTTGAAAGAAATTTCCCGTCTCTTTCTTGCTAATGGATATGTAAGGGAATTTCAATGTGAAACAAAACTTCTTCTGTCATCTGACTTCTAATCGGTATGTCAAATGAAAACAAAATTTTAATTGTCGCTCGACTTGCTGTTGTGCGGGGCTGTACCATACGATTCTAAAAAGTTTTCGCCTATTTCTTACATTGAATGTGCTCTCGGTCGGCTATTTTAAAGCGCAAATTATACCTGATTATGTGCATAATACTAAAAACACATATTCGAAACGTGCATTGTGCGTTGCATTGAGTTTTTCGCGATAGTATTCGACGGTTCTGGGGTGCTAGGTGGGTAGAAATTCAGAGAAATTTTGTTGTGGGTGATATTTCGCTTCGAAGAGGTTTGCTCGTAGCCGGGGTTGTAGGGTGGTTTATTAGTAACAATTTCGATATCTTCAACGTGTTTTGTATATTTTGATGGGAGATTTGCAATAGCCGGATTGGGGGTAGTAAAAGCTTTCGGTGAAGTCATGTAGATTCGGAAAAACCAAGTGCAAGGGTTTATATGAATAAGGATCAGCTGAGCATCAAAGATAAGTCATCGCCACAATGGATCTGGTGGATATTGACAAAGTTCTGGACGATCTAGAACTAGACGAAGGCGAGGCTAAGTGCCCAGCAGATGTATATAATATTAGCAACTCAGTATCAAATGCCGGTAGTGAGTCGCAGACCCCCAATTCCAAGCGATTACAGGAGGTGCAAGTTACCACAACACGAGGACTGTCCATTGCACAATCTGCCTCCGCACCAGCAAACGAACTCAATAATAAAGAAAGGTCAACAAAATCAAAGAGTTTTGTGAATATAACCAAAGTTTTTAATAGCTTGCAGGAATATGTTGACGTTAATATCGAACATATCATTCGGGCGGCCGAGCATCCGCAGCCTCCCGATGTGTCGCAAGAAAGCCAAAACGAAAGGCAGAAGCAAGAAGAAGACTATGTTAAAGATAATAATGAGGATGATGAGTGCACCGAGGGATATCCAGAAGATGCTAATGGAGGGGCTCTAACGTCGGCCAGCTCAATAACAACATCCTCTTCGTCGTCATTTTCGTCAGGGCCTTCTCCCGGATCCTCAAGTGAACCGTACGGGTCGTTTACCCCGGATGATCAGCCGGGCGACATTGCCAAGCTACCGAATGACGACAATGAAACGAAACTGAATTGTCAAAGAAAGGGCCCTGGAGACACGGAACCTGAGTCAACAGACATCACTAGCGATGAGCAAAAAACAAATGAAGATTTGGCTGACGAAGAAAGTGCCTACCAACAAAATCCGATTGTCAAAAGTGGCGACGAACAAAGTGCAGGGTTGTCCTCGATCTCATCCTGTTGGTATAATGAGAACACATCCTCGTCTTTTCCCGGCCTGAGCAACGATTTGGGCAAGTTGGGTCCTTTGAGCTCCGTACCGTCATCCAGCCCAAAAGATATAGAAGAATCATATTCCGAAAACATCGAGTCATACTCGGGTAACGATATGCAAATTCAGCAGGCTGAACCTATAGACGCACACTGTCAAAAAGACCTTTCGGAATCGGACAATAAAATACTCCCTCTAACGGAACAGCAAAATCGACGCGAACAGGAACCGGAGAAGCATGTTGTTTTTGGCTTTGGATCCACTATGGATGAAATTTCAGACACAGAGCTAGATAGCATTCTGCAGGAAATTGATAGCGACCTTCAGGTGTTCAATAAGAGTCGAACGAATGATATGAACGGCGAAAATGGAAAGGTCAGTGAAGCAGATGAGAGACCAGTTCCTATTCAAAACCTAGCGACTGGTATCGAAGCAAACAGTCTTGCTGATGAGAATAATCATAACGAAAGAATGCCTGCCAGAGAACAACATTGCGATCAGCAGCGCGAGGAAAGCATTGATGATCCGGCCAAAGTAGCCACCGACACAGAAGATGAGTGTCATGACAATACAGCGAACATGGACAATTTCTCGCAAGCCTCGACAATCGAATTTGCTGAATCGCGCATTCAAACCGATTTCGGTACAGACCCGATGCCTCCGCACGCACATGTCTATGAAGAGGACATTCCCGAAGAAGTAACCATTAACAGTAGTGATTTGAATCAGGAAATATGCGAGACTGACCTAGCTGCAGCTCCACAAGCTAAAACTGGCCACCAGCAGCGCCCCAACTCGTTAGACATTCCCGTACAAAAACTCGATCTGATTTCCACGGCTGGACAAACGCCGCCTGCGCCCGCTTTAAACAGCGAGCAGAATGCTGTGTCAAATTCTAGTTCAGATGATCTGTCGCCGCAGTCTTATAATCAGATTGCTCAACCGTCGTCAAACACCCCAACTTTCACAGGCGACTCGAAACTGGGCAAAGTTTCGCCGTTTTGGATACCCGACCACGAGGCACCGGTGTGCATGCAATGTCAGGTGAAATTTTCGTTATTCAAGCGTCGTCACCATTGTCGGGCGTGCGGACTTGTCTTGTGCTCAACCTGTTGTTCGCAGAAGGCGAAATTGGAGTTCTTCGGTGACGTTGAGGTTCGAGTTTGTGTACAGTGTCACTTGATTTTAATGGAACGATCGGTGACTGATGCGAATTGTTTGGGTCCGGATGGGAGTGAACAGCGCACGTCAAACAGACCGCCTAATCCCAATAACCCCATGGAATACTGTTCGGTGGTGCCGCCACATCAACAGGTGACTGGGGCAGCCGCTGCCGCAAGTCCTATATCGGTGATGGTTCCTGTTGGCGTTCTCAAAAGGGAGGGTATGCCGCCAAAAAATAACCGAAAAGATAAAAACGTAATATTCAGCGATGGAATTCGGCCGGGCTGTGATCTTGCAGATTTGGACAATAGTTGGGATGACAAGCGTGAAAGCATTAGTGGCCGCAGATCGGGAAGTGGCAGTAGTAAAAGGATGCAATCAGCAGCAGGAGGAGGTAAAGTTGCCAATTCTTTGTGCATTTCACTCTTAAGTTTTCGCTCATAATCCAATTAGGCCTCGACTCACCATCATATCAAGGAGACGGCAGCGCTGTGCGTACAAAAGCAACCGACTTCAGAGCACTCGAGACAGAATCTTTCATCCCCGATGCGGCGACCGCTCTGCCACCTGTCTACACAAAGAATTTAACTGAAAGTGTAACCACGGAGGTGACGAACACACCAGAGCTTATTTCGAAACTCAAGACGGAAACACTGCAGTTTGCATTGCAAAAAAATCTGTATGTGTACGTAAAAATCATAAACTGTGAGTAGGCACATGCTTAATATCAACGTTAAAATCAAACGATACGTGTTTTTCCGCAGTGAAATGCTGTGTCAACAAAACTGTGATCAACTTCACCACTCGAGGAATGCACCACGTGGGCCAAGACGAAATCGTCATACTACTGGAGTACGACTCGAATGCGTCTAATGTCCCGAGTCGACTTCTACCGAAGGACATCTTCATTCACTTAAATCAGATATACTGCGAGGCACATAAAGGCCGACCAGTTGGCGAACTAGGCTATTCCGTTCCAAATTCGCAAAGCTTCTTGGGCTCTCGGGATCATGGTGGATTTCTCTTCATCCGGCCAACCTTTCAATGTCTTCTGGAGCTTTCTTTACCGGACGCTCCGTTCCTCATAGGGATCCTGATCCACAGATTAGAGATCCCCTGGGCACGAATCTTTCCGCTACGGCTTATGCTAAGACTGGGTGCGCAATATCGTTACTACCCGAGTCCACATGTGTCTGTTCCGCACCGGGAACCAGTCTACGGTGAAATAGCTCAAACAATCATCAATTTCTTAGCGGTATGTCTCTGCCACATTAGATTTTCCAAATTGTCGCCCATTCATCGAGTATGTTTGTAGGATTTCAGAAATTACTCATACACCTTAGCTACCATACAGGGAATGTACATACACATGGAGGACCGTAAGACAAGTATGCTGATACCGAAAAACCGACACGAGCAAGTCGAAAAGGCTCTGAACAACTCAAGCGACCATATCCTAGCGCTCGGTGCGAATTTCTCAAAGAAAGCCGACGGCCACTTGGTCTGCATTCAGAATATGGAATCAAGTTGTGCCGAAACACATACATACTCGACGCAGGCTATAAACATACAGGGGCAACCCAGAAAAGGTAGTTACTTCTCATATTAGCCTTCACCGCCACGTGCACTTATCTAGATCCTCACCAAACTTCCGCAGTGACGGGGGCCAGTTTCTTAGTACTTAACGGTGCCTTGAAATCGACCAGTGGTCTACAAGCTAAATGCAGCATTGTTGAGGACGGTCTGATGGTTCAAATTCTGCCTGCGAAAATGGCCCAAGTTCGAACTGCATTGCAAAACAAGCAGGACATTCAAATTGTTTGCGGACCAGTCGATGCAGACGAATCGCAAACCGAAACGGTCAATATAATGTGGGTGGACGACGACACCGAATTCAATACGGAGTATGACCATATCCTCTAAAGCATATGAACCCGGATCTAAAAACAAATTATTTTTCCCTGACAGTGTCATATCACCCATCGACGGCAAGCAAATGAATGGTATTCCCAGCATACGAGTTCATTCCGGACTGAACTTTTCCAATGCGAGTCGTATAATTCGTTGGACAGAAGTTTTTATAATTCAAGTAGCAACAATTCCTTGTCACAAACATTTGTATTTGATTTTTTGTTCCGGTAAATTTCAGATGCCTGACGAGATGCAATCGTCTCACAATAACCCCAACAAGGATGTATTCGACGTCCAGAAATTATCCGAACAAATTGCCAAAAGTGCTTCGACGGCTCTAGTATCGTTCTTGGATCTTTTGGCAGCAAATGGCTGTGTTAAAATAGGACTTCGTGCAACTTTGCATCCAGATAATGTACGTTTGGCCTTTAAATATTCCACTTGGCTTCTATCCTGTTTACGAGAAATACCACTTGTGTGGTATCAGAACTTAAAATATCTTTTCTTATATAATATTCAAAAAATTTCGAAGAATAGGATACTAGTTTTAAACTTGGTTCGGTCAAATTAAAATTACCAATATTACAGGTTTGCTATGAAACTGGTTCGTCAAATACGAAATTACCACCATTGTACATGAATGCACTGGATAACGAACTAATACCGACACTTCATCGGCAAGCCAGCAATCTGACCGTTGTTGGCAATATTGAAAAACCTATTATTTTGGAACTAATATTTTTTATCTTGGATATATGAGAGATATTTATAGTCGCAGCAGCAACAGAATTGATTGTTTATGTTCATTGTCGGTTAGTTATTTTTTTTTTTTTACATTGTTTCTCCATGGAGAAGGAGGGGGAGCAAAAGTTCACGAGAAGTTGAGATAAAATATTTATTAGAGAATTTTATGTGTTAAATGTATAAATATGTAATATATATTGGAAAATGAAATGAAGCGGAGTTTTTGTTTTTTGTGCAATCTTTAATTCAATCCTGGCCGTCATATAGAAGGCCGGTCGCGACTTGCAATCTGACAGGCTATAAACATACAGGGGCCACCCAGAAAAGGTAGTTACTTCTCATATTAGCCTTCACCGGAAATGGAGTGGACATGTTACGGGCATGTCCACTCCATTTCTACTACCTCACTGGTCTGTTCGCATACTACAGCAGCAGCAGATTTTTGCTGCTGGCTTCTTTTTGTGGAAATATTTTGCATGCAGTAAGAGTACAGAAAAGACTTGCTGCGAATCTATTTTAATATATTATAACAGATTCAGGTACGCGAACAGCCCTAATGTACATTATTTTAACAGAATCGGGGAAAAAGACAAAAAAAATTTATCCACCCCTGCACAGACGACCGATACGTAGTTAATTGGACGGAATTGAAAATGGCTACCATGACAAATGTCAAATTGTCAAATCACTAAAGTGTCAACTTTGTGACCAAACTTTTAACTTAATTGTGGTGCGTTGTGGCAAGCGTTTCGTCCTTTTCTTTGCGGAATCTTCTACATAGCCTAGTAACGATATTTAGTGCCTGTTTATATGACGTCTGAGACATTTCGTCGTGGATGTGATAATTCGGCTTGAAGACGGCTCGTTAAAGTGCTCAATTAGTTGGACGGAAAACGTCCACGTTTAACACAAAAGCTAAGACTTTGTTTTATATGATCTCTTGTCAGGCCTCAGCATATTTATTGTCTGAAACAAAAGTATAAACGTAGCATGGTGAATCCGAAAACGAAGCCAATTCCAATCAAATCAAAACCAATAGCGACAAAGTCATCATCTACTTCGTCCCCTCTTTCGTCGTCGTCCTCATCAAATGCCTCGCCACAAACTTCATCATCCTCAGCGAATATTTCGCCATCAATACAAACACTTATCGTCCAAAACAGTAAAAATCGAGGATCCTTTCCTAGGTCAAATGTATCTGCATCAAATTTGCACACATCAAAATCGACGGGAAGTGTTCCTCCGGCTACGAAAGGGAATTCACTCGCCGCAACCTCATCGGCTACTTCGTTAAATCTTTCAACACAAAACAGCAGTAGTCGTGATGGAAGCGGTACTACTCCAAGGACATCCGACACTACAGGTAGCAGCAGTAGTACTGTTAGCGTATATCCTCCAGTATCGAATGGCAACGGCACAACTTCAAACGGTCACATATCGTCTGACATCCTGGACGATTTGGCGAGCCGTTTTATTATTAACGTACCGGACGACGAGCGCAACAATCTGATACGGATATGTTTTCAAATCGAGCTGGCGCATTGGTTCTATTTAGATTTTTTCTGTGCAAACGACGAGAAGAAGTGCGGTATGAAACAGTTCGCGATGTCTCTCTTTCAGGTAAGAAAGACTCAAATTGGAAAGATTTCATTAACTCAGATTCGACTTTGTGTAGCATATCCCATTTTTAAAAACGCATCTTCCTGTCATCGATAAAATTTTGGAAAACTGGAAGCAATATAAACTGACTGTGCCGACATACGGTGCCGTTCTGCTATCGGAAGATCTTCGTCATGTGCTGCTTGTGCAGTCGTTTTGGGCGAAAAGTTCGTGGGGATTTCCTAAGGGAAAGGTAAATGAAAATGAGGACCCTATCCACTGCGCTGCACGAGAGGTGATGATTAATCATAGTATTCAAGTGCGTTTATAGTATTCAAGTCCTTTCTTTAGGTCTTTGAGGAGACAGGATACGACATAACACACTTAATTGTTCAATCCGAATACATCGAATCTATTATAAACGACCAATACACTCGCCTGTATCTCGTACGAAACGTTCCCTTGAAAACACAATTCTCGCCGCGCACGCGTAAGGAAATCAAATGTTGCGAATGGTTTTCAATCGACTCATTGCCCATTAGTAAAAATGACGCAAACACCAAGCAGCATCTCGGAATCAATGCCAACTCTTTTTTTATGATCATGCCGTTTGTAAAGCGTCTGAAAAAGTGGGTGAATGAAAAGCGCTCTTGCACAAACGACAAGCAAGGAACCGCCTCAGCACCTCAGGCTAGCAAAACCAAATTTTTGGGCCAATATTCCAGCAGTATTTACAATTATAATAATCCGTTTTTGGTAAACAAGAAAACCGATATGAAACTTCCATTTAAGCCTTCGCTTGCAGCCGTCGCGGCCGGGACTTCCCGTACATTTTTCACTCAAGCCTCAAATTTATCGTCGTCATCTGCGCAGAAGAATGCTTCCGGCACGAATAACAATATCAAGGCCTCATCAAACAACGGTAAGTTAGCATCAAGCAAACGACAACGTCATAAGTCAATGGGTGATCTGGATGGAGTAGTCAGGTCCGAGCAGTCCTCGGATTGCTACCACAACAATTTAAAGCTGCCCATGAATAATACGCGGCGACAGAACCAAACAAACACAAGTAGTATATTCAACGATCTCTCGTGGCCAGCTAAAACACCACCTACCAGGAGTGATCTAAGCGAACAGCGCGATACAAATTCAAAGCCGTACTCCAGGCGTCATAGGCTAGCCAATAGCATTAAGAACTCAGAAATATCAGGCAAGATTCTGCTAACAAATTCTACTTCAGCGTCAGCAAGTGGAGCTGCTTCTGATTCACAGAAGCCGACGACCACTGATACTGAAGCCCTGGAACCGTCAGTTTCTGCGATCATTGCATCGTTTAGTTTTGATTGCGCGAAAAAGAATAATCTGGATATTTCCAAAATATCCAAGCAGATTAAAAGCAACAATATAGAAACTAATCTGTCGAATGGTTACACTAAACAGACGAGATCAGCCAGATCAGCTACTAACGACTCGTCAAGAAGTTCCACGGAATTTTCTACGACACCGCGCCCGGCTTCAGCCAGACAGCCAGGTGAAAACAACATGAATTACAAGCGGGACGCTCTCAGTTCCAGCGAGCAAGACAGCTCTGCATTTAATGGTTTAAGTATAACGATAGCAGCGTCAACACGCCAAACGCCTATGCATTTATTCAAGTCAACACAGACGAATCCATTTCTACCATTGCCAAGATCACCGTCGTCCTCGACGACAACGGAGCCGGCCCAAATCAATTGCAGTCCAAATTTCGATCGGTGGCTGGATTTTAGCTTCACGAAAAATTGCATTACAAATGTTTTCTGTTGAGAACATTGGCATTGTAGAATTCGGGGGGCAGTATACCATATCATTTTTTTTTTGTTTTAGATATTTTATTATGACAAGGATAATGGTGTAAATTAAGCGACAAAAAAAGGAATTGATATTTTACTGTAGATTGGACTTGACGATGTCATTGTATTTGAAAAATGCAATGACACGTTAAACGCCGCATTCTAAAATATTTGTAAGATTTTTTATTAATTTTTCGAGTTTTTCCTCACATTGGTTTCGAGATCGTTGAAATAAAATATATATGTTTTCCTTAATTGGGCTGCCCGAGATGTGTTTTTTTTTTTTTTTATATTCCATCTGGAAAATTACGTGCAAGCTACACAAGAAAAATTGACTAACATTTCTCCTCGCATGGAATGGCTTTTTGGCCAATCTTCTAAACTCATTGGTTTAGGTAATCCCTACTTTATCGATGAAGAAGGAAATTGTATCGAGCCGCATTGCATTTTTTTTTTGGGTTTCGCCATACTACAACTTTTTTGTTGTTGCCTCCATCTCAGTATGCACGGTCCGTGTGAATCATCGAACACATCGTCCTAGTACTTCCCAGATAAATGAAAATTTCTGTTGTTTGTTGGTTTCTGAGAATGTTTTTTGTTTGTTTGCTATTCTTAAGTGTCTTTTCGTGTATTTTTTGTACGTTTTGTTAGTAATTCTTCAAGTTTTCACCGCTCATGTTTTCTGAAAATGCGTTTAACCGAAATTTCATTAGTAGGTACATCTGGCAATGCTCCAGATAGCGGCCGTACGGCTTTTGCTGCAGACAAATAACAGCGGCATTGTCGCAGCGGCGCCGCAGGGGGAGGCGTGAATGCCGCAGTTGAATTTGGTGAGTCACAATGCAGCGACATTGTCGCTGTCAATGCAACCAAGGCACCAACCAGATTCATTTTGTTTTCTTTTGTATTGCTAAATCCTGTTGTAGGAGAATTAGGTTGGCTTATCACAATACACATTAGCCATCGCTTGTCTATTCCACCAGACCATTCAACCTAATTCAAACAGAGCTAATTTAACTTAGTGGTGATGCCAACCTATGGTAGGTATCACCGCTAGCGATGCGGCACAATTAGAAATTTGGCAAATTCTGCCGCTGCGGCAAATTCGGCCGCAGCCATTGTTGTCATTATCATACAAAACAGTGCATTCTAATATTTTGACTAACCCACCATAAACGGGTGTTATCGTAAACCGATGGCTGATACGAATCGTCATAAGCCAACATAATCCTTGTCAAAAGGGATCTAGTATATATAAAAAAAAATAATATTTTGACTGCGCTTCGCCGCAGTCCACTGCGGCAAATCGCTGTATTGTGTTTAACCTATATTTTCTCTCATCTGACAGCAACAGATGCAGATGATAATTAGATCAGTATCTTCGGCAATTAGTAATCTTCGGCTGACGAAATGATTATTGTTGTCCCGTAGCTGTGGTGTACCGCGGAGGCAGAGGAAAAAGATACATACATCACGGTTCGATCAGCGAAGCTTTGTCGGCTGCATTTTCGGGGGACATTGGAAACTTGGTAGTGCGCGTTTGTGCCTGTTGGTAATATTTCCTTGGAAAAAGCTTGTTAAGGATTTCCGGTCGGTATCGTTTCCAAACTCGGTATTTAACCCTTCGTTCCACTTCCTTTTGTGCTATCTGTAGTACAGTTGTAACTTTTGTGGCTTAGTTTGTTATTGTTATGGCAGTCAAATATTAGAAAAAGGTGCTAAGGAAAAAGTGAATGTCAAAAGCCGGATTTCTCAGCGCGAGAAATCAGCGTGTGCGTGTGAGATGTTTTCGCATTGTGTAGAATGTGCGGTGCGAAAACAACCAGCTGTGTTTTAATGTGATTGTGCCATCTTAGGACAGGTGCTCCGGCGAATTGAATACCTCCATCGGAACATAAAAATATTGGTTTCGCAGGCAAGTATAATTGTTAATTTCCTTCATTCGTCCCGCCTGAAACAGATTCTCTTGTTTTAATTCCAATTCCGCCAAAATCAGAACTTTCATTAATATGCCTGTTAACATTTAACAATTGATTCGCAACAGGCAGGTGTTGATGTTTCACAAACAACCTGCGACCTTGCCAGCTGCAGGAATGAGCTGAGTGGAGCTAACAGGGAGACCACCAGGGTCATCATAATGTCAATATTAACTGATAAAGGGCAATCACTATCGCTTTGTATCGCTGCGATTGCCTCCAATAACTTAACTTTTTGTATAAGTATGAACTTGTCTTATTATCGTCGGACCAAGGGCACACAAAAGCAAATATTAGCTCAATAGCTGTTGTTAAAACGTTTTGGAATGTCTAGTTGTGGGTAAAGTGGAGCAGCGAGGATAATTCACACCAGCAGCTTTATTTTTTGTTTGACATTGTTTAGCTGCTCGTAGGGGTTTTTCAACAAATCTTCCTTGCACACTATATAAATCCAAATTTACTATAAAATCGCATGTATTTATTATTACTCACCAGTCAATTAACATAAATATGATATATTATAAGTTCATAAGTATCTGGTTATTAGTTCATAAATTTTCATTCAAAACATATTTTATTTCATTTTTAAGTAGCATAGCAATAAGAAAATGTGGACATTCTAATGAAATTTTTAATGATATTACGAACAAACAAAAGTGGCTTTGCAAATTGACGGCACTTAGTTATTCGTACAGAAACAAAAACCATAAGAAATAACTACTTAGTGATTTGTATGAAGTTCTTTGTTATTTCAAAGAGAATCTCAGTCATGCGTGTAATTATGACTCAGTGCAAGCGTTTTGAAATACGTTTGAATTTAATCTAGTTGTCTAAGCATTTGTAAATGAACTGGAAACAAAAAATAAATATCAACGTTTTAAATTAATTTGTATTTCAAACAAGTGAGTTGTATTATGGCATGCATTATTATCTTTGTTGTGCTTAATACCCTCGACAGTTAACTTTGCGCTGGATTTATCTAAGTGTTGAAAGTGTTACAATCTATGTCTTGTCATCTTCTACGTGTAGCATATTTATATATTCCATGTAACACACCCTTCCCAACGTACGATCAGTTTTTTTTTCTTCGCCCACTATCATCATCTGTGTCGACTTTAATATGCCTTCTGTACAATGTGACTCTTTTCTCCGCGTTGAGTCTACCAGTAAGCTTTCTATTGCCTTGTTTGCTTTTCTTTTTTCTTGCTCACTTTCTCAATTTAATTGTCTCCGCAATGCAACCATATCCTCCATAACATTGAATATCGCCAGTTCCAACACCCTACAAATGAATTCTAAGAATTGGCTTAGTTGGCTTCGATATCTTAATATTGACTCTACTTCTTGAATCACTCCTGTTTTCCCTACTTACAAGCGCAGCGATCCTTTTTGGTTTACCGTGATGGTGAAGATTGCTCATGATTACATAAATACTGCGCGATTCAAATGTTTTAACTCTCGATCCGGCAAAGATTATGCTATCTTTTCCTGTTCACGTTCATCTGCCAAGAAGGAAGCATGATTAGTTTTGCGTAACTATTCCACATTTAACACATCTGCTCTGAACTCTAAAGACCTTAAACATTTCTGGTCTTTTGTTCTTCTTTTTCTGTCTGCCTGGCTCCCAATTATTTAATGCTTTTAGTGCTTCTAATCTTCTTGATGTTTATTTATTATATACACTACCGTGCAAAAGTTTAAGGACATCATCTAAAAAAGCGATTTTTTGAGTTTGTGATTGTATTTTATTATGTTTAATAGCATTTTATGATTAAATCTTGTATATAAACTAGAAAATATACTATTTTATTATGATATATGTTCATTGAATGCAAATTTTGCATAAAAATTTTTAAAAATACCAAAAATATCAAGACAAGTCATATCAGGTTTTGTTCATCAATGTGTCCACCTCGTGCTTTGATGATTGCAGCGCATATTCCTGGAAGCCTTTCCACCAATTTTTGAAGTGTTTCAGTTGCGAGATTGTTCCAAGTCAATTTAAGACTGTCGAACAACTGTTTTTCACTGGTCACCTGCATGCTCTTCACCTGCCGGTCGAGCTCATCCCATAATAATTCGATCGGGTTGATGTCAGGGGATTCCGGCGGCCAATCCATAATATTGAGCACACCTTTTTCTTCCTTAGACCGTAGATAGGCTATGCACAGATGGGAGATGTGCTTGGGATCATTATCTTGTTGAAAGATAAATTCGTTACCGATCAAACGAATGCCGGATGGAATGGCACTTCGTTGAAGAATATTGTGATAGTGTTCCTTCCGCATTATTCCGTCGATTTTGACCAGTTCTCCAACACCATCGTAGCTTAAACACCCCCAGACCATCACGGAGCCTCCGCCATGTTTAACTGTTGGCGCAATACATTGGGGATTAGACCGCTCATCTTTATTTCTACGAACATACTGGCGCCGCCTGGATCCAAAAATCTCGAACTTTGATTCATCGGTCCATACACACAGATTTCCACTGATCTACTGGCCAATCTTCATATTTTCGAGTGAACAATAGTCTTTTCAGCTTGTTTTGGGGTCGTAGAAGAGGTTTCTTCACAGCAACGCGACCAAAATAGCCCTTCTCTCGCAAACGACGTTTGACAGTATCCACCGAAAAAGGGGTTCATCAGGGTTTCGTTGATTTCAGCACGAATATCTGGTGCTGTTTTGAACCGATTTTGCTTGCTTATCAATAAAATGTGTCGATCATCAGCTTGAGTAGTTTTTTTTGGTCGACCAGAGCGTTTTCGATTCATATTTGAGTTGGTTTCGGCGAACCGCTTCAACGTGGTTTCAACTCCACACTTTGAAACACCAATAATATTTGCAACTTCACGAATTGTTTTGCCCACTTTCCTCAAAATAAGTATTTGTGAACGTTCTTCAAGTGAAATTTCCTTTTTTCGAGACATTTTCAGCGATCACAGTCGGTTTTGCGCGTGTAAACAATAACGGGAATGAATTTGACAGTTCTAGTGCCCACAGAGCACAGCAGAAGGCTCAAAGAACCGTTATTTTTTTTTTTAAAGCACTCAAAGAATTGAGAATGACTGTTTAAGACATTAGCACTCATATTTGAATAGTTTAAAATGAAATATTAGCTATTATATTTGAAATTACAGCGCAAAAATGATGCTACTGAAAAATAAGAATTTTAGGTTCCTTCATAATTCCATCATTTTGACTAATAATAACCAGCTGATTTAATGCTAATGTATGTAAATCATAATGAAAACGTATGTTTTCTAGTTTATATACCAGATTTAATCAAAAAATGTTGTTGAACACAATAAAAAACAATCACAAACTCAAAAAATCGATTTTTTCGATGATGTCCTTATACTTTTGCACGGTAGTGTATATGGTAACGAGCATAAAATACCTCCTAATTTTTTCAATTTTCTACATCCCTGTTTGTATTAGAACATGAATTAGATTATAACTTCGTTAGACCTATAGTAAAAAAAAATTTATTCCCATTAGAAATAAGCAATTGAACACTAAATAGTTGCTTAATTTAGTATCAGATTAACCAATCAATAACCAATGCAAGACAGGCTCAAATAACTTCAGTTACAAACTCAGTTTCGCGTGACGCTTGCATGTATCTAAACACTACTTAAGAAATTCTAGTTTCTCAATCTTTGTAATACACGTAGTCAGTCGCAGCTATTCTCTTCTTCTTTTTGAAATCCAGCCTACCAAATCCTCCCTAACCGAAGACACTGTATGGGGGGGCCCCGAGAAGACTCTTGCTCATCGAAGCGATGTAATCCAACGTTGTGGCGTTGTCGGCTCCTGATAGCCTCTGCGGATCAGTCCAGCTTCAAATGCGGCGCATAGAACATAGCTGGTAGAGCTACCTGGTAGAGTAACGCGGCGGTAGCTGGTTTTATTTCGTTCGCGATTTACTTACGGCTCGGCAATGCTTTCGATTAATTTTTTTTTACAAAATCTAAAGTACACATAGTAGTATTGATCGGTTCACTCACAACACATTTCCATTGTTCTTTGGACTTTGTGAAAGTTTTTATTTGATACGGGGCGTACGCGAGATTTGATTCTCGTTCACTTGCTACTTTTTCTTTCTAACCGTAGTGTCGACGGACAACCCCCCAAAGTTCATACTTGTTGCGGTTCGTACTAATGCAGCTGTAGTGAACGTTTTCTATTGCTTCCTAGCTTTGTGTTCCATGAGACATGTTTATATTCAATTACAACGATCCAAAGTCGAATTTCGGATCAGATAAATTAAATGATATGACTCGAATATTTTTGTAAGATAATCTTGTAAAGATTTTTCTTTAGATTGTAGTAAAACGAGATTTTATATTGGAATTCGCATTATGATATACGTGCTGCTTTTGTTTAGTTGGGTTTGCTACTCTTTATATCGACTTCGTTTTTATGGGAGTGAAAATTCGTGTATTTTTCATAGTTGAATGAAATTGTTGATATTTGAAAAGTGGTTAAATAATGTGTGAAAATTAGTGCAATATAATTAAAATTGGATACCGTTCGCAAAGGATTGGCTAATTCAGGTAATCCATATCATATGCATTCAAATTCAAATTTGAATGAGATTAAAAGTTCTGTGTGGAAAACATCGAAATATACCGAAAAACTGGTTCAGTTGTTAAAATCAGGACTTAAAAATAATTCTAGATTACAAGAAAAATTCTGAATATAAATTTATAATTGAAAAACTTCACGTAAAAGATTTACAACGAACTAAGTATGTATGACTGTCAGTAGCAAATGTAGCATTGCGAACATAAAACGCGTGATGATAGGCTAGTATTAATACATTGTTCATGTGCATTTGTGACTCAATAAACTTCCAAAATATCGACAGCATTCAAAAATCTCAGAACGAATTCAACAGTTTTTTTTTTACTACCAAGCACAAGATAATCTCGCCAAGGTCGATTATAATTGCCATTAGAACTCTTGAAATTAAGTTGCTAAATTCACCACATGTAGGAAGCAAAGATGATAAAATTCTTGCAAACATGAATGAAAAACGTTTGCGGAAATCATGGTTTGAACTTTGTTTGGTTTAAAGATTCAATCTCGCGAAATCTTCCAAATACGACTCCAGTCGCTTATGCATCCATCATCTACTACGTATGATCATTTTGTTAAAAAATGATTCAGCTATTTTAAGTAGAACGAATTGCAATTTCTACGAGTAGAAAAAAATTGTATACATTCTCTGCTGCTCCTGCCCGCCAAAAGGAGGAAAGAAAAGGAAGAAACGGGCAGGAGCCATAGTTACACATAGGATGTAATTGTTGGCAGTAAAGTGTGCAAAATCTTCCGAGCACAGACGTTGCTTCTTTTAAGTTAACTTTACCTAATAACTTAAATATAGTTGCTGACCCGGAATTTTGGCCGTCTGGGACTTTGGTTAAACTTTTTGTCAACCGTGGAAATTTTCGTTCCAGCCTGGTCAGGAGAAATCACACTTAATTTCTAGTCTTTATAATGTTAGATTATACTACCAAAATGTTCGTGGTTTGAGAACCCAGCTTGAAGAAATTAGAACTGCTTCATTTATTGAAAAGGATCGTCTTATATGCCTTTCTGAAACCTGGCTTACGGAAAGCATTCTAAGTTCGGAAATCTTTCCGTGCTATAATGTCTACCGTAATGATCGTAATAGAATTGCTTCTGATAAAGTCGACGGTGGTGGTGTCCTTGTAGCCGTATTAAGCTCTCTTCGAAGCAAGCTCTGCTCTGATTTTTCTCCTTTTCCTCCCATTGAATTTGTTGCTGTCTGTGTCTCCTTCTCTGACAAATCCTGTTTATTTCTCGCTTCATTGTATATTCCGTGTAACTGTCCTTTTCCCACCATTGAAAACATTTTCTCTGAACTGTCGTCTTACCTTAATGTAATTTACCCTTCCACTCCTATTGTCATCGGTGGTGATTTTAACTTATCTTCTGTTCAGTGGAACCTCACTTTTCAACAACATATTTATTTTCTTGTCATCTTTTCTTTCTTCGTGTTCTCTCAATCAATTTAACATTTTCCCCAATAGTAATGGTAGAATTCTTGATCTTATCCTTTCCAACCTTGATCCATCTTTTTTTACTCTGTCTTCTGCCTCTTATCATTATGTGAAATCTGATCGCCATCATCCTTCACTATCAGCAAATATACGCCTCCAGAGCTGTATTCAACGCAAGCGGTGCAGGGTGAATCGTTATAATTTCCATAAGACTGACTATGAGAGACTAAGTGCTGAAATTAACTCTTTAAATTGGTTTAGTTTTTTTCGTGAACTAGATGCCGCCCGCGCTGCTATCTACTTCTACCACAAGCTTAATCAACTTATCCTTGCTTACACCCCTATATGTCAGGCTAATAAACCTTATGATGCTCCATGGCTTACCGGTAATGTATTGCGTGCTTTAGATGCTAAAAACGCTGCTCGCCTGAAGTATTTGCAGTCGGGGTCTGGAAGGGATTATGCCATTCATTCTCGTTTGCGATCTGCTGCTAAAAAGGAAACTAAACTTGCAACGCGCAACTACTTTTCTTATATTGAATCGTCACTTAGCTCAGATGGTCCTAAGAGGTTTTGGTCATATGTGCGTAGCTTGAAATCTTCTTCCTCTACACCTGATTCTGTTTTTTTTTTGAAAATAATTCTAGTGTTTTTAATCCGCAAGGAATATGTAATCTATTTGCTAACTTTTTTTCCTCTGTATATTATAATTTTTCTTCTCATATCTCCAGGAACTCTAAGAAGAAGCTCTAAAGTTCCTAGGAACTTAGACAAATTAGAGCAGTTTAGAAAATATTCTGCGGCTCTAACATTTAGCTTGTTACATTGGTTATGGTCACTCTATGGTCGAGCTTCGAAAAAAACTACATATATCCATAATGTGTAACCTTTGGTACTTGTCATTTGTTTGATTTATATTCTAGTAAAGCGAGTAAGAATCCGCCTGCAAATGCGCATCTCCTCTGTCGAGATATTTATGTATGCCTTTTTTCGAGCGTAGCTCAACAAAACAAAATTATTTCAAGTAGTTTCAGGATAATTTTGATTTAAATAAGCGTAGGAGTCTAGAAAACAATCTGGGATTTCTGATTCTACAAGTGCTGTTTAAAATTTTCGACTGCTAACAATTCACTAGATCGTAGGAGAAAATTATCGGAACCTGGAAAAAAATCAAGGAGGCCAAAATTTCCCGGTAGGCCCAGACAAAATCCTGAGATTATAGGATAAAATCACTAGATCGTTGTAGAAAATTCAAATTTCAGCAGTCCAGAAGTAAATAATGGATTCTGGGAACAGCATGGGATTCTGGAAAAAAATCATTAAACCGAAGTAGAAGGTTAGGTTAGGTTAGTAAAGAGGGCTGCCGCGGGAACGCGGCTTGCATTAGGCCACCAATTTAGGCCCATTTGCCACCCTCCGCTGGCTTGTTAGAGCTGCCAAGTGACCGCTTCGCCAAACTGGATCAGCTGACTCAGCGTGACGGTACTGGCCACCTCTGCTAATCCTTGAAAGTGGTAACAACCAAAAATCTTGAGGCGTTTATTATTTAGGGCCGGACAATCACAGAGTGTATGCTCGATGATGTCCTCTTCCATCTCGCACCTCCTGCATAAATGGCTGGATGTCAGTCCCATTTTTTTCGCATGAGACGCGGTAAGGCAGTGCCCTGTGAGCAAGCCGACCATGGTTCTCAAGCGGTTTCTGCTGAGCTTGAGCAATTCCCTGCTTTTGCTTAGATCAGGTGATGGCCATAATGTCCTGGCTACCCTGCAGTCCAACCTGTTTTCCCATTCGGACTTCAGTTTGGCCCATATGGCGGCATCAAGTTTGCTTGTGGTGTCAGCGATTGACCGTGGTACAGTGATGCAGAGGCTATTGCTAGCTCCTGAACCTTTCCTCGCCAATTCATCGGCTTTTTCGTTGCCTGTGACTCCACTATGCCCTGGCACCCACATAATCCGGATAGGAATATGCCTTGTCTTTTCATTGAGTGCCACTCTGCAAGCGTTAACAGTTTTTGAAGAACATCTGTAAGACGCAAGAGCGAGAATGGCTGCTCTGCTGTGGACGCAAATCGTCATTGGTCTGGTTGATATTCCGCTAATGGACTCAACTGCCATGCGTATAGCATGTAATTCAGACTGAAAGACGGTAGCATGGTCCGACAGTCTACACCACAGGTTAAGGCTCAGATCCGTAGAAAACACGCCCGAGCCAACTCCTGTGTCCGTCTTTGACCCATCCGTATAAATCCAGACGCTCCCATCGGTGGTAGCTTCCTTTTTCTTCCAGTCTGTTCTCATGTGGTCCGTGTCTTCAGCAACGAGCCCAAATCTTTTGCGGCATTCTGTAAGAATACCGATGTGGCCCCGCTGATCTGAATCGTTCCACATGCCGGAACTTTTAGCGCGTATCGCCGCTAGGCTTGCGCTTCTAAAGATGAATCGATCTAGGGGCATGAGTCCCAAAATCATTTCCAACCCAACCGTTGGGGCGGTTCTTAAAGCGCCCGAAATACATATGCAGACTAATCTTTGCAGTCTTGTTAGCTCAATGCTATTAGTTTTGCTCTCCGCTACCTTCCACCACACGATCGCTCCGTACACCAAAGTCGGCCTCACCACACATGTGAATATGTAATAGGCTGCCCTAGGTTTAAGACCCCAGGTATTGGAGTAGGCGGACCGGCAAGCGAAAAGTGCTGCGCGAGCCTTACCAATTCTGTGCTTCACGTTAGCCCCCCAGTTCAGTTTCCTGTCTAGTATAAGGCCCAAATATTTAACACTATCAGCAAGTTCCAATGTTATTCCGTTGAGGTTAGGCGTGGTAATAGCCGGTACCCTCTGTCTCCTTGTGAAGAGTATAAGTTCGGTTTTTTTGTCGGGTTTGCCCTAAGACCGACTCTTCTGGCCCAGGTTTGGACATGGTCCAGCGCCGATTGCATAAGGTCCGACAACGTTGTGGGAACGCACCCCTCACAAGCACCACAATGTCATCGGCATACGCCACCACCTCAAAGCCGCTGGCCCTTAAATTCTCCAGTATCTCGTTGACTGTCAGGATCCAGAAAAGGGGAGGTATAATCCCTCCTTGTGGTGTTCCGGTTCCGACTAATCTTTCCTCTTTGGCCTCCAAAACGGTAGCCTCAACCGAAATAGAAAATCATGGAGAAATTTTGGGTCGGCCCAGAACCCAGAACTAATTAAATTTTCACAAACATTTCGTCATGTTAAAATATTTTGCCTCGATTCATAAGAGCAGCAAATAATTCCTGAACAAATAATAAGAGACTATATAGTCTTGACCGAAATTCCGGCATCTCTAATATTTTTTTTTAGATTATTGTCATATAAACCTGAATTCGATGGATAAATTGATCAAAAGTCCCATATCCGCAAAAATGCATTAACCTCTTTTGTTATAAAGTAGCTTACCTTTGTTAGAAAGTAGCCAATGAGCGTTGGGTGTTTAGCTTGTTTTGATAACGGACTAATAGTGTTACAGATATGATTCGTCTCTTGATGGACAATCTTGTTATTATATAAATGACCGAAGTTTAAGCACTCAGTGCCCACTTAGAGTAAAATTTTTTCAAAAAGTATAAGCAGTTGTACTGGATCTTCCGAACGTACAATTGATTTCGCTACTAGGTTGTAAACACGTATGCATAAAATTGTACGTTATCGCAGTAAACGCGTAGCGATCAGCCACTAAAAAATATTTTATTTCGTTTTGTAAATTCATGAGATTACAACAAATGTGGGCACACCGAAAAAAAAATTGTATTTGTTAAATAGATTGTAACGTTTCGTCACACGACCTTCTTCACTATGCATTTTTCCGGTTGAAAATCACGCGTTTTTCCGCTAGTTTGATTTTCTTGCGACTCACCAGGGCTAAACATATGTAGTTATTGCAATAGTTGAGGCTAAGTACGAAATTGCTGGGAAATTGTAATGCATGCAATATATAGTTCAAAGATTTCCTCACTAAAGCGGACGTAACACCTTCAAATTAAAAAAAAAATGTTTTTTTCAAAGGCTTGTTTTTAATTGAATAAAATAACATATCTTAATGAAACTTTTTACACATACTTAACACCTTTTATACTACATTAAAAAAATGGTTAAACATTTTTTGTGCCCCCCTGTCGTCTGCTACAATTTTTTGGAAAATACACCAAAAAAACCTGGCGAGCATGATAACTGTCCGCAGGAAAGTCTGAAAAAACAAACAAAAACGTGGTTTTGATCAACATCAAAGCGGCCTTGGAATGAACTAAAAAAAAAAAAATTGGTTGAAAAATAACAAAATGGCGGCGTTTTTTCGAAAATCGAGGTTTTTTCCCCAGAAATCGGTTATAACTAAAAAAATTTAGTGCCGATTTTTTCATCCGTACTTCATTCTGAGCATCAACATGTGCAGATTAACGTGTTAAAATTTTAGAACGATTGGATAATATTGTTTTTCTTAATCATGCACGCCAACTTGCAAAACGTTGTTTCGAGAAAATCGTGCTTAAAGTTAAAATTCAATATTTTTTGCAATAAATCTTACCGAAAATTAATCTGCGATGCCTGGACCATACAATGTACCTTCTTCTTGCTCATACTCCTCCTCTTCCAAAGATTTTTGCTCCCTTCGAGCAGTTCTGGCCTCTTTAGATGCCTCAGTCGAGTGTTTTTCCGCCTGGTTGATTCTTGCAGCATCTCTATGTTCTGCATGTTTCAGCGCACGTTCGGCAATCGTAACTCCCATTACTTGCATTATTTTCAAGATATCCATAAATCCTTCATTAAATGTACATGCAGAAATATTTGCAGCCATATTTAGTACGTTTTTCCCACAAAAAGTATGTTTGGGGGCCAAATTCCAAACACAAGAATTATAGCTTTCGTTATTATTCTGCGGAAAATTGCCCAAGCAGCGCTTTAATAAATCTTTTGATGATAAGTCATCATAAATAGGCTTTAAAATTTCTTGTACCTTATCATCTAAAGGTGGAGGATGCTTGAAATTTTTTAATGCATTATCACCCGCTGCCTCCGCCTTGCGCCAGTTACACCAAGTCGTTTCTCCAACAGGACAATAAGAGTGTTGAGGGTTCTCATCAGTTGAAATTTTGTGGTGATATGCTGCCCAAAATTACTTGGGCATATTTTCAACTGAATCAGGATTTCGTCGTATAGCTAGGCCATAATATGTGGCAACATTTTTCATTAATTTTAGTGTCAGTAGGACTTTTTTCGGACCTTTTTTTGGAGACTCAACACTTTTTTTACCGCTATTTATTTTTTTTTGTTTTTTTTTCCAAGGTTAACTGTTTTTTTGCTTCTTTTAAAGGAAATGACTCACTTATCTTTCTCTACACTTTGGATTAAGTCGATGTAGCGATATAGCGAAGTCAATGAAAATCATAGAAAAATCTACCTTGGAGCGCTTCGCTATATATACTCAGAAAATTTTTTTTTTTAGAATTTCAATTTTATATTATTAAAATCATGTTTTTAAAGCTTCATTCTAACATATTCAATCAAAAAACAAAAATCGATTTTTCAAAAATTTTGAGGTGCTATGTTGCCTAAATGAAGTAATTCTAAAACAATTTTTTGATCCATTTGTTACGATTGGAGCAGTTATTTTTTTTTTGCTATTATCTCTTCAAATCGTAATTAGAAAATGATACTTGCATTTGTTCAAGTTTTTTTATGATATCGTTGCAACGTTCTAGTACTTGATATGGGTAGGTTAGGTTAAATTGAAGTGACTGCCGATCGACGGAGGCCTGCCGATAGACACACCTAGGCACAAAAGAGGCCTGTTGTGAGGCCACAATAGCTTTTGACTCTCTCCTATTTTCTAAAGTCAGGAAACCACCTTTTTCCTTCGATGATCCACACTATCTCCTGTGAATTGACCAGGGACAGTTCGGTCAGATTTGAGAGGAAAGGTGCACCAAGTGCCACCCTCCCGTCGTTGAAGTCGTTGAACTCTGCGCCCAATTGTTGCGCAAGCCGTCCTATGAGGCAGTGGCCCGTAAGAACGCCCACAGCACATTCGAGTTAAGCCTAACTAGCTTCCTGATGCAATGCACAGCCATGAAGACCCAGGACTGCCTTGTTATCGCACAGGATCGTTCATCTGCCCAGGACTTCCTAGCATTTTCAAGATATTTCTGCCTGATGGCCAATTTGACCGATGTCATATGGGTAATAATACCACAAATTGGGACCGATTTCTTAACTGAGATTGCATTTGAAATTTCCGTTTTGATTACCCTTGACAAACACAATTTAGTTTATTTTAAAGCATGAGAGAAAATGTCATTTTTCAATGATATGTGATTTAATAAAGAGCAGTGGCGGCTCGTCAGGGTGGGCCCGGCCCGACTGGCCCACCCTGACGAGCCGCCACTGGGCCCACTCGACACAAAAACACTATTATAAGGTATACGCGGATACCAACCAGAAATATCTACTTAACTTTAACTCAGTAGCGGCTCGTCAGGATGGGCCAGGCAGGCCGGGCCCACCCTGACGAGCCGCCACTGATAAAGAGCTTGGAACATTTCAACTAGATATCGAGCCACACAATTTATTGGTGAAAACAATCATTACATAATCCAATTCCAAAACAATCATAACTTGGTCCAACTCCAAATATGTACTTAGAGACATTAGACTCGTGTCCAATAACCATAACAATTTCCTTCTACAATTGAATCCGATTTCACATTTCCATACTATTAAAATGCCAGTACATTTAGCATGGCAGTAAAAGCCAATTAGATTGCTTGCTCATCCCCAAAAAACAGCCTCTTTATCCTAACAGTTTTTTAACAGCCTAGACAGCTCACTTTGAGTAAATTATATTGACTATCTTGTAGTTCTAACTATCAAACAGAAAAAGTAGAAAAGCCAAATAAAACTTATCATGAATATTTTGACGCAAATGTATCATTATTTTCCAAGTACATTGCTCCTCTGAGTTTTTTGTTCGTCTTATTGCAGAGCAAAGTCTTTCGAAAACAATAAACGCTAGTTGAAATTTGGACTTCTCTAAGTCTCGAGATATGCGTTTAAGATTAAATCAAGTTTAAAGGTTACAACGATATTTAATGTATACATGAAACTAACGCACATGAGTTTTTCAATGTATTAAATAAAAGACGCGAACGACGCGAGACTACTATGCGGTAGATTAAGAGTTCAAAGATACACATGAAGTGGCAATTAACATGTTCAATGATTGTGACAACTTTGAAGGGGAAGACTAAAAGAAGCCTTTGATGACATTAAAAAGATAAGTAGGAGTGCTGTTGCCAGCAAGCAGTATTAATGTTTTTGGGAAATAGTTGAAACATTTAAATAGTTTGAATCAAAGCTGAAAAGATCTGAGAATGACAATTGTGTGCACAATCAACAACACACTATCTTGCTATAATAGCTCTGGCAAATTTAATCTCAGCAAACGCGACGTACGAGATAATAGCAATTTTGATAAATAAGTCCGTATAGAGAAAACCTTTAAAAATAGCCAAATGCGTGAAAATGAATTCTAAAACAGTTTGCTAGTTTGAGTCAGATTTTTGAAAAAGACCCAAATAAATTGAGTCGAAAGAAAGGAAATTAATTGCATGTAAAATTTCGAAATTCAATATTAACGAAATTGATGGTGGTAAAAATGATGGAGCGAATATTGTGCATTGCGGTGGAATGAAGGAAAAAAACTTTTGAAAGGGTAGGAAATAAAGAGATGTAGAAGAACAGAGAGGAGAAAATCTAAAATCGTGCTTCCACGCATTCTTTGTTAAAATTAAATAATATCTAGAACATTGAAGCCCAAATTTTACTGCATAAACCCAGATCACCGTGGTTTTTCGCTGGCTATTTCGAAATATCATCAGGGCGCATATTCATTTATGTATGTATGTATTTTATTCAACCGTAATATTTACAACTGTTCATATTAGTACCTTGTTACACGTTAGTACCTTGTTTTAACAAAAGAAAGTTTTTATATGATTACCTAAGCAGACTTGATTTCATTAGCAAGAGGAAACTGGGAAAGAAAAACCTCTTATACATTCTTTTTTTTTAATAAAACTTAATCTAACTTAACTAAATGTGATTTAAAAGTAAAAGCAATCCCACGACAACCCTTGTACGGGTCTAGGGGTTGAAGCTGGTAGAGAGCTTCATTACAATTTTTTTTTTAATCATTGTGGATACGAGTGTGGAGTGATTAGTTCCACGACTCACTTTACCCCTGATTTAAATCAGGTACCTATTCAGAGCTAGGTGAACTCAAAGCTTGGTGAGCGGACCCTCGTCCGAACCTGGATTCGAACCAGGTACCCCACACGCAAGAAGCTAGTGCTCTACCCACTAGGCTACTCAAGCTTCATTTAAATAATCTAATAATCTAATCTAATAATCTTGATAATAAAGGATTTTGTGCCAACCGGCAAGAAATTTCAAATGTTTCTTTACATGCTTCAATTTTTGTGTTAATATAGGAAAGTCATTTTTTTTTTTATCTAGAACAACCCCTAAGTATTTTATAGTGCAATTGTTCCAATCCTTTCTACAGTTATTAAGCACTAAAGGGCTGGATGGCCTTAGTTCAGATTTGCGGTTTCTTGTGAAGAATAGCGCTTCCGTTTTGCTTGCATTAGCACGAATTTTCCATTTAGAGAAGTATGTTGTTAATATATTGAATCCATCTGCTATAGAGTTTGATATTACACTAGGATATTTTGAGCTACAAAGTATAACCGTATCGTCCGCGAAAAGGCCGATTTCGCAATTTGGAGGCTTTGGGATATCACAAAAAAACACAAATATATGCACCTCATCTCGCTGACACCTCGCATTTAATTACTCTAGAGCGGACTAGTACAAAAAAATATCTTAGGCTCACAGCATCTCCTTTCATCAATATTCAATCCACTGATGATATTGATCAGATGATCAAACTTTTTGTTTCCCATCTTCGCATAGCAGCAAACTCAGCTATCCCCCTTCGTTATAACTCTGACCATTCACACAACTATCTCCCTAGCTATGTTACTAATTTAGGTATCGACTGCCCTATTACAAGCGACAATTAGGAGATCTCAACACCGAAATCAAGTAAGATATTAATAACTTTCGAAACAAAAAGTGGAATCACGTTCTATCTGCCTTTTCTAAGTCTTCGAAACCATTCTGGAAAGTGACTAAAATCATTAAAAAGAGAAATACCGCAACTCTGATCATGACGCATCAAAACGTCATGTGTAGCACCCCTGAAATACAAGCAAATGCTCTTGCTGATATCTTTTATAATAACCACATCCTATCTCAATGCTTCTCTGATCCAGAAACAGAAAGAATTGTTAAATCTATCTAATAATCAAATTATCCCATATAAACCTGTTTCTATCTCATACCTAATCAGCTTGATTGCTTCCCTTAAAGCAAAAAATCCCCTGTCCCGACAACATTCACAACTTACTTATTAAAAATATGCCGAAAAAATCCCTAGAAGTTTTATGTCACATCTATAACGTTTTTCTAAAATACTCTTATTTCCCTAAGGCTTGGAAAACGGCTAAAATAATACCCATCCTTAAACCAGGTAAACCGAGTGATAGGCCAGAAAGCTACCGACCAATAAGCCTTCTTAGTGTCCTAGGTAAATTACTTGAGAAAATTATTAAAACCAAACTGAATTCATTCGTAAATTCAAATAATATTATTCCTAATGAACAATTTGGTTTCAGGAAGCAGCACTATACGACGCATCAGATACTTAGAATAAGAAATCACATTCGCTCTAGTTTAAATAATAAACTTTTCACTGCTCTAGTTCTGCTTGACATAGAAAAAACTTTCGATACTGTTTGGTTCAACTCACAAACTTATCAAGTTGAATATCCCTTTGCCGTTCTTTAAAGCTATTCAGAGTTTCTTAAATGGTAGATCTTACACTGTTTACCTGGGTAAATCTATGTCATCTCCACGTAGCATACCTGCTGGTGTACCGCAAGGATCTGTTCTTGGTCCCGTCTTATTCAATATTTATTTATCCGATTTTCCGTCTCTAGTCAGCAGTTGTCAACTAGCAATGTTTGCAGACGACACTGCGTTGTTTGCCTCAGGCGAGACTCCGAATGCAATCATTTCCGGCGTTCAAACATCCCTGAATGCTATATCAAAATATTTTTATAAATGGGAAATCAAAGTCGCAGGCAGTTTTCTTTACTCGGAAAAGAGCTTCCAGACACTTACTTGAATCCAAATTGTCGCTATCCAACATTGTCATTGAATGGTCCACGTGTTGCAAGTATCTCGGAGTGTTTTTTTTTATCAAAAGCTTACCTTCAATTTGCACATTTCAAATGTAGTTGACAAAATCAACTTACTTATTCGCATTTTGTACCCTTTGCATAAAAAACAAACGGTCTGAGCTAAACTATGGCAACAAAATGCTTATTTTCAAATCTATCTTTCAGCCTGTAATTCACTATGCTGCTCCTGTATGGGGTGATTGTGCCAAATGCCAGATCGCGAAATTGCAAAGAGCTCAAAACAAAACTCTAAAGCTTATCCTGAAAGTTCCGTGGCATTTCTCAACTCGCGCACTACATAATATATCTCAGATTGAAACTGTTTCCATATCAGTGACAAAACTCAAAGAAAAATTGCTATCCAAATGCCGAAATAACGGCAACCCCTTAATTGCCAGCTTGGTTTGATTGGTGACTGTAAATGAGTGCAATATAGGTTAAAATAGGGTAAGATTTAGCCTTAGTCTTCTTAGTTAGCATAGAAAACATAGCATAGAAAACATTTTTATTTAACCTCAAGTCAATTGAAAGTTTGCCAACGCCTTCATTTAGATTTGCTGGCTTTGAGTACGATTTTCCTAAAGAGTAGTTGTCGTGCTTTGGACTCCAGTGAGTTAAATTCTGATTTATGCTAATCAGTGTTGATTCTCGATTATCTTTCTTTCAATTTTGTATTTCTACAGTGATTTCGTCTGTTTAAATCACATATTAATAATACATTCCAAAATGCGCCCAACGTGGGTAAGTTCAATAAACAAATTTGTTTTGCCAAATATTCATTGTTCGGATCATATTGCGAAACAGCTTTTTTCAGAGTTTCAGAAGGAAAGTCAATGGCCAAAAATGCTAGATGACAGAATTATAAAAGTTGAAAAATTGTTTATTTATTTATATATTTACCAAACATATCGGTTTGTTCGGAAACTTTGTTTGGTATATTAAATCAAATTAATACCAATATAAAAAAAATACTTAAAATAAATGTTAATGTAAGTTTAGTTAAACACGTTTAGTAGCGTTACGTCAGTATAAATATGAAATTCTGATATATTAGTGTGATGATATGATGGGATGACTATGATGTGTAAGCCTTGGTAAGGTTATTTTTGGAAGCAGTCATCAGATGAATAGGGGGGATAACTTGTAGTATATGACAATATGCAAGTGCCGTAACTATTCAGGCTGATGGAAGTGTGACCTTAACCTCCTCGCGGAAGCTGCCAGTAACTATCTTCCGGAAAAGAAAGATGGCTAATATGATTCACACTTTGGGGAGTTAACGCCTAAGGAAAAAAATCCCCAAGCCAGTGGAGGAACAGCATATGCCGAAGGCTGAATTTGGGTGAAGCAGTCGCTAATATGTGAATGCGGGTGTCAGATGGCAAGAGCCCGTCTAATTTAATGCCTAGGCTGGGATACAGAAGATAGTACGGCTGGTCTGTTATATTCCTCATACTCGTGGGGCCAAAATTGAGAGTACCAAAGAAAAAAAGGACGGGGCTGACTTAAGTGCTCCAAATCTAAAGGCCCCAGAGCCTCCTAACAGTGGAGCTCCAGTACTCCAAAGTGAATTTTCAATGGGATTAAGGGTACAGATGAAGGCCAAATCATAGAAGGATTTTAAAAAACAAAGGCACAAGAAGGACCAAAGTAAGAGGGGAGTTAAACATAGCTCCACACCATTTACAATTACATTTACTAATCTGAAGCCGTTGTCATTATATAGCTATAACTATATCATAGTAGTAGAGAGATATTTAAGCTCTAAACTCTAAAAGTACTGAAGTTGTATGCAATATTATTCTTGTTATTCTATGTTTGAAATTATGAATAAAAAAAATCTTGAATCACTAGGAGATTAATGTAAAACGTTGGTGATATCTAAGTTCGTCGGGTCCAGGGTCAAGTTTTATTACACATGAAAACGAAAAAATAACTATCTATGTTAATTTGAATCCTCTTGTATTTATTGTCGCGGTGAAATTCAAAGAAATAAAATGACATTAAGGTACTTATTTTGGGTTTCGATTACACTCTCAAAATTAAATCAAACTAATTTTATATGACCACTATCACCTTGTACCATGGTAACAATCGTAAATGTGAACAAACTTTCGCATTTAAGTTGTCTCTTGAATTTTATCTCCACTTCGAAAGATACTTTTATAGTCGGGCCACTCATTCGCTCAATTTTCAAGTATATCTTGCCCAATTCATTGTGTGTTTGCACTTGACCGAAATCTGTCTACATCATTTAAACCAGTCGTTTGTTTTGTGTTTCATCGTGCATCCACTGACTAGTTAAATATCTTAAAACAATTTTACTTGAAAATGGACAATCTGATAAATGTGGGTTTACTGGACCGAACAATGCATATAATGACCACAGTAACAAATACATATAACAATGCGTCTAGGATTTGTTTGGTTTCGAGATTTTATGGTTGTTTTTTCTGCACACTATCCAATTCGATAAAAAGATTAACAATTCTACAAAAAAAAATTTAGCATCCCTCAATTGTTTCATTTTAAATAGAAAATTGGGGCCAACCGGCTAGATGGCCAGGCGTAGGTGCTAACTTTCCGCCTTTGAATGCGATCGCCATCGCTGATGGCTAAACTTTAAGAAGATCGTTAATCTTTTGCCGTGGTTTTTCGAAGTACCCATATGATGACGCAGTCGGAGACACAGTAGATTTGATAAATACTTTTTGTTGATTTTTTTTTTCACCATTATTTTTATAAGACCTACTCAGCCTGTACTGTTGGTTCGCATATACTGTGACCTTGTCGTTACTTTTCTCTGCTGATTAATATAAGTAACCATATCAAGATGACAGAACCTCTGATTCCTAAATACATCGCTCATATATACAGAAATTATGCTACGGTATTTATGAAAACTTTCTAAATCAGCCAGCGTACTACGAAATGTGTAATCGAAATAAGATCGTTTCCAAAAAAAATCACTATCTAGTTTCAACAAACTTCCATTGAACTTCAAACATGAATTCATTTACATGCATACTAATAGAATCCCCTGAAGAATACAGACTTAGTAATTAGTAATTGTAATTAAATACACTTGTAATTAGATACTAGTAATTAGTTGCATACGCTTTACATTAAATTAAGACCGCTATTTGTATCGGGGTCAATGCCGCTGCCCCAACTAATTGCCCATTGTCAGGTCTTTGTAATCAAGGCTAATAAAATATTCGACAAATGATGAGTTACATAAGTATACTAGATATTAAATTTTTTTTTATTGGTGCATTAAGTTGTCTGCTACAGTAAAAATTTCGACGCATTTATCGTATTTCATAAGCATATTGATAATTTATGAATATTTCTACTGTACTAGGATGTTTGTAGCGATTACCTGAAGATTGGAGCTTAGTCGATAAAAAAAAATGTCCATTCAACAAAAAACATTTCAATTTACTCTAAAGTGTGTTCAACTATGACCTTGACCTCAATTTCCGCTTATGTCCGGCTGTATACTTGAACTATGTACTTTTGCCACCCAGCAAACACATAAGTACCCACATCAACAGCACATGCCGTTTCAGTTCGACCGTACTACTCTAAGAGCCAGCGAATTTTCCATTAATTCCAGCAGATATGTACGTGCACTGAACATAAACACGACTTTAATTTTAAATGATACCTACATATAACGTATATTAATTCGAAGGATTTATTTTGGCGGCTGATAAAAAAATGTGAATACGACGTGATTAGTTACTATTGCGTACCGCAAGATAGAGAGAGTAATGCATATCCAGCTGTGTTAATTTGCCCTGGGTGACAAGCAGTGTGGCCAGATATTTGGGAGAAAATATAGCCCAATTTAAAATTTTCATAGCCCAAAATAGCGAAGATTTTTTATTTGTAGCCCAAAAACCGCCACACTAAATAACTTTTTTTTTATAACTAAATCAATTCATTTAAGCTGATTAAATTATAATGTTTATATCCATAAAATTCATAACAAGTAACATAAATGCTCTAATTGTAGCACAGAAGTCGTTTGAAACAGTTAAAATTTTCGATACTTTATACAGATAAAATTTTATTCAACGTATTTGAAAAGGGAAAGCAGAAAAAATGTGAATAAATTACAGGAACTGTGTGAACATTTTAGAAAAGTCCGTGAAAACATAAGTGTAGAGGTGCACTTATTTTATCAAGGATTTTTTAAAATTTCCACACAAAAAATAAAAGCCTGCAGAAATAACATGCAAATTTGGGCGAAATAAGGATTCAATTAGTATAAGAAACAGTCTTAGTGGCTAGAATAGCTGAATGCTTTATTTAAAATGAGACAAATATTAATATTTTATCCGATTTCATACATTCAAAACTTTGAACGCAAGTTTTGATATAAATTATTTTTCCTGTTAGACAATCAGCTGTTAAAATTGTGTTTAGACATAAAGGTTATTAATTATTGATCATGGTTCCCTTCTTGTCTATAAATCAGCATAGACAGCGTATATCGTCTCTAAAACTTATCAAAGTAGAGAATAATTTATACGGGAAGCTCGATCATTTTGCTGAATAAGCCTCCGAAGGCACAATCAAAGTGGAATTGTTTTTGCAGGATGGTTAATGTTGAAAAAATGTTAGTGAATTTTTTTTTTTTTTTTTGACAAAGTGGTTTCGAAAGTATGTACTGATTCTCTTCAGACGCCAGCCGGCAGTACATACTTGACTGATGCACTGTGCACTGTGAGCTGGTGTCTGATGAGAATCAGTGTATACTTTCAAAGCCACTTAGTCAAAAAAAAAAAATGTCAATGAAATTTTTCAATTTTAATCATGCCGCAAAAACAACTCCACTTTGTGTTTAGACGTTTAAATACTATCAAAAGAAAACATACGTTAAACAATTCCACTTGCGGGCCTCCAAGCGACGTTTCGCGAAAAATTTGAAGTGCGCTTTGAAATAAAATGAATAACATTGTTGACAATGAAATGTATACGATATATCATGTTTATATATATTTTATAAACACAGTGAAACCTTGGAATGGGACCACCTCAGCGTCGCAAATTAAATGGTGCCATTTCACACGTTGTCCGATTTTAAAGGTTTAAAAAAGAACGTTGAAGAATTTTTTCCTAATCATCTTGAGTATTTATTACAAGAAAATAAAATACAAAATATAGGCTTTTCACGTGAATGTTTTACAAATGTTTAATTTTTCACAGAAACGCATGTACAGTTTAAAGATTTAAAATAATTAGATATAGAAATCTGCCTATTTGAGATGTACCCGCTCCATTAGAGCTTCGCAATCATTTAATGTTTGCAAAACTTTAGATATGTTCCTTTAGAGATCCTAAGCTTTGATGCCCCGTATTTGCTTCATTATGGTGATTATGGAATTAGTATTCTGCTGACAAACTTTATTTTCTGTTTCAGAATATTACGATTTGAGTTCACTATCGGTATTAACAAAAGCTGATATGGCTTCTTCAGTTGAAACCCCTTCAAAAAAGACATCTTCCCAATCTTTCGGGAGATACCCTCCGATTTCGAGGCGACCCACATTTCCAAAAACACTTTTGTAATTGTAAATGGAGACACTTTATTCCCAACAGATCGTAATCAGCAGAGAGCTTCAAATATAGAAGCTAATTTTTTTGGGTCTGAAGTACGCTCAGTATTTTCCAGAGCAAACAATATAAGGTGCATCATATGTGCGGTAATTTAGTTTTATGTTTGGTATAATCCCCTGATCTAAGGGCTGTAAATTAGAAGTGCAAATAGGCGGGAAAATCGCAGCTTGATGTCTTCCACATTATCACTGCTAGCGCATCTAGCTTTATCAAAAAAGATGGTGATCTTTCGATTTTGTGTTTGTATTTCAATATCAAGTGTGTGCATCCATTCTTCAAAAATCGCACCTGTCATCCAAGATTTTGTGTTAGCTGGCCAAGTTGTGCCCAAATTCCGCTAAATGTCAATTATTCCGAACGATCTTGGTCTTTTGGCTTTTCTTATGAGCACCAAATATTTCTTTTTGCCACTTACACAGCACTGTAATTGTCGCACGTTGCTTTGAAGGTTTTCTATCTGTACATATTTATTATTTAAAGCATAGTGATTTTTGTGGTGTTGCTCTAAAAAAACAATTCTGTCTCATCAAGATTATAGATATTTGAAGCATCACAACCATCACATAGTATTCTTAGCTGTAACTGAAATTCCTGAACTGTGTCTAAATAAACATCAGCTCCTTCGCCACAAAGTGTACCGAGTGAATATTGTAACCCTTTTTAAATCACAAAGCTCTAATTTTGTAACGATTTGACGGACTTTACTGGGACCTAGCTGGCCAAATATTGGCAAGTTTTTGGAACGTGCCTTACAGAACCATTGGTACAAAAATTTATCTATTTGGCAGTATGGTTAATTTATTTTCAACCGCTTTCTGCTAGTGTCTTCGAAATTTTACAATGTCCGTTTTAGTAGGCTTCTATTTTTTTAAATACGTTGAACCTGACTTTTGATAATTTTAAAGCTATCAGGATTTTTTTTTGCTGAGCAATTGTTTTTTGATGCTTGCATTACTACTAACTTTTTGCGAACATTTAGTTCGTTGTATTTTGCGTATTAGAATTTTTCAGTTTTTTTTTTACGTAGCCTGAACAAACATTGATTTATTTACATCAACATTATCAAATAAATTGCATTCATAGCTGCTAACAAAGGGCAAATATACAATAGTGCTTTAAATCAATATTTTATTATTATCAGAATACCAATGAAATTGAAGCCATCTGTAACGTACCAAATTCTACACATTAAATGAATTTTCAGCGAAATGTCGTGCAGAAATTATACGATAAATTTTCCTTGATCTTGAACGGTTGAAAAATTCTGGAAAATTCAGTCTTGTACACTTTTTCATGCTGGTCTTAAAACCGTTTTAGGTCGGATTAGCAACTACTCTTGAACAAATTTTTGTCCAGCTAATCTGATTCAC
Source organism: Nemotelus nigrinus (assembly GCA_947369275.1). NCBI lineage: Eukaryota > Metazoa > Arthropoda > Insecta > Diptera > Stratiomyidae > Nemotelus > Nemotelus nigrinus. Next base: position 744,617 of record OX376376.1, on the reverse strand, counting down.
GGTTCAGTTCTAGAGATTGGCCGATTCCAGAGTGAATTTTCTTCAAGAAATTGTATGTGCGGTGATTTTATAGTTCAATTGTTCAGTAGGTTCGATCATACAGTGTCCCAATCAGTAGGTTCTACTCTATAGCCCAAATATAGCTTTTCATAAAAATAGATAGCCCAAAAACCGCCAACCTGCGAAATGAAAAAACGTCCCGCGAATTCAAATTTTAGATAGCCCAATTGGCGGGAAATAGCCCAATCTGGCCACAGTGGTGACAAGAAAAACTTCACGACGGCAGAAAGCCAGACGACTAGACTTAGTTTGATGTCTTACATCGCTCCATCGGCGGTGTTTAGCCTTCTGAGCTATTAATATGTCTTCGTGACATAGGCCCAAACAAAATTATCACGTTTTTTCGCAATAGTTTTATAAATATTTCGCAAACAATACATGCATGGAAGAAATCTTAAATAAACACATGATGATATATGAAAGGTACTTTAGCACACAGTCAACTGTCGCTGAGTGTGAGACTTAGACCGAAGAACTAATGCACAAAAAATCGCGCGATCCATGCAATAATATGGAAAACAGAAAGTGAATGCATAAATAACTTTTCGAAATAATCAAAACAGTTCTCTATCATGTCAATACACTCTACTGTATATTAAAACTGATCTCTTCAAAATAATCTACAAAACATTTACCGAATGTACTGATTTTTTTTTACTCTTTTGAGGGATAACTGCACTGAGCAAAAATCTAGGTTAATCGTACTCCTCCCACCAGCCACCCACCAGCCACTAGCATGAGAAAATGTGTTTAGCATAAAATGAAGTCGTGGTAACGTGAAATGGATGGAACCATGCATGGTCCAGAAAAATATAATTTTCGGTAAGATCTTCAGTTGTCTTTTATGTGTTTCCATCAGAGAGTTTGCAGATTAATTTCGATACCTTTCGATCAAGTTTCGAAGTAGATAGAAGCCAACAGCTGATCTTCCACATTAGATCGTTTTATGTTTAGAGCAGAATTCATTGAACACGATGAGACGGTCGTAAATATTTTGAAATTTAGTCTATTCAAAACTGAAAGTGAATTGAACTCTGTTCAGTTCATTTGATATCAGCACAACTAAAGTTACTGTTTTTGTGTTGGCAATCCGATGTCAGTTCGTACAATTGATGTGAAATAAATTCAGCCAAATGAGTTAGTCAACTCGTACTTAAAAATTCGTTTTATACAAATTCTTATTGACATCGAATCGCTCAAATTATCCTTGAAATTCACAGCTTGTAACTAGTTTTGTATATTTTGAGGGTGCCTCGTGAACAATTTCATAACATTTTGGTCTGCCCCGCAAAAGTAGAGTGCTTGTTGCGTTCGAAGATTGATTTTCGTTCGTTTTCTTTACCGATATTCGTAGCGAAATTAATCATGGTCGTATAGCTGGTGAAATATTAATTAGAAAAATTAAATATTAATTAGCTTAGCCATGGCAATGATCTTGATGCGATCTGATGCTGATTGAAAGTTATACAATCACTATTGCGATGAGAAAAAAAAACACGATGCCATCAAAATTTAATTTAAATTTTTTGATGAGCTCTCAACCTACCTCAACGTTAGCTTTCCTAGTTCTTTTTCTTTAATATGTGGTGATTTTAACTTACCGAACCTGGTATAGAATCATAACTTTTCTTCAATAATCTCTTCCAGCAATATTTCCTTAATAACCTCATCCTTTTTATCTTTGTGTTCACTCTCCCAAGTAAACTGTGTCCCAATATAAATAACAAAATACTAGACTTCGTTCTATCTAATATTCCCTCCAATAATATCAGTGTTCATACCGCATCCTTCCCCTACGTCCAAGCTGACTTACATCATCCTCCTCTTTCAATCGCACTTCATATCGATCTTCAGACATCTAGAGCTCCTTCTCGTTCCATGCGCTTTAACTTCCATAAAGCTGACTTCTCTAGTATAATGACTGAAATGAACTCGGTTAACTGGTTCTCCTTTTCTCGCGGCCTCACTGTCAATGAGCTTGCCATAAAATTCCACAACTTCCTATCTAACCTTATCTCCCGTTTCACTCCATCCAGACGTCCTCGGAAGCCTAATGACGCTCCTTGGTTTCGTCGTGATGTGGCGTCAGCCCTGAAAGCTAAGGATGTCGCTCGAGCTAGATTTAAGCATACAGGCTCTCATGATGACTTCCTCGAATTTTCAAGGCTACGATCTTCTGCCAAAACGGCTGTCAATCAAGCTATCCGAGATTACTTTTCCAGCATTGAGTCCTCTATCTGCTCTAATCATCAAAAACCCTTTTGGTCGTATGTCCATTCCCTCAAAAGTTCCCACCGTTTCCCCGATTCCATGTTCCTCGATAATGATACTGCATCTAATCCACGTGAAATTTGCGACCTTTTCGCAAAATATTTTTCTTCCTTCTTTTCTCAACATAATCATAACTTGCCCTGTGATATTCCCCGTGTTGCTTCACCTTCCCTATCTTCCTTTTACATCAATCCTCTTGAAATTGAATCCTTACTCGAGTGTCTTGATGTCAATGTCGGTTGTGGTTCTGATGGTATCCCTAATCTGTTGGCCAAATCACTATCATCATCTTTATGTGTTCCTTTTTCTATTATATTTAACCTCAGCCTCTCCTCCGGCTGCTTCCCTGACAGTTGGAAATCTGCTTATATTTCCCCCATCCACAAGTCTGGAGACCCAAGCTGTGTTTCCAACTACCGTCCAATTTCCCTCCTTCCTTGTTTTGGTAAAGTTCTTGAAAGAGTGGTTTACAAAAGGCTGCTTCCTCTCCTCCATCCCTTCCTTGCTCCGGAACAGCATGGTTTTGTTAAAGGTAGATCCTCCACCTCTAATCTTATATGTTTTACTAACTTTGTTGCTTCTGCCTTAGACCAATGGAAGCAAGTGGATGTGGTGTATACCGACTTCTCAAAAGCTTTTGATTCTGTTGATCACTGAATTCTTCTTGCCAAGCTTCGAAGTTATGGGGTGTCAGGTTCCCTTTTGTCTTGGTTTTCATCCTATGTTTCTGGTCGTTCTTGTGCTGTATCTGTGCAATCCTGCACCTCTTCCCCTTTTTGTCCACTCTCCGGTGTGCCTCAGGGCTCTATTCTTGGTCCATTATTATTCCTAGTCTTTATAAATGATCTCCCTTCTTTTGTTCGTTCTCCCTGCCTCTTGTTTGCTGATGACTTCAAGATTTTCAAAGTAATCGAATCTATCAACGACTGCCTCCAACTCCAAAACTATCTCTGTTCTCTTTGCGACTGGTGCGCTACTAATTATCTTACTTTGAACATATCCAAATGTCATCAAATGTCCTATACGTTTAAAATATCACCCGTAATATATTCCTACACACTGCACGGATCTTCCATCACGGCTGTTGATAATTTTAAGGATCTTGGTGTGTATTTTGATTCAAAGCTCAAATTTGACTTACACATTGCCTATATTAACCGCCAAGGCTTCTCGTGTGTCCGGGTTCATTCTTAGATGCTCTTCTTCGTTTACTAGCATCGCTACCTCTTTCCATCCGTTTTTTTTCGCTTGTTCGTAGCATTCTAGAATATTGTTGTCAAGTGTGGTCTCCCCGTCATAAATATCTTAACGAGGCAGTGGAATACGTTCAGCGTAGGTTTACTCGCTCCCTGTTGTTTAAATTCAATATCCCTTACTGTGGGTATAGTGATCGTCTATCCTTATTCCAAATTCCTTCACTAGATTCCCGACGAGTGTTTCTTGACGAGTGCTTGCTTTTCAAGCTACTCCATTACCCTATGCTCTCCGATCTTGGTTGTATGCTGTGTATGCGGAACGTCAATCGATCGGATAGATTTCAATTAATGTTCTCTTTTCCCTTCGCGCGATCTGATGTTTATTTTAACTCGCCGCTAGTGCGGATCCCCAGGAAGCACAACGATCTTCAGCTTGGTCCTTTTCCGCTAACGTTCGCACAATTTAAATCACAAATTAAAGACTTAATTCTTAAAGTTCCCTATAATGTTTGATTTTCTTTTACATTTTTTTACCTTTTCGCACTTTTTTTCATATTAATTTGCATATTGGCAATAATTTTTTGTAATTTCAAATATGTGTTTATTTATTATTTTCAATTATTTGTTAAGTTTTCTTTTTTCTTTTTTAATATCTTTTTGACTTTGTCTAATATTTCTATTTTTATAATTGGGCAGCAGCCTGTTAAAATGAATTTGAATAAATAAATAAATAAATAATATTGTGTCGTATTATGATTTGAAGAAATTGATGATTTAGTTTTGATTTGATGGTGATGATACCGGTAGTAAATAATGTTTGATTAAATCTGCTCTAATATTTTCTAGCTTTCGAAACCAAATATTTTAATTTAACCATATATTTTTCCTTTAGACTGATAAACATTCAGGAAGAGGGCAGATTACCCACGAAATATCGATATCTATCAAGAATTAAAAATATAACTAGCTTCTGAAGGGAAAGTTCGTCTTTATTAATTTCCAGCAGATTTAATGGATATTATAATCTAATCATGTTCATTTGATATTCAGCTGCCGTGACGTACAGCTGCGAATATGCCATAAGAAACACATGTAGCTTAGAAAAACATGACTTGTCTGTGAATACTTCGATATAACTCATTCGCTTAAAGCTATTTTTATAAAAATTAAAACCGTTTTTTTCCTTTTGAAGCTAGATATATTTGAAATTTTTTGACAGATATCGATAATTTGAGGGTCATCTGCTCTCTTCTTTAGTGTCTATTGGTCTAATCTTACTGTAACATAGGTATTTTTTTATAGTACTTACTTTTAAAGTATTGACCAATACTAATTACTAGCTAATTATCTACTAATTATTTACTTAAATACATTACATTATTCTCCTCACTATAAAATGAATGTTCAAATTAACCGGAACAAAGGTGATGCACTGTTTCATTGGTCTATTTTTAGTCGTCTATTCATCAAAGTTTTCCATGTGCTGAGGCTTTCGTACGCATCCAGTTTTCGTACCTGCTGCACCTCTTTAATCACCTTCACGTTGCCCCATGTTATGTGTTTCACAACTGCTGATCGAACTAACGTTGTGTTCCTTTTCGTCGCTGAAACTGCTTCCCGCTTATGTTCCGTTAGTTTAACACCAACTAACCGGTTTTACTGAACTGGTTTTATATCAAAGCGTTCTAGAAGTTTATCCTTCTTTTTGACAAGCTTTCCAATTATTTTCTCGTCAAATCCATTTTTTCTCGCGGTATCTTTAATATATTGAACTTTTGAGTCAAAACTTTCCTGATCCATGGGCACTTTTAATAGCCGGTGAATCATTGAGTTAAAGGGCACCATTTTTTGGGAATGCCAATGATCAGACGTGGATGCCGTTGTTGTCTGGGTGTGTGTGGGTTTCCGGTTGATATTAATATATATATATATATATATATATATATATATATATATATATATATATATATATATATATATATATATATATGTATATATATATAATATATATATATATATATATATATATATATATATATATATATATATATATATTGGCGGCGGCGGGCATTTTAGTGATTTATCAGGTAGTCCTATATTTCCAAGCAGTGTAAATTTTTGTTAAAAAAAGTATTGGGAATGAAAATTTGTTTCGTTTTAAGCTTGTCTATAATAAAGAATTGGAAATTTCGAGCCGTGTGTGGGTGCTGAGTGGCTAAAAGTAAGCAAGGATTTTTTTCAAATTTTCATTTGCCATAACTTCTTACAGAAACATTGGATTATCGTGAAAATTGCAAAGCGTATTGATGTTGACTAAAATTTAACTCACATGAATTTCGAAGACCGTGCGGGTATTCCTGTAGCTACGGCAGGCTCCTAAAAAACATCCTTGAAATCATCGACTCTCCCGAAACATTTTTTTCTTTTTGACAAAAAATTAAAATTATTGATCAATTTGAACTTTTATCATGTCAAATTGAAATTTTCGAAATTCCGATTTGCAGCCCATCACCAAATTACCTCTATTTTCAGCAGTTGATATTTCTGTTCACGAAATATATAATGAAATTTACAGGACATTTTGTTATTAACTAGAACCAGGTCTGCTAGAAGACATTTTGAAATGCGGGCAACAGTGTGGCAGCGATACCATCTTGAAAAATCACTGAGAAAAAAACTGCTTTTTGGCCTATAACTTCTGATTCAGCTGTCACATTCTAAAAAACTTACACAGTATTTGGACCTTACTCTAGGCAACATTTGATGAAAATTTGGTTGAAAAATTACAATAGAGTTGCCAGCTATAGTGGTTTTTTTTCTCCTGAATCCTGCAAATTTGCTCAGCAGAATACAACTTTTTCCCTTATAACTTCCGGACCAGTCATTAAATCAAAACGAAATTCATACAGTAAATTGACCTTATTGTAGACCAAATGTCGTAGGAATTTCGTAAAAAAATCATGAAAAAGCTGCCAGCTATGACCATTTTTGGAATTTTTTTGGAACTTCTTTACTAAGCGACTATGTCATTAGATTTGCAAATGGGATTAATTTTGCTGTTTTTTTTTTCTTTAATTTTATTTTTTTAATTAACAACAAACTATCTTTTTGAAAATTTGCAAAGTTTTGAGGATGGTAGCCCTAAAATAGTTTTCACCCGTATAACTTCCAGCGCAGTGATTCAATCGAAACGAAATTCACAAGGTTTACATATTTTGCTTTGCTGCTAACACAGGGTAACCAGCATAGACATTTTCGTAAATATTGTACCAACAGATGCTTCAAACTACATACTAATATGTAAAGCATTTGCAATAAAGATAAGGAACCAATTTTTAAATTTTATGTTATAGTAGGGTTTTGTTGCTTTGGATAAGGAATGGTTGATATGATACTACAAAAAAGTGTATAACGTCTTTCTACATTTTTTTGTCATTCAAAGACAATTTCTTTGAAAATCAGTTTTCTAGCCGTTCTGATGCGCTAGACTTTTAGGTTAAGGGTTACTCGATGCAACCTCTAAACAGACGACAGAAATAATAAGAATTCAATATAATATAGATATAAATGACGAAATGAAAACTATCTTCGACAACTTGCCAATAAGATGTTACAACCGTGTTTAGATGCTTGCACTATACACAATTATAATCTATTTACGTGATCAAGTCATACTTTGACCTTTTGAACTAAGTTACATGTTTTCAAGATCACTTATGTGAAATCTAATTGTTATCGTGAAAATCTGCTCCTTGCAATGCGAAATCAATGGCCGACAAATAACAAGGAGAAAAACAATCTCATTAATTCTACTTTTTTTCCACTGACTCAAAGAATCTTGGCGATAGTGGAGCATGGTGTACTTATACTAAACATCAACGTTTGCACATGATTGTTTTGAAACAAACATATACTTTTTTCAGTGCAAATTGTCCCGCGACGATCTGATATAAATCAATCAACTGTGGTGAGTTTCGCGTCGCAGATCAGTTATTGCAAACTGATATTCAGACAAGTGACATAGGAAAAATCCGATACCAGCTCAAAATGACCAATCTTGTACCCGTGTAATTACAGTGGATAGTTCTACGCGTTTGAATGGTGCAATAATCTGTTTGCAAATTGGAAAAGTGATTGCTGCAGCTTACATGTTAGCAACAGCAGCACCAGAAACAACTGCAGTTGCAATAAAACACATACGTTGTTGAAATAAACACAGCAGCGTATGACACGCTATCTATTGCAGAGAAGCTGATCGGTTTGCGACGAGCACTTATAGCAAAATATTGTATATGCTGGTCCGTCAAAAAAAATCGAACTTCATTTATGGTTGATTTGGCGTAACATTTACGTGCCTGGCTAAGATTTCGCTTAGACGCCATCTCTTTTTCTGCTTCTTTTACACAAAACATGACTAACCGCAATTTGGAACCGGTGAAACGAGAAATTGTGCATAAGTCATTCAGCTTTTGTATGAGGGATAGCAGTCGACCAAAAATCACACTCAATCGGCATTTAATGCAAATAGAAAAAAAAAAAAACATTTAATCCATCTTGATGATGTATATTAGTTAGAAGCTTGTGAAGATCGGTGTCCACTTTTGTGTTTACTAACGACATTAAACTATGCATCTTTTGCATTTTTAATATTCGCTTATTATGCAACAAAGTAATTTTGATATTTTTTTTTTCATTCTCTTCAACCCAATTTCAACCCCGTCTTCAAATGAATATACAGTGGCTCACAAAAGTCAACATACAGCATGTAAAAACACGAATATGGTACAGTGGAAAAAGAGAGAATGCAATGAAAACGTAAAGGTAGCTTTATTGGCATTAAAAATAAGTTTCATAACATAACAATAAAGAAAATCCGAACACAGAAAGAAATAAGCCATGAAAACTCAGAAAATTCATCCATCGAAAGTCAGCATACACTACGAGCCATGTGTCGAAAAGAACGAGAATGACCAAAAAACGTGAGCTCAATACTTTGTAGGCCCTCCACCAGCCTTAATAACAGCTTCTGAACGCCTTCGCATCGAACGAACGAGATTTCCGGTAATTTCGGGTGGAATATTCATCCAGGTACACAGCAGAGCAGATTTCAGGGTCTCTTTGCTGGTAATAGTTGCTCTTACGGCTGGCTCACGAATTCTGCGATCCAATTCCTTTCATAAATGCTCTATAGGGTTTAAATCGGGATACTGAGGCGGACTGTGAAGCTGATGAGGGACTTTATACAGCAACCATTCCTTGACACTTTTAGCTGTATGTTTTGGATCATTGTCCTGCTGAAAGATCCAATCTGGCTTTAGGCCTAATTTCTGCACAGAAGGTATCAAATCGCTTCGCAATATGTTCAAATACATGTATTGATCCATAGTACCATCAATAAAATCTAATTGCCCCACACCAGCGGCCAACACACAGCCCCATACGAGGACTGACCCTCCATCGTGTTTCACTGTAGGACGCAAATTCTTCTTTGCCAATGCTTAGTTCCGCTTCCTCGACACGTATCCGCACCCGTCAGAGCCATAAATATTATATTTTCTCTCATCACTAAATAGAACTTGATTCCAAAAAATTTCGTCCTTATTAAGATGCAGGCGAATGAAGTCAAGCCTCTTCTTTTCATTAACTGGAGATATGAAAGGTTTTCTGCGCGGAATTCTACCGTTATAACCCTGATTACGGAAAACTCTACGTATTGTTTCTGGACTCACTTGCTTCCCTGTTGCCTTTGCAAGTGCAGTGGCCATTGCCGGAGCACTTTTTTATGGCTCCTTACTTATTTTCCGTAACAAGTCTCTCTCATCTCTCTTACTTAAGGATTTCGGTCTACCTGTTCGTTGTTTATTTTATATTCTCCCTTCCGTTTCCGCTTTCCGTATGGTTGTTTGCACCGTTGCCCAACTTCTTCCAACTATTTTAGCAATTTCGCCATACAAATTTCCTTCCACTCGTTCACTAAGGACGATTTTTCGCACTTCCAAACTCGTTTCCTTCCGTGTACTCATTTTTAAGCATTAAAGGCACCCAATTCACTTTACTTTGATCGACTTGCAATGTACTAATGTTTATCTTTGTATATTAACACGGTAGCAATCTTTGTCACAGTATGACTCATCGCTTAGACTGATTCGTTTGAATTTTCTGTGGTGTATGCTGACTTCTGTTTCCTCACTTTCAGCGGAATTTCTTGTTATTTACTATGTATATGTGTATATATATGTATATTCTCATTAATTCTGTGTAAAATAGATTACAATGTCCCTGATATTCCTTTTAAGTTCGTTTTTCACCCGTCTCTTCATTTTATTTCTACCTATATATTGCCAATTCCGCGTTTTTAAGCGGTGTGTGCTGACTTTTGTGAGCAACTGTACCTAGGTGCAGTTCATTGTACCAGTCAACCCTCGGGGTTTTTTTTTTTGCCACTGTCTTTTGATTTCTCTCGTTCTTTTATGTACGCTTGTTCTATTGCTTGGGCTCGTTTGTTTGTTTTCGTTCTTTCTTTATTATCCCTCGTGCTTTTGTTTCTCCTCCTTTTTTGCCATCCAATTTGATCTTAAAATCTGTTCGCGTACTTTCAGTCACTGAATTTTCCTGAATCATATGGTGGAGGAAATTCATAAAAAGTACGAAAACGCTCTCATTGGATTTCCTGAAAAACAAAAGTGTCAGTTGTCGGTTCCTGGGAGAACAATAGTCATTATAAAGTCATCCTAAGCGATGATAAATTATCACCACAAAAATATTCGTCCTTCATAATAACATTACGCCAAAAACCGTTTGACAGTTTTCAGTATTTTTCAGTAGCTCCAGACCCTACTGAAATTTACTGAAAGAGGAGAAATTTTCAGTTTTCAGTAAAACGGAGTACAAAAATGGCTTCATTGCAATTAATTGCAATTAATCGTAGTACGCGAACAGACCTAATGCCTAGTTTTAATGCCCCGGGTCTATTGAGTAACCACCAAAATCTAGTAGCAGCTTATTCCACGGATCGCTGATTAATGTTCAAATATTTCGTGATGCTGCAAGGATTAGTTAAAGGACTGATTAGAGACAGCTATTGGGTGATCTTTACTAGCCGGAAAATTATCGAGCTCTAGCTCAACTGTTTTTTTTTCGCTGTTAGAAGGTTGCAATCTTCTAAAAGATATTTCATGGCTCCTGCTCTGAAACATGCCGAGTTTTCACCGACTAAAACCACCTCCTTCTTCTACATTCCCCACGGGACTACTTATTTAGCATTACTTCGCAGGGGTAGATCATCCCTTAGCTGCTTCTCAATATCCTTTACTCTTCCTTCTTTCTGTCCCTTTTCGCGTTATATGAGTGAAGATTTGTAAGTGCTGTTTCGACGGCATTCCACGCAATTTGTGATTTCAATAGCCATTATTTTGAATGATACCAATACAGCTCTACTAACCATAAAGGTTCTATCTATATTTTTCTCATTTTTGAGTTAACACCCGATTCGAAAACCACATACTATATTATCTTCTGTGGAATTATATTAAAATCGATATTAAAAAATGTACTCTAAATATTTATTTATTTATTTACTATTACTATTATTCAACAGATAAAATCCAATTACTGAATATAGAAAATATAAAATACAAATAAAAAACTAACGAAAGAATGAAAAAATGAACAAAGTAATAATGAAATGATAATGATACAAAATAAAGAACAATAATAAACAAAATCAAAGTGAAAAAGTACAAATTCAAAATAAGAAAAATAGAGAAAAAAAAAGAAAAAGAAAAAAAGACTACATTGAACTAGTAGTAAGCAAAACACTATGTTTAAGAAAAGTTTTAAATGCATATAATGTCGGCGGTAGAGGACCAAACTGTAGATCATTATGTTGCCTCAGTAATCGCAACAGCGGAGAATAAAAAAAGATATCAGTGCGCGCAAATGGCACACTAAACTCAAACGAAGAGCGGGTGCCATGCACTGCAACACGGACAGAAACGTGGCTGCTGATATCTGAATCTACCAACTTATGAAATAATTTGAAGAGTAGGCACTCATCCAGGAACAGTCTCCGTGATTCGAGGGAAAGGAGATGAAGGAACGATAGACGATCACTAAAAAGGACGATAAGGAAGCTGAAATTTATACAACAGGGTGCGAGTAAATCTGCGTTGAACCGACTCCAACGCAGTATTTAAGTAGACAAAACGAGGACACCAAACTGGACAGCAATATTCAAGGATACTACGTACAAAGGAGAGGAAAAGGTGTACACAGGTGGAAATATTAACGAAAGCTTTAGAGGATCTAATAATAAAACCGGATAGTTTAGAGGCCCTGGCGGTAATATAAGAAATATGCTTATCAAATTTGAGCTTAGGATCAAATATTACGCCAAGATCTCTAAAATTATCAACTACATTAAGAGGAAAGCCACAAACAGAGTAGGGGAACATCAAAGGTGAAATTTTCAAAGAGAAAGACATTTTGTGACATTTCGCGATGTTCAAAGTGAGAGCATTGGAAGCGCACCAAGTCTGTAGGTTGTTGAGATCGTTTTGTAAAACCATACAGTCATCTTGTGACTCGAATCACTCGAAACATCTTGAAATCGTCGGCATACAAAAGACAAGAAGAATGAATTAAAGGAGGGAGATCGTTTATGAACAAAAGAAAGAGAAGAGGACCAAGGATAGATCCCTGCGGAACACCTGATGCAGGATAAAAAGGAATTGAAGAGGAGGAATTAACAGTTACAATACAGGTACGGTCAAGGATGTAAGAGTTGAACCAAGAAAGAAGAGAACCAGCAATGCCATCGTACCTTAGCTTTTGAAGAAGGAGGGTATGGCTGACGGAGTCAAAGGCTTTGGAAAAGTCGGTATAAAGTACATCAACCTGCTTTTGATGATCAAGAGCGGATGCGACCGTGTGTGTGAAGGAAAGAAGGTTGGTTAAAGTGGATTTACCTTTGACAAAACCATGCTGCTCATGAGCGAGAGTAGGCTGGATAAAGGAGTAGACCCGCTTGTAAACCACTTTTTCAAGGATCTTGCTAAAGCAAGGAAGAAGGAAAATGGGACGATAGTTTGAGACGCATGTACGATTACCGGCTTTATGTATAGGAAAGATGTTGGCAATTTTCCAGCGAGAAGGAAAAGACCCAGAAGATATACTTAAATTGAACAAGATAGAAAGAGGGACGCACAGAGATGATGAAAGAGATTTAGCTAGGATATTTGGAATATCGTCGGAACCACTAGCGGTATTGGAATCGATATCGTTCAACAGAAGTTCAATTTCAAGAGGGTTCGTTCGAAATGAGCGCAATTCAGGAGAGGATGTGGAGGGAAAGATTTGAGGAATTAGAAGAGGATTGTTGTGAGAAAAAAGTGGAAAAGTAAGAAGCGAAAAGCTCACACACTTCTTGTGGATTGGAGGCAGCTGTATCACCCAAGTGCATACCATTAGGGATACTAGGACTATCTTTCAAGGAACGGATGAATGAGCAAAAGGATTTCGGGTGATTGGTGCCAACGCCAGCAATGTAGGAGCGCATTGCCTGCCTGACAACTTCTTTCGCTTTAGAGCGAAGATCCTTATACAAAAGAAGGTCAACAGGTAAACCTGATCTTTTATATAAGTGACGAGCTGCATTTCTGGCTTCAAGTGCGATTGAAACTTCACTGCTGAACCATGGAGCATCGTTCGGTTTATTAGGACGATTGGCTGGTGTGAATAGTGGAATAAGGTTAGATAGGAAGTTATACAACTTGCACAGAGCATCATCAACGTCAAGGCCACGCAAAAAAGAAAACCAGTGAATTCTATTTATTTCAATTGCCATGCCGGTGAAATCAGCCCTGTGAAAGTTGAAACGTAATAAGGATGGGACTTTATTCCTCATAGAACGAATATTAGAAATTTCCAGAATAATAGGGGGGTGATGAGAATCAGGAGGAACATAAGGAAAGAGAGCAGCGCTTAAAGAAAGTGATGATTTTGGGATATTGGACAAAGCGAGATCCAGAATTCTATTGCTGGCATTTGGTATATTGTTGAGCTGAGAGAGGGAACAAAGTGAGAGAAACGAAGATGTTATTAAAGAAACACTACTAGTCGAGATGATAACCGAATAGTCAACATCCCAATCTAGAGTAGGGAGATTAAAATCACCACATAGCAGAACGTAAGCGGTGGGAAAATGACTGTTGAGGTAAGAAGAGAGTTCCGCCAGGAATTGTTCATAAATCGACAGAGGAAGGTTACAGGGGATATATATCGAAGCGACGACTAAGGTTTTGGCAGAAGGCAAGGAAATACGCACAAATATACACTCAACAGGAGGACAGAAAGGAGCATCACGACAGAGTGTTCCGTTGAGTGCCTTATTAATACCGATGAGAACACCTCCACCATCGGATTTACCGCTATTCAAACGATCTCTGTCTTTACGGAAAACCGTGCGGTCAGGTAAGATTTCCGAATCAAAGACATCAGCAGTAAGCCAGGTCTCTGTAAGACATATTATGTCGTCCGAAGCTAAAGTGGCAGAGAGCCTGAACTCATTAGTTTTGGTCCTCAAACCGCGGACATTTTGATAGTAAAGTCTTAATCCTAAGTTCTGGAGCTTCTTGCTCCTCTCGAATGAAAATTCTTACGAGGAATTCTGGTGAATTCTTTGACCAGAACACCAGGAGGCCAGAAGTCCTTTCGTACAAATCAAAACACAAATCATTGAATATCTCGAAACTGCTAAAATGTAGATAGACCCTTTATGGTTAGTAGGGCAGAATACATGTTGCACGGATTGATTGGTTTTGATCACACAGCCATGAATATTTATATTCATATAAAGAACGGCTTTAGCATATTTGTGGGCGATCGAGAACATTTCGCGTTCTCCGTTTCCCATATTAGGGGCTGGTATCTATCTATCTATTGTCTAAACGACAAAGTCATCCATTTTTGACTGTTACTGGTGACGAAGAGTTGGTCTTGTAGGATAACAGTAAGCGCACCAGTCGTTGGCTTTATCCAAAATAACTGGCCGCATTCATCCCTAAACTGTATCTGAGTTGAAAGAGTTGAGTGTTATTGGGCGTTTGATGGGACTGTCGGACGCACAATTCATTTCGAGCTGCTAAACAAAAGAAAAGGAATCACATTGCATGACAATGCCCGACTCCGTACCGCAATATGAACTCAAGAAAAAATTAGGTAGCTGAACTGGTGACTTTTACCACATCATCTCTATTTTTTGACATAGTGCCAACCGGCTTTCATTTATTTCGATCCATGGAACATTCTTTAAGGGATGAAAATTTTGGAAATATCAATAATATCGGATCGTATTTTTGATCATATTTTTGATCAAAGCCTATGGAATTTTATAAACAGGGAATTGATACCCTATCCGTCAGATGGCAAAATGTCTTAGATAACGACGCGAATTTTATTACAAACTAACTGTACAACTAATCATAAAATAAATTTGTTTAATTATCACCGAAATAATTGATTATTTATTTTTGTGTTTGCAGATTCCGTTGGATGCTTTTCTTCCCTTAATAATGCTACTGAATGATTCATTTTTTGAAACCTGTGCCAAATCGAGCTAAGTTTTCGAATGATTTTATAACGTTGTGAAGTGACCTTCCAGACATACAGCTTTAAGGGAAACTTTGGAATCTAGAAGAGGCTATTTTGAGACATTTCAGTCATGACGGTACTTTCTAAGTTTGCCGATAGTAGTCTTCGCAAATACGAACAACTGGGCGGTTCAAAAGAGGCTCTAAGCAAACTCCTTGTTGGAGTGGCCGTATTCGCATATGCTGCCAAATTAACATATCCGATTATCCGAAATCAGCTCGCTGCCTCACCAGACAATGAGGAGACGAGCTGCGTGAATGATAAGGATAACAATAACAGTGGTACTACGAAAATCAAAGAGAAAGGTTCAGTGAAAAAGAGCAATGCTGGCGATGTTCAAAGCAAAATCGCAGAAGCTGAGAAACTACTGAGTAAAACCAAATGTCTGAAAACAGTACAACCTGGCTTAAATTTCGATTTTCTCCTGCAGCTTAAGAAGTTGCTGGAGATCATGATACCGCGCCCGTTAAGCTATGAAACTGCATTGCTAGGAATTCATACTGTCTGTTTGATATCGAGAACCTTTCTTAGCATATACGTTGCAGCGTTGGAGGGTGCTATTGTTAAGTTTATTGTGCGAAAAGACATCAAGAATTTTGCTTGGATGCTGATGAAATGGTTTGGAATTGCGATACCGGCCACATTCATTAACTCGATGATACGATATTTAGAAAATAAGTTGGCCTTAGCATTTAGGTGAGTATTAGCTTGTAAATAATATTAACATTCGCGATTGCTAAAAATTTATTGACAATCTTTGATTTGTTTAAATCATTTAGTGAAAGATGCTTATTTAATAAAAAAATTCGTTTGCTTACCGTATATTTATTCTAGGACAAGACTCGTCGAACATTCATACCATCTGTACTTTAAGAACCAAAATTATTATCGTGTATCAAATCTAGATGGACGCATCGAAAATGCTGATCATCGGTATGTAGTCGCAATTATATTGAAATTATTTTTAAATGTCCATTTATTCTGTTATTTCATTAACAATTATTAGAAGAACAGATAAAATTAAAGATCGAGTGCTTGCTCATCTCTTGAAAATTTAAATTGAATTTAACTCATTATGACTGATCAGTTGATTTATGGAAATCTCTTTAAAAAATTTCTTTCATCCGTGTACAATTTTCTTAAATTTTTTTTTTCGCATTTTCCTTCCAGACTTACCGAAGACATATCAATATTTGCTAGTTCCGTTGCACATTTATACAGTCACTTAACGAAACCTTGTTTCGATTTAATGCTCATAGGATTAGCAATGATGCGTTCATCACAAAAAATGAAAGCCAATATTTTTTCAGGTAAGTGATGATGAATTAATTCAAAATGAAGCATGTTATATGAGATTATTTGACGGGTTCATTAAGTTTTCATTACCGTTTTGTTGTATTTAACCCTCGGCATACAATGTGGGGCTATTTTATCCCCATGACTTCCGAAATGCATGAACTATTAGGTGTAACGCAACCGAATAAGTTGAACTTCACAGTAGCTGGCTGTTGAATATTGGTCTGCCAATTGTGTGCTATTTTTAATTAAAAAAAATATACCTTACTTTCACGTTCTATGCTGAAGGCTAAAGCAGCTAAGCTTTAGTTTACTGTTATTATTTTTCGACTTTCAAATCACGAAACTTTTGGAACTAAGTTAGTCAGATTTCATGTGGTCTTTTTTTTTTATCGTTTTGAATTTTCGTTATTTTCAGGACCACTCTTAGCCTTTGCTGTGATATCAACCACAGCCCATATACTACGAATTGTATCACCGAAATTTGGTCAATTGGTTTCGGAGGAGGCAAACCGATATGGGCATTTACGACATATTCATTCTAGGATTATAACAAATGCCGAAGAAATTGCCTTCTACGGTGGCTACAAAGTAAGTATCTTTGGATTGAAATTGAAATAGATGGATGTTGTTATTTTAATTTATCTAGTCTAGTATTCGAAATAGCGGCCTTTAACTCTTCTAACAAATTTTTAACCTGTTTAGCCAATTATCTATGGCAGTAGGTAAGGTTTCTAAAGGAAAATTAGCTACTGCTTGTTTCAAAGCTCGCTTAAGGTTCTCTATTTTTGGGTGTCGTCTTCTGCATACCATGCTCTCTAACTCCGCCTACAAGTTTTAGTCCAGGGGATTCCAATCTGGGCTTCCAGAGAGCCATCCGGACGCTTCTAGAAATTCTGGAACATTGTTTGTGTGGTGTGGGCCACATGTTTGTGTGGTGTGGGCTTTATGTGCCGGAGCAGAACTCTGCTGGAAAACCCTGTGACCGCTGTTAAATCGCTAAGAGCTCATTAGCTTCATACACTCCTCGAAGACGCCCGTCTTTCGCTGCAATTTCACGGCTTTTTGACACCTGTGACACCTTCGTAGCCGACACACCCCATACTATTACTGACGCTGGATGATTACCTCGCTGTATCTTTTTTGCAACTTCTCGGGCTTGTGCTTACACCTTTTGACGGTTAAACTTTTCTTCCAGCTTGTAAAGTTTTTCATCAGTAAGCAAGGTTTCGAAAATCATTGAAGTCCTGAAAAAAATTCTTGGGAACTTGAAAAATTCGTGATAGCGCGCACTAAGCCATTTGCTTTAAGATTGCGGTAGTGCTGGATCAACTCCTGCTATTATTTCAAAATTCCCTAAACATTTGATACGAAATTTTTATATTGGATTCTTAGTGCAATTTGACAGGTTGCATTTTTAATTAATCCAGCTTATTTAATTTATGTATTACATAATATACATCAATAAATACATAAAGAATAATTTCGATAATAATTTGTTTCAAGAATAATTTGTATCCTAAAGAAAAATTCTATTGGGATACAGTATCTAGATATTTTTATGTGAAAAATATTTTTATCGAGAAGTAACATCCATCCATATATGTACATTTTCCTGCTGTATTGTTTTTTGCCATTGAATTTAGGTTGAACTGATTCAACTACGGGAAGCCTACAATCGACTAGTCAGCCAAATGAATACGATTTTCTCACAAAAACTATGGTTCGTTATGTTGGAGCAATTCTTTATGAAATATGTTTGGTCTGGTACAGGAATGGTCATGGTATCATTGCCGATATTAACAGCAGCAACTACAAAATCTGGTAAATAAATATTTTGTTCAATTAGTTGAATATTTCTTGATTACTATTTTACTTGACTTGTGTGTGTGTGTGTGTTTGCAGGTCGCGATAATAGTACGAACGTAAGCGAACGTACCCAATATTTAACTACTGCCCGGAATCTATTAATTTCGGGTGCCGATGCAATCGAGCGTCTCATGTCTTCCTATAAAGAAATTGTTGCCCTAGCTGGTTATACGTATCGCGTGGCTGGAATGCTAGAAGTATTAGAAGAAACCGCCCAAGGAATTTATAGTAAAACTCGAGTATCGGAAGCACGTCAGTCCGATGGTATTATAGAATTTCATAATGGTCACCCGGTTGCCAAGGGGAGAATCATTTATTTGGCAAATGAACAAGCGACAGGCATACATTTACGTAATGTACCAATCGTGACGCCCAACTGTGATATTGTTGTGCCCAGTCTGACACTGAGTATTGAAGCTGGAATGCATCTTTTTATAACGGGACCGAATGGATGTGGCAAGTCGAGCCTATTTCGAATATTAAGCGGATTGTGGCCAATTTATGGTGGTGAATTAATTATTCCGCAGCCAGTTGAGGGAAAACCATACATGTTTTACATACCACAACGGCCGTATATGTCGATCGGCAGTTTATGTGATCAAATTATTTATCCAGATACCAGGGAAGATATGGCGAGAAAAAAAGTCACCGAGGTTCAGCTGAGAGAAGTACTGAAAATGGTTGCGTTGGAGCATATTGCTGAAAGGTTGGACTGGTGACTGCTGACATGAGCTCTTCGTGTGTAATATTTAAAATTTTGATAATTTCAGGGACTCTTTCGGCATAGTTAGAGACTGGAAAGACATTTTATCAGGCGGCGAAAAGCAAAGAATGGCAATTGCACGATTGTTTTACCACAGGTAATTGGAAAAGTTCACTATTTTCGTCACATTCGGTTTGGCCATTAAATATTGCTTCCTTACATTGCGAACCCTTCAAAAAACTATAAAAATTCATAAAAATGTACACTTGTGTAGCGTTTTTCAAAAAGGATAATAATTTTGTATTAAAATCACCGTTTCTCGTGAACGCGTCAGCCAATTGAGCTGAATTTTTCAGAATACATTATAGTATATAAGGACTAGGTGCAAGTTTCATCTAATGTTAGTTATCTTTAACCGTTGGACCCATGTCCTTATTGAAAAACCCTGTAAATCGAGCTTGAATT
>OX376376.1:671272-724908 GCA_947369275.1 Nemotelus nigrinus | reverse complement strand
ATGTTTTTAATTTGTCGATGATAAAGAATTGAAAATTTTGAGCCTGGTCTAGGCGCTGAGTGCCTAAAAGTAGGCAAGGATATTTTTTCAAATTTCGATTTGTCATAACTTCTAAGAAAACCAATGGATCATCGTGAAATTTTCAGATCGTATTGATGTAGACTAAAATTTAAAGCTGTGCGGGCAACTCTGTAGCTACAGCAGGCTCCTGAACAAAAAAATCCTCCAAATCATCGAGTCTCCCTTAAAAATTTTTTGATTTTTGAAAACAAATTCAAATTATTGATAAATTTTGACTTTTGTCCACCAAGCCAAATAAAAATTTCCAAAATTCCGCGGTAAACAAGAACGGCAGCCCGTGATCAAATGACCTCTATTTTCAGCACTCAAAACTTCTGTTCACGAGAACTGACGATCGGATTATGCGATCAATATGAAATTTACAGGACATGTTGGTATTAACTAGGACCAGGTCTGATTGAGGTGATTTTGAAGTACGGGCAAAAAAACTAGTTTTTGTCCTATAGCTTCCGATTAGCCACCAGATTTTGACGAAATTCACGCAGTAGGTGAACCTTACTCTAAAACAGATTTCATAGAAATTTGGTTAAAAAATTAATATAGATTGGCCAGCTATGGCAATTTTTTGTCCCCTAAATATTGTAAATTTGCTCTGGAAAATAAAGGTTTTTCCCTATAACTTCCAATGTAGTAACGAAATCAAACGAAATTCATGTGATAAGTGATCTTGTTGCATTTCTAATTCTGTAGGAATTTTGTTGAAAAATTGTGAGAGGGTTCACAGCTATGATAAATTTTGTAATTTATTGACATTTCTTTATCGAGCGATGTTGTCATAAAATTTCCACATGGGAATGATCCTGCAATGACAATTAACAACAAATATTGACGTTTCAAAAATTTAAAACGTTTGGACGGTGGTATTCCTAAAATTATATTCACTCCTATAACTTACAGCGCAGCCATTCAATCGAAACGAAATTCAAAGGGTGGGTTTAATACAAGCGTGAAGCAGCTATGGTGCTAGCACATGATTGCCAGCACCAGACAATTTCGTAAATATTGCACCAACAGATACTTCCATTTTGTATTCATAAGCAAAGCATTTACAGTAAAATAAGCAACCGATATTTGAATTTTCCGAGTTTCGGAAATTTTTCGAATGGCAGCCCCAGACATAGTTTAATCGCTGAAACTTTCGATGATATCCTCGGATGAAAACGAAATTCAAAGGATAGGTTGATTAAGCATGAGCATTTCATGGTAGACTTATTGCTGCTGTGTTGGACAAATGTTACCAGCACTGAACATTTTCATCATTTGTGTTATAGGAAATGCTGTCAGAAAATTATATTTGTTCCTTTGAGTAGGAAATGGTTGATATGATACTACAAAGAAGTGTATAAAGTCTTCATACATTTTCCCTAAAAGATAATTTCTTCGAATATTAGTTTTCTAGCGGTTCTGATGCGCTAGACTTTTTTTTTTAATTAAAAAAACGTCACACGCACGGAAAACGGCCATACGTTACTTAAAAAGCAGGTCATACAAGATAAAAATTATATCAGGATTGGTTTCCTGATCTTTATTATTCAATTGCTTAATACAAGTCAACAAACAAATTTTTTACACTAACTTATGTAAAATATTTCTGCTGCCGCTCGCTATCGGTTTTTTGTGTAGATTTTGTGCTGACTCCAATAATCGATCGACCGATAATCATTCCAAAAGTGCAAGGTTGGTTCCATGCGCCGCATGCAAGCAATAGATTTCAGGTAGAGGTTAATGCGCTTGATTAACTTGCAATTGTGTATGACGATCCTCAAGAAAGTGCATCAAATGCCGTTGACTTATGGTTAAAAGGATATAAGAGATTTAAGGTGTGGTAAGGTTTCGCAAGGGAGCTGACAGTTACAATGCTTCACTGATGACAGTCAAGAATAAGGAGGATGGCTGATTGTTGTGTTCTTAGAAAAATCCTGCTACTCGTACTTCGTCTACGCATTATCCTGTGGGCATAATGCTCAGTTCGCCGCCTTTAGACGCAATGGTGCTTTAAACGGAATGATTCCCTGGTACTTTACTACAATTGAATATCATTTTCTATGCCTTTCGAAAACTTTCGACTAATAAACTTCCATATACATAATATGCTCTGAAATGAAATTGTGGTAAATGGTGATAGCACATTAAAGAACGATGATAACGATTACTCGAATTTCGCGACAAAAGAACTCATTTTCGCGCGCAATGGATAACACAGATTATTATCAGAGCTATCTAGTTGTCAAAATTCAAACTATCAAAACTATTATACGTAACTATCCTTTATCGAAAACCAAACAAAAGAGAAACTGGCAAATTATTGTCTAGTTACATTTTTATATTTCCACTCTGTTCAAGTTGAACAATTAATAAGTTTTCTACAATCAATTTAGTCATGATGCAAATTAAATTCAGACAAAATCACAGGACCTCAACATCGTTTGTATCTTATAGCTAGACTAAACTTCTCTTAAATAGATAAATTATTTTGCCTTCACGTTTCATGATTTTTCTCATAAATCCGTGATTCAAGCAGAATATTTCCAACTAAAAGAACGAATTATTTATAATACTAGACTAGAGTAAAATTACAATAGTAATTGATACATTACAAGAGCACGAAAATAAAAACGAAGTTTATGAGTAGTTTGAAAAAAGATTGAGAAGAGTTACTGGTTATTTTACGATGAACAGTAGAATTTACTGTACTTATTTAATTTCAATCCATCCAATTTTTAAGTTAGAAACAATATTTCATTTATGCACTTCACAATTAATTTTAAATGTATAAATAGAGATTGTTACGTTTTAGTTGCACTGGATTATCGGTATTAGGAAAAGTGAATTCCTTCGTCGCTCATGACTCAGAATTTTTTTTTTTATTATTCTTCAATGGCTAAATATGTACTCACAGAAAGTATTTTAACATCATTCTTAATTTAAAAAAAAAAAATGAATCCGTACCAGGTATTTGAAATATTTTATGAATATTAATATGTTATATCTATACGTCACATGCATATGTAAAACACAAACGCTATATTCTATTCAGAAACATGTGTTATTTTGAAATGTATATAAGCTACAAAGAAATATACATACACATGTTATAAACGTATAAAAAAGCTGCCATTATGAATGGCATTCTCAAGGAAATCACCTGATGTCACAAATATTTATACATTTAATTTTTATACAACATATATTGAATTATCATGATTTATAACTAAATTGAGAAAAGTAGCACACACTTTTAAAACGATTGCGAGATTTGCGTTTATTTGATAAAAATTGAAAACGTTCGACTTTATGAAAGATTTCATTATTTATTTTCTTATCTAGATCATACAAACGAGCCATAAAGTATATTGGAATAGCTCCACTACACAATCCAGCGTTGATGCTTAGATTCGCTTGTTGAATTATAGAAGCAGAGGAACTGGAGACACACACATCAAACGCTACCACCCATAGAAAGTAGAGCCCTTAAAGTGGATTTGTATATTTAGCAAAATCTACACGAAAACTTGGCTAAGCACTATTCAAATAAATATCCTGTTAAATAGCAACAAATACAGCAAAAATCTACTTACAAATAAAATGGATAAGCTTGGATTGCACTTAGATATGTTGAGATTCATTATAATCACAAACTATATATATATGTATATATTATGTATAAACTATAAAATTATCGTCAATTGAAATCATCCGCAATACAACTGATATTTTATAGCTACCTTTCATTTAAATACGATTGTACACTAAATGCACATCTAGGATCAATTTACGGCACGTATTCGCTGAAGTTGCTCGCCTCGTCGACCCAAACAACAAACATTTTTTATACTTATATTTAGAACAATAGCAACTGTACGTAGGAAAAAAGGCGTCAAAGTACGTATAACGATGGGGGAATATTTTACTCTTTATGTTAAATAATATTTAAAAAGAATGCGTATTAATATTTGGCTATTTGAAACGTGAATTTTTATATGTGAGAGCCATTTAGACACCATATTCCACGTTAGCGTCGCAATTATGCCTCTTGAGTTCAAATGTCAGTTTGCCGTGAGGCCGCCCCAGTTAAATACTGGGTCGAAAAATTCCTCTTACAGCACTTTACAACAAATTAAAAGTCATTAATTTACAAATAACAAAAATTATTCTATTTTTTAGCTATCAACTCCTTTGTATATAAACTATTACAATCAAAACAGTAGTTTAAGCTTTTATGTTTTATAATGCAGTGCGCGCAATAATTATAACATACAAACTATCGCCAGGTATTTCTGAGAAAATTAATCGTATCACTTTATTTTTGATCACACCAGAAAACTTTTGCAAGCGAATGAAATGTAACGGCTTTTTATGCTAGTTGTTAATTATTCGTTGTAGTGAGCTCGTGTTGTCCAAATTTCTAGTGCGAAATAAATATAGCGAATAACTCTACGTGAAGTAGATTTTTTAGGTGAAAAATTCGCAAATCATGTGAACATATAAAATTAGCAGGTTCACCAAAGCATACGTAGCATTTATTAGAGCAATTTTTAATAATTGTTTTTTTTTTGTTTTGTGGAAATTAATAAAAACACCAAGAGGATCAACATTATCAGCAGAAGAGCAAGCAAACAATTTAGATTACAGAGATTGAACAGGGATATGTCTAATTACTTGAAAAGTCGCGAAAAACCAGGAGATCAAGTGTTGCGTCTTATGTCAATGAGAAGTCAAAGAGGGAAATATAACGGGAATACCAAATTTCGAATAGTGACGGCCGTAAGCTCAATGAAGTTACTGTAGACGATAAATATCCCCTACCAAATATTAACTGATTATTAGACAAACTTGGTACAGCCCAATATTTTTCAACGATAGATCTCGCCAATCACCAAATCCTTGTGAAGAAGGAAGATAAGCATCAGACCGCTTTCGTGACACTGCCGATCTCCACGAGTTTCTAAGAATGCCGTTTTTAGTTTATTTAGAATTAAAATAACCTCAAACTGGGAAACAAATTAATCACTTTTTGAGGACTTACAAGGTATGATAGCAACTTTATACGCATTGTGCGAAATCAATGCGAATTGTAGGTAATATGTTTTTCAAAATAATAAATACGCGCAAGCCTAAAAAGATATAAAAAAATCAGAAAAACAATATTCGCCATCTTTAATTGCTTGTGATACGTAAAACAAGAACAGCAAGCAGTAATAAAGTATCGGCACAAAGAAATTCGGCCGACTTTCATAACAACACTGCGCACATATTTGAAAATATGTATTCGCACAAGGCCATTACACCGTTTGACCAAGGCCTACTAAACTAGGCCAGATGGATTTTGCAAAGCAGGTGATGCTAACGGGGAAGTCAACGTCTATGCCGCACTCGCACTTGGTCAGATCTCCTGAAACGATGTGATCACATGACCTACCCTAAACATGAGAGGCGATGCAACGATTTGTCAAACAGAGTTCGAAAACGACTTCATGCGTTGCGGTGCCTCCGAAGCCCTGGAACAGGCGAACATGAAGTAAATGCAAGCATGGAATTTCCCCAGCCAAAAAATACATCACGTGTGACTTGATCCATGACGTGTGACGTAGATTTCTTTCATATTTCGCTTGTGCAGGGGAAGAGACTGAATGGGTGTGGGATGGTTTTGAGGTAGGTCAGTAGTAGCTGATCCGTAAGGGGAATCTGAAGGGAAATTTGCTTGTACGAGAGAATGCAGGGGAAGGGCTGTCTACATTTGGAGATTTTTGTCTCGGGACATTTCCAAGTAAATGTACATGCATTTCTTGCGATATTTACGTTTGTGATTAATTTTGAAATGAATAATTTGATTTTAACTGGCGAGAATAGGCAGGGATGGTGCGACAAAATGAGGAATTCCACAAACTTGCCTTTAAGAAAAAAATATTTTAATAGAAAAACCGATTTTTCCATTCGAAGCTAGATATATTTATTTTTGTGACAAATATCGATATTTCGAGGGTGATCTGCCCTCTTCTTCAGTGTCTAAAATGAGGAATTCCACAAACTTGCCTTTAAGCTCACATTTGCTAATAAAAATATATTTTTTTGTGTAGATATATATTTTTCTCAACAAAAATGTTATAACGATAGATCTTTTTCCGAATAAGAATGTTGTTCTTGTAAAGATCTTTAAATATTGCGTCCTAATGAGATTATTATTAATTTGTGTGTTTATTCGTGAATATTTTGTAATAAATAAATAAAGTAGGTTGAATTAATTAGAAACGCATCTTGTCAATTGCATAATCGCACCAAAAATCAAACATTGATTTAAATACATATCTCGTATCGAATTTTCGGGGCAAGTTTGTTTTTATTTTATTTTAGTTGTCTGCGGAATACCGCTCGATCAAGTCAAATTTATAAAACCATTGTAGCAACTTGGAACGAGTATTTTTTAACCAACGCACGGACGAGAAGACATAACTTGCATAAATGCGAATTCCTAGAAATGACTAGATCGAACATTCAGTAATGGGTTTTCGGCCAATATCGTAGTGTGTAAATGATAGTATTCGTAAATTTTAAGTGTAATTATTGAAGTTTTTAAATTTTTCTCACATCAATTCGCTTGACAAAAAAATAAACAAAG
This sequence comes from Nemotelus nigrinus, assembly GCA_947369275.1. Taxonomy (NCBI): domain Eukaryota; kingdom Metazoa; phylum Arthropoda; class Insecta; order Diptera; family Stratiomyidae; genus Nemotelus; species Nemotelus nigrinus. The sequence continues at coordinate 718,211 of OX376376.1, read as the reverse complement.
GAGAGATCCATGCTGCAGCTACCACTTTTATCTTTTTTGCAAAAATCCTTCGAAAAATGGCCATTGTGTGTTTGTGCGTGTGTACGTTCAAACACAGACTATAACAAAATGAGACGAAACGTACTCATATATTGCCATTGAAATTTTTGCGGGATAATAATACTAAGACAAGATGTATGTCTTTAAATGTTGTTCGGATTCAGGTCAAAGATTAGAATTAAATTAAATTCATTTGATTTAAATTATAAGATTGAATTTACATATATGTATGCACAAGTTTTGTAGGCGCCTCCGACTATGTGTGAATGCATATACATATTATGAAGTCCTGGCTGATCAATAAGGATCGATGACACGTTGACGAGGTCGGTGTCCTTGAGACCATGAAACGATTTCTGCAACAGGCTACTTGCAATAGTCTAAGTGGTCAGCTAACAAGGGCTCGTGGCAAAGTTGTCGGTAGTCGGGCAAATTCCGTGGAGTAAAGGTACCGGTGCTGAAAGGGAATCAATTCCGGGAATCATGTCAGGTAATTTATTGTAAGCCGTTCGACAGACTGAAGAAAGATTAACTGAATTTGAGCCACTGCATCATTCACTCTATATTTTTTTTAAACAAATCATCAAATTAATGCCGCGTCAAAACTCTTCTTGGTCGGTCATTAGACGACGCGCTGCAGGATTGAAAAGATTGGGATATGATTTTTAGTGATAATTCGGTGTGAAATTAATCAGCTAAACTACTGTTATGTGTCTACCGGAAGGACACAATCTCAAACAATTCATTTAGGATGACAAATTCTTCCAGTTTTTGCTACAGCTCCGATACCTTGTAAATTTTTGGGGGCGCAAGAAAATTTCTTATAGATGAAACATGTTGGGGTATTTTCTTTGTGGTTAAAAATTGAAAATATGAATTTTGGGTTTCTGACAATGTGGAGATTAATACAGGACTCATTGACTCCACAGACAGAGGAACATGTGCGCGTACTTTGTGTGTTGAATGAGAGTGCTTACTGAATTTTCGGCCAGTAATGCTGAAGCATGTGAAACGACGCAAGTCCATGCAACCGGAAATAACTGTCCTATCAAAAGAACGACTACTATTTGACAAGAAATTATTTAGCGTCACTGTGATCGATTTCGTTGAGCCATTTCAAATTAAGTTTGGGTGAAAATTAGAGAAATGCTATCAAGTGTTTTTTACGTTTTTCATCATGAGAGCTCAATCTTATATTATGGGATTCCAGCGTTTGTTGAGACTTTTCGAAACGGTTATGCAAGACACTGACTTATGTTAAGACATTGACTTATGTTAATCTTTTGTGTGCTATGTTTAAAGGTTCGTTTTAAATGAATGTGTAAAGAAGTCAGGATATATTGATGTAATCTTACACAGAAATTTTAATGAGAATTCGTAATAATATTGCACATATTTTTACTACAAACTTTACCGAAAACTTAATTTCTAAATTCAGAGAATTGTTAATATTGAAGTAACATAAAATAAATGAAAGGAAGCGTTGCAAATTTAAATTAATATTGACTACACTGCGCTTTAGTTGAGATTGCGGACCTGCATAGGCGCTCGTGACAGCAGCACGCTACTGCTCAGAGATCATAATACTTGCATGGCGCTCTTCACTACATTCTTGGTTCCATTATAATTCTATTCAGTAATGAATTTTGATGTATTTTTCGTCAGTATTATAAAGAAGTGGTAAATAATATTTTGTTTTGAATAGCATATATACGGGAGAGTTGATAAGTAGCTGATAAAATTAAAAAAAAAAATACTTATTGAGTTTCAATTTGTGGTAAACGTGCTGCACCAGCAAACCTTAGACCCAGTGCATGTAAATAATATGTATTTTGGCAACTAACCCACATACCGTACGTAAAGACTTAATGCAACAGCTGAAGTGTTCCTTTTTGTCATTATTTGAATCGATGGACATGACAGTTTCGTCTTATGGTCTCCATTTTATGAAGGGTTGTCATATGGTTGAGAATCAAAAACCACCATACCCAAAGTCGGATTTAAGCCGATCGAACATCGATGCATGTGACGGTAAGTAGCCAGCTGCAGAGGGATGATGAACGGAGGCATGATGCACAGTGTGATGATGAGCCTGAGAATAACCTCCAACATTCGGATATCCGTATGGATAGTTTGGGCTTGGCATATGAATAGTAGGATGAGTTGGCTGTGCCGGATGATGTAACTGAGGAATAGGTGATTGTACTGGCGATGGTGACGACGTCGCGGAGCTTGACACACCCGATGGTAATGGATGCGGGCTTGCACTGTACCGGGGGTAAACGGGGTGTTGAGCATAGGGGTTGTGATGATGATGATAGAGTGAGCTGACAGGTAGCAGTATCTGCGGCTGTTCCATGTACATTGGGCTATTATTGACAGATCCACTGCCATTATTGCATCCAAGACTGGCGTTTAAATGGCTATGTGATGGTGGCGTGCTTATGAAGTTACGTCGATATGCATCTGGATGTTCACCAGAGGTGAGACTACTCACTGAGAAGCTATTTGAAACCAAATTCGTATAATTGAAAGATCCGGAACTATTATTTCTGCTGTTTCTTGTAGTTGCTAATGGCAGAGGTGACGACGATGAAGATGAGGGCGACGACACCGAAACTTGACAAGGAGTATTTACATTTGCACCGTTGTCTGGTGAATACAATGCAACGGCTGTTGCATAGTGCTGATGAGGAGATATGAGGCCTGCGGACGGCGTTGAACAACATGAAACTGACAATATTTTCGAAGCGGGTGAAATTGGTGGCAACTGGTGTTGTAGCGAGCTTGCATAGTGACTATAAAGGCAACTAGAACTGCAATGGTCGCCACAACTAAAATCATTTAGAGCATGCGGGATGCTTGACCTATGCAAATGTTCAGGACGAGACGGTGAATCACTATTTGATAACTGCGGTTGTGTTTGTTGAGGCATGTCAGATGATATCGATGGTATTTGATGGACGAGTGATTCTAGGCCTGATAAACTCTTTGATGAAACATCAGATAGCTGCTGTGTTTGCTGACCACCAGTTAAATCTGTCGTAGACTGCTGGTTACTTATATAATGGTCATGAGTGTTTTCCTCATTTGCATTGTTATTATTTCCCGAAAGGAATCTGCGATCTGGACTAGAATCGTATGTGTCATAGTTGAAGGGTTTTCGATGACGGTCGTTAATCGCTGACGGACTAGAGTATCTTATATCATTAATGTTGCTTTCACTCATTTGTATTCTAGTTGATGGGTTATATGGACCGGAAGCAGCGTTCGGTGATGCAGAGGCGGCAGATTCTCCTAAGTGGTCCGCTGCTATAGCAGCTGAAATTTCGGACGAAAGATCCGAATGTGTTGAATAGTTTGGCTGATATGAACTGTGAGTGTGCATATGCTCATCATAGCGTTGTGACTGGAGAGCAAGTTGATGCTCGTGTTGCTGGTGAAAACAATTTCCGGTCATATTGGAGTCGAAGTCCACAGACGGCCTAGATGATAGTGGAGCATTCATAGCCGGAGAACAGTAGGAACTATCAGCCGTGCTCGGAGAATGCTTTAACGAGGAAAATACACGTCCTGTATGTGTTCCATCATTGTTAGAGAGATCATGATTTACACCATCAGTTGCAGATGAGATACTATTTTGGACATTCCGATGTCCGTTCCCATTGTCAATTTCATTTCTATTGGAGGTTTGTTCGAGCATTTGATCTTCTAAAAAGCTATTACTATTCGCAACCAATTCAATACAGTCATTATTAGCCGGTATTTGTGGAGCTGCTACTTTAATCTTCTTTGGGCGACCACGCTTCTTCTTAGGAGCAGTCAAATTTGTAAATTTTGATAGATTATCATTATTATAGCCAGATGATAAATGCAGTGGTGTTGATGAGAATTCTGCTATGCTGCCTGAGTTCTCTGCTCTCATGTTTAAGTTTCCACCAGCAGTTAACAAATCTCCGACACATTTGACCTTCTTCGGCCGACCCCGTTTCTTTTTCCCCGGAGCTATTGAAAAATCACTATTCAATTCAGCATTTTGCAGCACTTCTTTTTCAGAGTCCAATGCATTACCTAACATATTTATATCATGATCGTTGTTAAGGTTGGTGGTTAAATTACAGTTACTTAAATGTGATATATCCTTATAAATTAAATTCTTTTTTTTTGGTTCCGTTTCACAGCACGCTTTGTATTTTGGATCATTAAAAATGCACTCATTGTCATCAATGCGCGGAATGAGTCCATTTAAGTAGTCGCGAAATTTTTTTAGTGCTGCATAGAAGGGCACTTTGTCTGCCGCACGAGGTAACTGCGCACATCGAGCTGAAGATGAGGGCATCACCCACATATACTGAAATATAATTTGAAAATTTTCATTTAGTTCTTTTATCTGACGATCCTCAGAAAGCATGAATTTTCGTATAAGGAGTGCATTCATCAGCTAATAGAAATCATGCGACTGAGCTAATAATGCGTGTTTTTAAAGAAAACAGTTGAAGCAGTTCAGAAGCGGACAGTAACGAAGCAAGAAATATAGTAACGAAATCCGTGGTGAAAGTGTTCTGACATTAAGAAGCGATTGCTTTTAACTTGATACGAGGTGAAACCGAATGAACTTTGGTATTTATTTACAGATATGAACATTCAAACTGCTAAATGTACAAAAACATTCAAACAATCCGCTTGATTTTTAATTAGTGTCTATTCATATCCGATTTTTCTCTATAGTGGAAGGCTTATTATCAAAAATTATTGATTCGTCGGACGCCTTCCGTTCGTTTTGTGCCTTTCGGATCTATCAGATGTTTACTCTAATATTCTGCGTCTCTTCTACGGGGACGATCTGAAGATGTAACATTTTATTGAGTTGAAATCAGACTCGGAGTTCCTCCAATCAAAACTGTTATCCCTTGAGAAATGGTGCGAACAAATCAAACCATCTGTTAACATTAACATATGCAATGCTGTAAGCTTTTCGTCTTAGACTCAAGTAAGGCTAACAAGCAAGCATAAAGAGGCGTACGAAAGATTTCAAAAGCCTATGGGCGTCAAAATATCTATACAGACATGCGCGACTTCTGAATTAGTATCAGCTTCATACTGTGTATGGAAACAGAGAGTCAATTAACAGATGCTGCAAAGCATTTAATAATTTTGGCAAATTTGATTGCCCCTCTATAATCAAGTCTAGGACTGATCTTTCCAAAACACTGGTATTGTAAACCAGCACCTGTCAAATCATATCCTAAAAATATTAGAAATTTCGTTCCCCCATCAACAAACAGATATCAGTCTTGTGATATGTACAATTTACTTTAATTCAACGTGATATATGATTTACTTAATTTCGATCTAGGCCATGTTTTCTGTTGTCAAACTTACAGAAAAGTTTCTCTACGCAGTTATTGAAGGACCATAATAGAAAAAATAAACGATCAATCATGCAAATGAAAATAAACATCAGCAAACAATGAATGCGACACACGAAAATGTTTCACCATAACTTACCGTGCTGGTTCCATCTACAAAATCATCCTGTCGTCCGAAGTGGAAATCTTTCTTTCCCGAAAAAACTTCGTAAATTAATTTCCCATTAAACACTGCTATTTTGGGTTGGAACTTTCGTAATTTCTCCATGAGAATTCGACAGCCCTCCTTAATCTCTTTTCGTGTAAGATCAGCCGAACCTTTTGTTGTTCTTTCAACTATATTTGTAAACCCTATACCAAAATCTAGCAGCTTATAGTCTTCTTCGGCAGTCATTTGTTCATGAATCAATCCAGATAGATACAGACACTTCCAAAAATGATTTCCTGGCCCAGCGTAATGATGCCCTTTATAAGCAGCAAACAATCCTGGGTTGATGCCAATCTAAGCATCAAAGATTTATTCAAGAGAATTAGGCTTTGTATATTTTATTGTGGGAATTCAATTTTAATCAGAATTGTTAGATAGTTTGTGGTGTCTCGTTATTTTGGTATGTTCAATTTTGCTTAGTTTTTTCTTTTTTAATTAAATATACATATGTCACACGATGTTTATTGGTAAAACAAACAGTAAAAGTGTTCTGTCGCCAAAATACAGCACATCCATTTATTATCCTACTTCTTGCCCAGACTATACAGTGTCGAATATCAATATGTACAGGGTGATTCAGATCAAGGTGCCCTGGGATATACCAAGCGATTCCTTGAGGGGAGCTGATGAAAAAATCGTTCCACACACCAACGCCCTACGATGCACCCTCAAGATCTATAGCCCGTTAAATACTTTAGATTTGCCACGTTCACTGAGTACAAGTTTAAAAGAAACTTAATTCCGTTGATATTTTGGTGCACCAAAGGAATTGTTGCATCACTACTTTATAAAAATCAACTTGCAAAGATGCGGAAAAATCAACCATTTAACATGATAATGAAGGCGTGGATTCAAAATGTTTAGGGACCTCCTTAAGAAAACGATAAAGCAAGCGATGCCAAATTACTACCATGTCAAAAATTCATAAACACAAAATTAGCACGAAAAAATGATTTATAAGTAAACTAAATTATTGGGAAGCACATCACAATTGAATATAATTAATATTTTAATCGACGTATCAATAAATGAGGAAATTATTATTAAGGCGAAATACACAAGCTAAACAAGTTATTCTTATTAGTACTCGTAAATAAATTAGAGGATATGATTCCTGTCAAGACATTTCGGTCCCACGAACCTGATAATATGCGTTTAAGTTTTGATTCATGTTCAAATTACAATTTTGAGATGCAGTGGTGTAGTGTAAATTCAGAGAATTCAAGATAAGAAAGTTAAAAGCACAAGCATAGGCGACCTCAAGGCATTGAGGCACATAACCAATGTGGGTACTGGCTTTCAAGTCAAAACGGTCATGAAACGGATCCATTCAGTCCTCCTGTCATTCTCAATATTTTTCGTATGTGTGTTACACTTACAATATAGAAAGGAATCATACTTAGTAAAGAGGAGTAAAGCACTTAAATACCACTACAGATTTTCGTCTTTCATACCAAGAGCTCATGCTGACCTTCGTTCTTTCTTCTTCCGACTACGACTTCCGCGATTCGATCTAAGTCGAAAGAATACAAGAAGTTATTAAAAGTCAAAACTGACAAAAACCTGTCTTTCTTTTATAGAATAACAATTCCGGTAGACGTAATTCCGTCTTCCGTCGACAATCAAATTTGGGATCATTATTTGTGTGTACTGTTCGACATTGAAACAAATCATTTAGGTGTCACAATAGACTTTTTTAATGTTTACCCAAAAGAACGTGCTTTAATGAAATTCTCCGAAGCATATTTTGTAAAAATGTTCTCAAACTTCTACCTCGAGAAATGTAAGTCTGTTTTTGAGTATGAAGCTTTTGTGCACATTTGTGTTCTGAACAATTAATTAGTTTTACTAATTAAACAAAAAAGATGTAAACGTAACTGTATCAATCAGCTATACGGTCAAATTATGCCCTCGTTCCGATGGCTTTGGGAGTTGCTGCTAAGTTTTTTACCTTCTTAAAACGAGTGTTCGAGAAAATGTGACCGGGAACCGTAACTTCGTCCCCTAGTGAATTGATAATCAGAATTTGCGGCGGAGGCAATTTGTTAAAGGGCTCTAGTTCGTTAGGGCGCATTCTAGAAGAGGGATTTGGAACAATATTTTCATCACCTCACCTCACTGAATCACGTGACATATACCAAGGTTCATTGATCTGAATCACCCTAAACATATTGCTATTCGACTCTCTAGGCACTGGACCACAAGCAGGTGAATAAATAGATGTGCTGCATTTCGGTGTTATAACACTTGTTTGTTTTGTTATTGCTGCTTCATAAATATATACCTTTTACGTAATATCACGAAATATTTCAGTGTTAATGGGAATTTCGTAGGCATGAAATACTAAAATAAGTAACAGAATCATAGTTACACTCACGATAATAATATCCAAGTTATCAGTTAGATGATCCGGCAATGTACGCTTAGACACTTCCTCTTCTGACATCCCATTGAAACGGTCATGCTTCTTCCTTTCTTTTGGTGCACCAATCGGCTTCAGGATTCCATGATGATTTGATCTGTAAGCCAGCGAACGAAATAAAATATGGTAGCCTACTACACGGCATTAGAGAGCTTACCCATTTTCATTGCCAACTTTCTTTTTGCGACCACGTTTCTTTGTTGGAAACACTTCTGGTATCGTAGATTGATTCAGTGACGTAATCACGTTGGAGGGTAAACTTTGTGCACCACCATCTTCTATATTCGTATTAGTACTAAGCTGCAGCGGGGCTAAGGGACCACAGTCACTCGCTGTTGGCATTATGTCACCATTGTCAACATGGCCTACAGTTTCTCCTGGACATCTAATTAACATTTGCGGATATCCATGCTGACGTCCTGACATGGTGTTTTCAATTAAGGAGCCTGGCGTCATTTGAACATCACCATCCATCTCATCTTTGAGATAATTGTAGCTATTGTCAAGAGAAGAGTTCATTGAACGCTGTTCAGGTGAGCAAATTTTTGGAATCAAACTGCCAGACGGACTAAGATTATGTAGTGGACCTGAAGACAAAGTCAACAGGTTCGTTTGTCCAAGATGATGCGGATTTACCGGGGGTAATGAAGCTGTTGATGATGTCGAAGATGAAGATGTTCGTGAGTTCGGAGTCAAATTATCTCCAATACTTGTTTCGTATCCATCGTCGTTTTCTCCTTTTACTACAGGAGACAGCCTAAGGCGTGATAATGAATTTAGTTAGCAAAATATTGCTGAGAAAACACTAAGCATAAGACATGAACATGAACAAGAACCAGTGAAGTAGTAGTTAATGTTAAAGCAGCATTACCGCCATTTTCTGCTAAATGTTTTTTTTTTTTTTCCTCCGGTTTTTACTGCTTCTCGCAGAAAAAGGTCCTGGCTTCCTGACTAGCAGGCAACAGCCAACGTTTACACGATTGTTTCTGCTAAATGTTAAATTGGAGGGGAACTAGTTGGGTTTGACCAGATTTGACGTTTAGTGGACAAAAAACTACTACCATCCCCTCAATAGGTCTGTTCCCGTGCTTTCAGTCACATTGAATTTTCCTGAATCATGTGGTGGGGGAAATTCAGGAAAGTACGGGAACGCTCTCATTGCATTTCCTGAAAATTGACAACCAAAAGTGTCAGTTTTCGGTTTTTGGAAGAATAATAGTGATTATAAAGTCATCCTAGCGGTGATAAATTATCGCCACAAAAATATTCGACCTTCATAACAATATTACGCAAAATATATGTTGATTGCTGCGCACATTGCAAAGCATTTACTCGCGCCACACCGTTTCAGTATTTTTCAGTAGCTCAGACCCTACTGAAATTTCATCGTACTTACTGAAAGAGGGGAAATTTTCAGTTTTCAGTTAAACGGAGTACGGGAACGGCTTCATTGCAATTAATCGCGATTAATCGCAATTAATCGTAGTACGGGAACAGACCTATCATCTGCATTTTCTTGCGCGAAATTCTTAGTAAAGTTCTGGGGAAAATTCAATTTGAAAATCCAAATGACGAAACAAATTTCAGGTGAAATTTTGTATGAAACATAGTACCAAGCCTCCAAGCTTCAATAACATAAAACAATTTTCGAGTTCATTGAACTAGATAGGAGTAGAATGAAAAGCAGAAATTGAAGTACCAAACAGCAACTGTTCCCTTAGGTGAGGCTCAAAACGCAAAGCTGCACGACGCATAAGAATATCTGGGCTAAAGTACCCGCTCCTTAATAGCAAATATTACATAGGTCATATGCCTTCAGTTAGATACTTACAATTTAAATCCGCTCGGATGACGCTTGTGGTGGTCATCTTCCATTACGACATCATCAATACGCGGTATTGCATGAGGATGCGGATGTATTTGACTCGTTGGCGTGCTTCCCGAGTAACAATGTAAATCCTCGTGCATATGCTGCAACGTAGATTGGTTGTTATGTTGCTGGTGATGGAAGTACGAGTGCATTTGAAAATGCTGATGTTGACTACGATCTACTTCTTCTTGTTGATTTGAATGGTGTGGTTCAAGTTCATAAGAACTCGGTTGATGTTGCTGGTATTGAAAAGGTTGATTATTCGATTGAGTTACATCATAGTGACCCACTCCACTATAGTTATTTTGATGGATTAGAGTTATATTGCGCATTAAACCTACGTGGTTTTGCGTTCGCTCTTCAGTTTTTTTGTTGTTACTACCAACTGTACGCTGTGCACTATCAGGAACTGCAAACGCCATTGGCTGAAAGTCTGGGTGTCGATTCAGAAAACTCTGGCCGTTGGTCTGCTGACAATTTTGAGCAGTGTTTGATTGTTCTATCATGTTACCGTTGTTTCCTTCCTCATTGAAATGCGATATCAAATTATTATTTTGATTGTCTATTTGATAGCGATTGTCGGGAGTGGGCTCCGAACGCTTGGTATCGTCATCACACATGTTTACCGCATACGAGCTGAAATCTGTAAGCACATTAGAATCACAACCTGAATTTTCGCTGTTTATTTTCGTTCGCTCCTCTTCTGTATGTACCGACGAGTCCTGATCCAAAAAATCGCCTCTTCCACCAGCCGAATTTACGACACATTTATCGTCGAGACTCGGGGAAGTACTGTTCTTACCGCGTGCGGTAACAGCATTACAACTTTGATCTCTTGGTTCTTCGGTTTGATTTTCATGAGGTAAACTACCAGATTCCCCGTCGGAAGGCTTTGACGAATATTCGGGGGCATATTGGTTCAAATCGTAATTTGTACTTTGATTGATCGTTTGCACTGATGCTGTAAAATGATCCTGATATTTACCCAGATGGCCATCCAAAGTATCCATATATTTGTCAGCATTGCTTACTGAGTCGGACACATCTACGGGAGGAGCAGACGGTTGGGATTGTGCTGCAAATGACTTCGAAATTTCTACATCGGACGAGTCGGCCGGATACATATAATGCGGTGACTTCGTGAGTAGATCGTAAGTCCTTTCCGAAACGACGTCCGAGATTTGATTACTGTGGTGATATGTTGAGACACTTTCGTCACTTGAGTCTGCAGTTTCATTTTTTGTGGTCTCGTTTGGCGAGTCAGATTTTCTTTCGGAACCACTAGAAGGCAACTCCATTTTTTGCACTGGAGAAGAGGCGGCCGGAAATCCGCTGTCAGCCGCTAGAAAGCTAGATCCCGTCAAAACAAAATCAGCATTTTCCATGCCAAGCACATTTCTTTGGTTAACGATTCTCAAGTATTGCTTTCAGCATGTAAGACCACTGCTAGGTGTATTCTTTTCAGTTCAGTGTGCAATCTTTCGTTGCTTCAGTACTTCCTAAAGATTTTAATCACTAAATCGTGGGGCTACTTGATCTACGGGAATTAGCCAACATTTATCAATACGAGCGCGAAAATGAAGAAATCTCGATGACAGCAAACAAAACAATGATAGCATTCAAAAAACGGGACATCCAGCATCTCTTTTACTACTTCCTTCCACCAAATCCACTACTGCGATTCTCTAGCTTTGATTATCTGATGCATGCTGAAAATAGACGTTCGATTTCAACTCTTCCCTGCAAACGAAATACGGCATACAGATGATACCTGAACGGGTTGTCTCTGCCGACATTAAGATGCGATAGGTAACTTCAATTCACGAGACTCAAATGTTCAACTTTTTCAGAATCGGTAATAATAAGCTTTTCAGACATTTACGCGTCATACCACGGAATTCGCACTTACATAGGTTATCATTTCTACGTCATTTCCACGCATTTGTTCTTCGGCTCGTGTTCTAACCCACAGCCCCTACAATGGGTTGATCTCGCACACACTCACAAGGAGCACGAAGCCCACATCAGCACAAACACCCAATTTGTCAAAACCTTTATGTTTATTTACGTTTTGGCTGATAATACGAACCGTTCTCTTTTCAGCACACAGGCGGTTGCGCCGCGTAACAACTGTGGACTATGACGCAGAGCTGGTGAAATCTAAAATGGGCATCACTATGGCAAAGTAGTGAGGTATCACAATTTGCCGGAAAAATACCTATCCCCAGCGTCGATGTCGGCTTCACATTAAGCATTCCGATTGCTCCGTGGTCAAAATATATCTTATCGGAAACTCACTAGGAACATGGGTGCTCATTGGACCCGGATCGAATGCGAAAAGACCCCGGGCGAAATATTCGCCAAGTAGATATACACCAACTCTCAAATACGACTAGAAGTGATTTTACTATACAAACCTCCGCAGTTTCGAACTTAAAACTATATTTTCGCAGCACTTACGCAAGTGAACTTAAATGGACGGCGTACTATTTAAAAATCCTCCGGGTGTGGGATTGAATCGTCCCGAATCGGATTAATGTTTCGGGTAGGCGGTAGGTATTTAATCTCGTAGTCCGCAAATGAACTAATACATTCAGCTGTATTGAAGTATGCATACACACGCCCGATATCTGATACATGCCATCGCACGACCCCAGTAGCAAGCGTAACCGCAGAAACACAACAGCACTGTGCCCAATTCGACTTCTAACTGGATTGGATTGAGATCGGTTTAAGTCGCATGTAGATGAATAGTAGATTGATTTTAATCAGATCAGCAAATTCTGAAGGATCAAATTAACATAAGGCTGATTGATGGTCCTCAGCCGAAAGATCCATCATCAGAACGTGAGTTAGACTTTTTTATAATCTGTTGTGTCGACAGGAAGACATTGTTAAAATTCAATTAGCATTTTCAACAGCCCCTGGACACGGACGGTATAACTTTCCACCATTAGCCCCTTCAATCCTCTCACGCACAAAGCATGTTAATATATAAAAAGAAAGCTGCCTTTCCGCAATTTCGACCTAATTGTCAAATTGGAGGGAAACTACTTGGATTTGAGCCGATTTGACAAGAAGCAGACAAAAAATTACTTCCATCCTCTTCAATGTAAATCTTATGGGCATGTCCACTCCATTTCTACTATCTCACTGCCTTCAATGTGAATCTTATGGGCATGTCCACTCCATTTCTACTATCTCACTGGACTAGCATGTGATAAGTTTGACGGTAAGCCAAGAGCGTGTGCTTTCGTTTAGTACTCTAATACCTTAGGCTTAGAGGTTTGCGTGGATGGCAGTGGGATAAGTTTTTGGTGTTCTGTCGTTTTGAAGTGACAAAGAAGAGCCCAGGTTGGGCGTACAGAAGAAGTTTTATGTGAATCTGAAATCTTTACGTGAAGGTGTTAGTCTTGCAAATATGTTTTATGTTGTTTAAACCACTACTAACGCCGCCGTTTCGTCGTAAACAAATAAATTTCCAAGGACACTTGCTAAAGAAAAGTATTAGTAGGCTGAAGCCGAAAAGGATAGTGGATACTTTGTAGAGCTAATTTACAATTACATTAGACTACTGTCGCCTAACGTGCTCAAAAATTGTGGTTTTGCAGACTGTCCCTGATATAATAATGTTACTTTATATCGTGTATGTGGTTAAATCGTTAACGAAGAAGACATTCAGTTTGCTAGAAGTATGAATTTCCTGCTCGAACGTCAATATTCTCTGAATGGATTCATGAAGTTGCATATACAAATGTCAGGTTGGTTTTTTTCATCAAAGTAGATAATCTGTTCTGACCAGCCAATACGCCTAACGTCGTGTGTCTTACGATAACTCAGCTTTGTAAACTTGTGTTAATACCCTGGACTGTTTCCACGTTGATATACACTATCTTCGTTAAGTTTTGAAGGCGCAATCTACCCCTTGAGAAGTAAATCTTATGAATTCGTAAAAATACAACCCTCCGAATATCATTACATGCATATCAAGAATATACTTTAAGGTATGCATTTCGGGCTAACAAAATGGAAAGCAAATCTCGATTGTTGGTATGATATGGCAGAGCTAATTCTACGAACTTGTAGTGAATAGACATTCACTCTGTTGAACATAGTTTTGCATTTTCGGAAGTCTTGCTCTCATTAGCAGAGGCTCACATCCATTTAATCTCGTTGGGAATGCACACCCATGCGCTGCTAGATTGTAATATTGTGATTCTATCAAATTAAGAAATTTAAGTCCTTGATCAACTAGAAAAGACTTCGCTATTATCTCTATCGTCCACAGATTAAAGAACACCGTTATGGACCGTATCCATGCCAGAAACAACCAAACAGGGATTTGTCTTCACATTCATGTTTCGTTTTAAATTACTGCAGTCTGTAAAATCCTAACACATCCTGTGCAGTTAGATCTATCTTCTAAGGTATATGACTATATTGCATAGTTTGCGTTAAAATGGAAACGACGGAGCCGACGACTTCAAAAAGTAATGGCAAAGAAAATCAACGAAATGTTTCAGCAATTGAAGCTGCCTCACAATGTTCTATAAGGTCAACGACCTCTCAACAGTCAGGCCAACAAACATCTGCCTACAGAGGTCGAGCACTAAATTTCAACGATCCTCAGTTTGACGTTTCAGATGCTATTATTGATTCGTCGTCAGATGAAAAAGAAACTTCGAAGCCAAAAAATTCAATGCACACTGAATTACCGGTAAATTCATCCAACCCTGGAAGCAGTAGAGCATCAGCATGTCTTACCACTTCCGTTAGCAACGTCATGTCATCGCATAAACCTGCATATTTCTCACATTCATCGAGATCGACGGGATACGGTAATTTTATACAGTTGGTAAAAAAAATTTAAGGCACAAACCCTCAGTAAGAACAAAAAAAACTTATTTTTAATGTTACTTCAATAATAAATGATGGTGGTTTTGCGTTTAATTAAAAATTTTGCATGTTTACTTTAAGAACAATATCGAAAAAAACTGGAAACAAATTTCATAACATTTACGTAAAATTTTTCACTGTTGATCCAAAATAGCGCGAAAAGTGTTAAGGCACACAGCAGTTTTATCTGAAAGTATTTGTAATTCCGGGAAAAATACCGTTAAATGTACTTAAAATCATGAAAATACGATATTTCTATTCGGTCTAGCTTGGCAAGTGTTTTATAATAGTTATTTTATTGAGGGCGTTATTAAAAATGTGTGCGAAGAGGGAATCGGTAAGTGCAGAAATTTGCAAATGTATTTTACGACGTTGGAAAACATGAATGTCGTATTCTGAAGTTGATTTACTAATGGGGAAATCAAGATATACCGTGAGATATGTATTAACAAAATACAAACCAACCAAATTGTTTGAAATAAACCATCGGTCAGAACGGCTTAAAATCTTATCTGAGCGTGAAAAAAAGTGGATTATTAGAGAAATTTAGAAAAAATCCCAAATAAAGTGCCCCAGTTTTACAAATTAAGGCGAACGAACGAATTGAAAAGGAAGTCTCTACTCAAACTATTCGAAATGTCATAAAAAAAGTGGGTTTAAAGGGCAGAGTGTGCCGAAGTAAACCTTATATGTATTAGTAAAAAAAATGAAATTAGTAAATTACGTAATACTAAAAAGAGTTCCTAAAAAAGCAAAAATCATTCTGGAAGTCCATAATTTTTGTTGATGAGTTAAAAATTAATTTTTTTGGATCAGATGGGCGGCAATATGTTTGGCGAAAGTCTAGTACAGATTTTAGGAGGCATCATACTACTCCCACTACAGCAGAGGGAACAATATACTATTGAACTTTATGGGGGGATCTGGTCCTAAAAAATATAGAATTTGTGAACGACACGATGGATCAAACTTGTTACCTGGGTATTCCTAAAAGAAACATTAAATAAAGTGCTGAACACTTAGGTATTTTATACAATTTTGGCCTGTATCAGCACAACGATCCGAAGTTCAATTGGGAACTATGTCCGCTTTGGGCTATTTGTAACTCCAACTTTTTTAACTTTTAATTAAATGCAAAAGCAACATATACTATTTAAGTAGCATTAAAAAGAAGTTTTTTGTTCTTACTAAGAGTTTTCTCGCCTTAACTTTTTTACTCACTGGACACACACTAATATATATATACATATGTTTAGCTTGGTTGATATTAAATGGAAGGATAAACGAAAGCCTTGAATTGAAACTTGATTTTCGTTTAGTGAATAATAGTTTTATCCAAATGAACTATTTCTTCGTCTTTCTACAGATGTTTCGAATTTAGTTCGCGTGCGATCTTCAGTACTAGGCAAATCGGCACCATCGCTTTCATATTCGGCCAAAGATTCGTCGTTCTGTAGCCATAGTAGCGGTGGCGATATCGTGCGGAGGTCGTGCTACAATGCTTCCGGAGCCCGTTCAAATCTGAATAGTTGTACGGTAGGTGGCGTGTCTCATAAGCTCAGTCTGGTAGCGGGACCTGGAAACACTTCCCCACGTTCGCAATCGCCTCTTTCGGGCAGTCCACTTGACAGTCCACGAATCAATTCACCAAACATGCATTTCCCATTGATACCAATCAAAAGGATGCCGAATAGTCGTGGTGATGGTCGACGTTGGTCTGTAGCTTCGCTTCCGTCATCTGGATATGGAACTACGCCAGGAAGTTCAAATTTGTCGGTAATGTCGATTCTTGTTTTTTATCATTTTTCAATCAATGTCAACATAAATTTTATTATTGAACCAGTCACAGTGCTCGAGCCATGAGCGTTTATACCAGTTCCCGCATCCATCGGGAAATGATGAATTTCGAGGTCAGTCGCGACATTTCTCGAGTAATGATAGCAACTCGGGTGCGTTGGAGTCCAATGTACAAGTACCATTTCGACAGCAGTGCTACCACCATTGCCAACATACACAACAGCTAAATTCGAGCTTGCTGTACTGTGCGCCAGGACCTCTGACACATTCAGTAAGTGTTGGAGCTGCTATGCCACAACATCAGCAGCTGGGCAGTTCATCGAAACATGCTTTGCCAATACTTCACAATAGCTCTCGGAATTTATCGGCGAATTTATCAAATAGTGGTGGCATCGGTCGAGATGAATCGGATGGTGGTGGAGCTGCTAGCGATAATGGTCATGGAAACCGGTCGCCAATTCATAGGCCTCGATCACGGAGTCTTTCTAGTCCTCATCGATCACCGATTGTGGACAATGAAATCGCTATAATGAATACGCTCTATAAAGAACGTTTTCCAAAAGCAACTCAGCAAATGGAGGAGCGACTGAAGCACTTCATTAATGAAAATAAAGGAGCAGCTTTCGGCAGTTTTCGAGAGTCACAGCCGATAGTTCGGTAACGGGAAAATATTTTTTAATGGCGTATGTAAACTTAAATTCCATAATTTCAGGTTCGTTCATCATCAAGTTTTAGAAATGGCTAGAGACTGTCTTCATAAATCTCATGCAAAGCTGATAACTAGCCGCTATTTTTTCGAAATGAGCGAAAATCTGGAGAAACTTCTATCCGAAACGAAAGATAAATCACCTGAAGCGGCTGCCGAATTGACCGGTGTTATAAAGAAGCTTCTTTTGATAATATCGCGACCAGCTCGACTTCTTGAATGCCTAGAATTCGATCCGGAGGAGTTTTATCATCTTCTTGAAGCTGCCGAGGGTCATGCTAAATACCTACAAGGTATTAAAGCCGATATTCCGCAATATATTATAAATAAGCTCGGTTTGAATCGTGATCCGATTGCTGAACTTCAGCAAGAATTGCAAGATACAAATTTATGCTGGGATCATAGTATGCACAACGTTTCAATTAGTTCCGAGGCTGGAAGCGCACATGACATTTCGCAAAATGCAAAGATGAAACTTTCAAATTTACTATTGAGCACTATGGCTGACAATACAATATCTGGATATGCTGCGTGTCAAGACGCTTCTCACAAGATTGTCGCTCCACCATCAAAAGCCGGAGAAGGTCCGGTACAGAACATTACCAACCCCATTCCGCAGGTGCCTGGCGAAAACGATTTCGACATAATCAAATTAATCTCGAATGGAGCTTATGGAGCCGTGTATTTGGTTAAACACAAACAGACTAGACAGCGATTTGCTATGAAGAAGATTAATAAAAATAATCTGATTCTGCGAAACCAAGTCGAACAAGTGTTTGCTGAACGCGATATTCTGAGTTTCGCTGATAATCCCTTCGTTGTAAGTATGTATTGTAGTTTCGAAACGAAAAAACATTTATGTCTGGTGATGGAATATGTCGAAGGTGGTGATTGTGCCACACTTTTAAAGACAATCGGGCCCTTGCCGCCAGATATGGCCCGTTTCTATTTTGCCGAAACCGTTCTCGCTGTTGAATATTTACACAGCTATGGCATTGTTCATCGCGATTTGAAACCGGATAACTTATTGATTACGGCACTTGGGCATATCAAGCTGACAGATTTCGGATTGTCGAAAATGGGACTGATGTCACTTGCAACTAATCTATATGAAGGTTACATCGATAGCGAAACTAGGCAGTTTTCTGACAAGCAGGTTTATGGAACACCCGAATACATAGCCCCTGAAGTGATTTTGAGACAAGGCTATGGGAAACCGGTCGATTGGTGGTCCATGGGTATCATTTTGTACGAGTTTTTGATCGGTTGTGTTCCATTTTTCGGTGAAACACCCGAAGAGTTATTCGCCCATACCGTAAACGATGACATCGAGTGGCCGGACAGTGAGGACTGGGTCGTTGAACCGGATTCAAAGGACTTAATATCGCAGTTATTACAGCAGAACCCGCGCGATCGGCTCGGAACTGGTGGAGCACATGAAGTTAAAGAGCACATCTATTTCAACGGCTTGGATTGGAATTCGTTGTTGCGACAAAAGGCTGAGTTCGTCCCACAGCTTTCTAACGAAGATGACACCAGTTATTTCGACAGTGAGGCATATTCCAACCAAAAATAACTTTATCCATTACACTTTTTTATTTGTCCCTCTCAGCTCGTATGGATCGCTACAATCATGAACTGGAAGGAGAGGATACTGATGACACGGATGACACGCCAGTTTTTGGGTCTTTTAGCTCCTACTCACCACAGTACAGAAAGCATAACTACTCTTGGTCTCCGCTGGCATCAGTTAATACATCCGACGAAAGTGGGATTGTTGATTTCAATAAGGTTCTAACTACGCCCGAGCTTCGCAAACTAGATGTAAATTATTTTTTCATTCATGATCAGCGAATTCGAATAATATATGTTTGTTTAGTTTCAGACTTCGCTTAATATTAAACTTCCTTCGACTCCAGACACTGACTATATGTCAGAGCTTCTGAATACACCTGATCGAGAAGAAATGAAATCCATTCAACATTATCTTAAACAGCAAGCACTTCATTCTTCGTCATTGCCTGCCGTGTGTAGTGTTAATACAACCACCAATGTGGCAACAGTCCCCAATTTAACTTCTGTTAGTACTTTAACACCAGCGACGGCATCACAAGTGTCACAATCTCAATCAACGGAGCTTGCTAGGAAAGAAATGGAAACCGTATCCCTTTCGAATTCAGGTGACATTAAATCGAGCGAGTCGTCCTCGCAAACAGCCATCCTCCACATGACTTGCGGTCCGGAGAGCCGCAAACTGATCGACATGCATCAAGTATCATCTATAGCCGGACGAAAAGCTACCTTCAGCACGCCTGAATCTTCTCAAACTGATAGTGATGATGTTTCGCCGCAAATACAACGAAGACGAAAATCGCATGCTCGCGAAATTCTTCCTAGATTCTCGATATCAATCGAAGATGAACATAGCGGAACCTCGTCGTCAGAAAATGCGCGCGATCAGTCACCCAATAATAGTAGTGGTAGCATCCAATCGGCGCTGGAGAACAAGCATAGGCATAGGCCAGTTGTTAAAAGTGCTTCTGCGTTAGGTCTGTCTCTTGTGATATCTTCAGGTAAGATTATAATCGTGCCTGTGCAGAAGTAAAGACAATTTTTTTTTTATCATTAATAGATATTTCACACATATCTGGATCTATTTCTATTGATAATGGTGGCTTAAAATCGCCTGCTAGCAATTCTTTCACTACGGTCTCAGGAGGTGGTGGCGGCGGCGGAGGGTCAAGTACGGCCAGCTCTCGTGATACATCGCCTTGTCGTGAACTTTCTCCACTTGTTACGAATCTCAAACCACCTATCATCATACGCCGTGGTCCACGAGGATTCGGATTCACTGTTCATACGATTCGAGTTTATTATGGCGACACTGACTTCTACACAATGCATCACTTAGTTATGGCAGTAGATGAAGGAAGTCCAGCATTTGAAGCAGGATTGAGACCTGCGGATCTTATTACACATGTCAATGGCGATGCAGTCCAGGGTCTATATCATACACAGGTTTTGCAGTTGCTACTTAGTGGAGGCGAGCATGTTACACTTCGTGCAACTCCGCTGGAGCACACTAGTATCCAAAGCGGTGGAAGGAAACGCGAATTATGGCAAAGTAAACTAGCCAAAAAAGGAGTCAACCGCCAACGGAAGCAGAAAAAAGATACTGAAAAAAAGAGAAAAACCTCGCTTTTCAGACGTATCAGTAGCAAAAGAGCATCAGCTGAAATTCAACAGGTAGTTTTCCCTGTAGTTAACATATATACACGATTCAAAAGTTTCAATTTGTGTAAAATTTCAGATTGCTGCCGGCATATCGTCACCGAAAATGGTCACATCTTCCAAATCATTTCAATCTTTTGGAAAATCTGTTTGTGACACATCATCACCTCAAATCAATCGATTAATCTTATCTCCTTTGGATTCATTTTGTAATCAAATATCTGCTTCAACCTCGTCTCAATCAAGCTCGCCATCTTCATCAGTCCCGAATACTCCAACTGGACCGGGAGCTGTTGGTGGAATTACTAATGCTACTACTTCATCGACATTATATCAACGTCCATCAACTCTTCACGGCTTGAAACATAAGCTGCATAGTAGTGCATGCACTGGAAATAAAACGATACATTCTTCGTCAGGAATTCCGAACCGACGAAAGTCTGTTGGACACATTCCACTGTCACCATTAGCTCGCACTCCATCTCCATCTCCGTTGCCATCATCGCCAACTCGTTCGCCATCGCCGTTAGCATTTCCTTTGGTCGGTCACCAGCCAGGATCTTCCAATACTACACAGTCATATAGTCCTAGTAGTGGCGTTCCCAGTACCGTTGCAGCTATTGGAGGCGGCTCTTGCGGTGGCAATCCATCGAAAAAAGGGTTTGCAAGGCCCAAGAGTGCTGAGCCAAGCTCACCTTTGCTACGCCGAGCACTTTCCCCGGATAGATTACATCCGCGCAGCGCGGAAAGTAAGTGCTCATTGATTTCACCACTTTGCTGCCAACCACCGTTGAAAAGTCAACGTCCTGTGTCAGTTAGTTGGCGTGGGTCGCCAAATCAAAGTTCAACTGCTATAGCTACTAATACAAGTGCTTTGACTGTTCCGTCGCAGCAAACTCCGGCCAGCCAACCGCTTCAGTTGCCTTGCTCACAATCTTTGTTGGGCTCCGTGATTGAAAAAAGCAAATCAGGAGGAAATGCTCCTGATTTGCAATACACTGAACAACAAGAACATCCAACCCTGCAAACCCATACGCAACAGTCACAACCCAGCGCTATGTCATTAACGTTTCAGCCTCCAGGAGAACTTCTGCCTCGCATTGCGGAGGAAAAAGATTCGCCAACCAATTCTAGTCATGATAACGTTACTCCTATCACGGAAAAAGAAGAAGCCCATCGAAACTTTAAAAATAGTGAATCCAAGGCAAAATCTCAACAAGTCAATAAAACAGCTGTTGCTTCTACTATTACCAAACCAAACTTCAATCCAGAGGAATCATCACCCACGGTGGTCCTAGAAAACAGTTCCAAAGCCGCCGTTTGTGACGAAATTCACGCTTCTCCGACGCTTAACTTGCATCCGAGCAATAGTAGAGAAGATAACAAACCTGTCCGTATTAATAATAATGGAAAGAAAGGAGGCGTTGGTTCAAAAGCCAGCCGAAAACATATCCGAGAAAGAGAATGAATCGAATCTTGCTTAAAATGAATAAAAAAAAAACAGGAAATTTGCTGGCCGACGCAAAACTAAAGTGTTAAGAGAAACTAACTCTTGTGATTTATAATCTTATTATATTACGTAATAAATATTTTTTTGTTTACAAATGGCGTTAAATTAACAAAATCGTTATATACTTGATTTCCAATTTCCAGATGCGAATTGTATTTTCTCATGGGGATTTTCGTCAATCCTTAAGATGAGATTTCGAAAAATGTATAGGTGGGAGTGCAATTTACTCCTAAATTCAAATCATGCGTCGTTTCACACAAGTTTGTTGACAGCCAAGCAGATTGCTGGTATCCGGCACCGGATGTGCCGGATATGCCAGATCGAACGTTGTCGGTAACGTAATATTTTACAACTCGCCATTGCTCAGATTTCCGTATGTATTATGAACTATTCCGATATCGGAATTTAACTGCCCCTTTTAAACTTCTGACAGTTGTTACAGTTCTAGATTTAGTTAAATCGATTCTATGTTTCCAAAATATTTTAAATCAATTGTAAAAGTAACGATTTAAATTTATAAAACGCAACAAATATTCTTTGTCTTTCCATTGTCATCATCTAAATATTGTAGTGAGTCGGAAGAAATGAAGGAGGAAGCATTCGAATTCAATAAATCGAATCAAGTCCGTAGATTCTTATAAGAATAGTACATCAGCAATTTTCAAATTTGTACTTATGTATATGTAGTTGTACGATTCTTTGGAAGAGTGTGTATGGTTTTTCCGCTGAATTCATTGTAAGTATGAAATACTCAGACCAGAGAGGGATATATCTCTCTTCTGAGATTAAATATATTAATAATTAATAGTATAAATAGTTCGAGCTCCTGGAAATTGATAATCGGTGTGAATATTCGCGCGAATATTTGAACATATATTTTCAAATATGTACGGTTTTTCTCATCAATCAACTTCCTCGTCTGAAACAGGGCGTTGGTGAAATTATAATGCAAGTTAGGAACGACGTATTCTATTCTCTTAAATTTAAATTCATTATGACTATATCCAAACTAACTTCTACTTTATTTAATTTCAATTGAAAGTTTACTCACCGGAGAATATATATTTTTTTGTTAATCCTTAATCCGTTATGTATATTAAATGACCACAATCTGTTTCGGGGACAATGGCACTGTAGAAGTTCGGTTCAGAACGCACAGCATTTACATGGCCCGGATGTATGCATGTAATATTTTTACCGGATCAGCACTGGGAATGTTTGAATCCATATGCCAGCCTGCAGTAACGTGTAAAATGGGGAATATTTGGGATCAACAACCTGTTGCGGACCCACAGTGAAAAGTATATACCAATCGAGGTCATCGTGTAGTTGACGGAAAACAAACGACCAAGCAGTCTGAAATAAACGGCTTACAGCTGCTAGGAAGAAGAGGCTCTCCAATGAAACGGACCCTCAGAAGAGACAGAACGGACCCCATTATTGTTGATGATGACGGAAGTATCGTGTCGACATTGGTTACAATACGAATGCAGCAATCAGTATGATTGAAGAAAAGGAATCAGATCTGGTAAACAAAGATAAACAAAACGCACTCCCGACAACAAACACGAAAATACCAGCCGGACATCTATCTGGAGACCACGCTACGGAGAACACGTTATGCGGAACCCGTTATCGGAAATACGCTATGGGGAATACACTATGGGGAATGCACTATGGGGAACACGTCGTCGAATCTAGCCGTACTTTTAAATTCACTAAATCACCACAAATTGCACTAAATACATGCGTAGATAACTTCCCGGCCGGCTTCTCCAGATTCCGCGCAATATACTTAAAGTAGCTACGAATGGGATCGTCGACTAGTCCACCAAGCCCTTTTGTGCCTTTTAGACGAGTCAACTCAGTGCGAAAAATTCTTCTCGATTCGCTGTCAAAGTTGATCTTATTGTTTGCATTGACCAATTCGAAACTCCGATTGGTCATTATTTTTACAAGGAATTTGAGAATCGAATGCAAAATCGCAAAATTTTTCTAAAAAATTCACTCATTCGCGAATTTTGACGCAAGACGTCACCATATGACATTTCAAAACTCGAATTTAGTTGAGCCCTGTAAAAAGGCCTGTTACTGAAGATCATGAAAGTCCGAGTGAAGGGACCGGTAATCAGACGAACTTGTCAATTTTCCTTTTTTCTTGGCCGGAAATAGGCGTTAGTCCGCGTGAAAATTTTCGTGTACCGTGCTGGGTGTTTTTCCGGGATACGTTGTGAAAATCGGAGTGAGGGTTGCAATGAAAAACTCGCGCGTGTTCTTCAGCCTATTGTGTTCTTCTGCTTTCCGCGTGCTCTTCCGCCTTTAGCTGTAAACATTGCAGCATCGATTATAGCATCCGTAACCTCAACAATGCTGTTCCAGTAGTTGTTGTTATTTCCTACAATGCCGTGATCAACCCATATGGCTGGGGGGTGTTTGGAGCTTGGAGCGTTTTGTGTAAGTTATTTGGGCGTACTTCAATTTAGTTGTACTTCAATTTAGGTGTCCTTCAATTTAGGTGTACTTCAATTTAGGTGTACTTCAACTGTTTGTTAAATTGGAATTACATATTAGGTGCGTTTATTTTGCGCCTCGATCAAAAGCAGGTTAGGGGAGGCGGTATTGAAAACAACACCAACTGAGCCAGGATTATTGTAGTTTTCAATGCTGCCTACGCCAATCTGCTGTTGATCGCATATAAATCTTTGGGATGTACACAGGATGATTCAGAACAAGGAGCCTTGGAGTATACCACGCAATTCCTTGATGTGAGCTGATGCTCGTTGGGAGGGCGTCCCTCTAGGATGCACATCTAGCCCTGTTATCCAACAAGCATGTGGACTCTAATTATTTTAGTTTCATTTGAAAGTTTTCGCAATTGGCTTTCAATTTGTGCTACTATTTGTATTTGTATTCAAATATTCCAAAATTTATCTTTGTGGATGAAAATTCCGATTAATTTTGAAATTTATTTCTATAGAATGCAGAATGCGATTTTATTTCTGATTATTAATGCTCTTTAAGTCCACATTTGTCCACAAAAAACTTCATTCCGCTATTTACAATGGATTTTCTACACCAGATCATTATGTGTGTATAAGGAGACCGGAAATTTCATATTTGTTGGATATTGTGCGTTGCGTTCGGGATGTTTTTCTCTGCCCGGTGATTAAGGTGGTGGGATTTTTGATCTCCTTGAACATAGATAAAGACCTTGTGTTGAAAATCTATTGCAGGTTGTGCAATGAAGCCTTCGCAGACAGAAGTGAACATAAAGAGCATTGCTAAAATGAAATAAAATTGCATTCCGCAAAAATAAATGACAAAGTTAAAAGTAGTAATGCTTTGAAATTTCCATGCAAAACCATCCGTTAATTTTTTCACGAATTGTTAACAATCTATAACAAATTGTTATATTTTGGAAAATATAACAATCTATAACAAATTGTTATATTTTGGAAAATATGGTTTTTAAAAATAAAATGACTTCAATTCACTTTGCAGCCTTGACTTTATTAAGTTATTCAATTGGTCATAAAGACCGATGAAACAAGACTGACAACAATTTTAAACTTACAGAAAATATAGGTCCAACTCTGATTCATATTTTAATGATATATTTCATTTATTAATTGCCCATTTAAGTAGATTGTTTTTTCTTCGACATCAATAAGGATGTCGAGTGCAGTGAGAAGATCAACACCGATTATAAACTGGTACTTTTTTCTTTACAGGAATTTTACTTATCATCTGATCCGTGCTGCAGAAATTAATTTGGAGGAGGTAAGCTAAGTACTTCATATTTAATAACATGTTTATTTATGATAGTGCTGAGCCATGCGGGGTTCTTTGACACTTTTTTTCATAACAGTGAATTGTCTAATCGATTAT
The DNA here is from genome assembly GCA_947369275.1 of Nemotelus nigrinus. Taxonomy (NCBI): domain Eukaryota; kingdom Metazoa; phylum Arthropoda; class Insecta; order Diptera; family Stratiomyidae; genus Nemotelus; species Nemotelus nigrinus. Next base: position 692,275 of record OX376376.1, on the reverse strand, counting down.
AAAAAGTGATGGGTCCGTGTCAAATGAGGCTGATGTATTTAGTTTCATTGATAGTTAAGTTTATCATTGGCAAAACGTCGGAGCCTAATGTTGAAAAAACAATATTGCCTCTTTATCAGTGTTATTTACTTCGAGGCAGCTTTGATCTGCTTCATACGAAACAGGATGGCAATTAAAAATGAGAATAATAATTCTTGAGATGTGAGTCTAAGAAAACTTCGACTTTTTACATCACTAAGCATTAACGACAGTGGATTATGCGTATTTCGTTGAAGTTTATCGATTATCACAAGAAATAAATATTAATTTTCGTGACGTTTGAACTTTAATAATTCTTCTTTCGCATTTGATTTCGTAATGAATTGCTTAGTCTTATGATCCGAACGCAACTTACCTACGCCAGGGTAAAAACATAAACAGAAAAATTAATAAATATGCCCAACAGTTAAGCAGCGGCCAGCACATTGGTTTACTTATTATTTTATTTGAAACGCGGCGCAAAAAAAAAACAAATACTTATTTAGATAAGGTACCATTATACATACATACATATGTATACCATCACTAATGTGAGTTAGCTTAAAAATTTTACTGTATTTACGTCAACAGCTCGCGTAGATGAACGAAGCCTTTCCAGTTTTTAACGATTCCAATGTCTTCCATCATCGGATCCTTTCGAATGAAACCTATATAATTTCATTTAAAAATAATATTTTTCTGGTCTTACGTTTGCCTTCCTTATTGTCATTATGATCATATTTTAATGATTTTTCTATCAAATCCAAATCATAGTCTTTGTTTTTCCGCTTATGGGTGCTGGAACTACACAAAAAGGCAAATTAATTAGCAAAAAACTAATGAGCTGAAGTGAATCTTCAGTATTTCGAAAAAACTTTCTATTTGGATCCTGCTGAGAACAGTGAGTGGATCATCTGCATTTGCACAAGAAAATAGTTGTTTGTATTCTTTATAGTTGCTAGAAACATTTATTTTAATAATGGGACACGAATTAAATTGTACCTGTTGAAATATTTAGTTCTAATCCAATGCATGTTTATGCTGTTTGTTGAATATGAAGACCATACAAATACATCCCTCCAGTATAATGCTCGCTTATTGGAAACGGTTCAGAATCAGAGGAGGGCGAATGCAATATTCTGATTGGCTTCCGATTTCTTTTTTGTACTCTATGGAACCTTGGTAGTATACGATGAGAAGTGAGAAGAAGTATGTTGAGATGGTATGTAGAGTCCTGTACCGATGTAATCAACCGAAAAGTCTTTCTTGCCTGCAGTCCTGTTTTTGGGACAGGCTGCAGATGCCTGTTGTTTCGTTCGCTGTCTATACGAATTTTGATGATGAATGTTTGATTGCGTGTAGAAACCTGTCCTTTCCTATTGACTATGTATCAATATTTCTAAGGAGCGCAAGTTCTTAGTAGTGTAGTATATTGATATTTTCTACGATTTTGTGATCTTTAATGGACCACGCGTCCATGCGATCTAGCGTGTTTTACATACACGAGTCAATTTGATTTTGTTTATATAGGCGGACCTAAAGCGAAGGAGGTGGAGTATGCTGATTCATGTACAATAGATTTTATAATGATTTCTTTCGCTCAGTGGCATGTGTGGATGATTCGTTGATGATCATTTAAATATATGTTTTGTGGATGTTCCTGGACGTTCCTATTGACTATGTATCAATATTTCTAAGGAGCGCAAGTTCTTAGTAGTGTAGTATATTGATATTGTCTACGATTTTGTGATTTTTAATGGGCCATTCAGACAAGCGTCCATGCGTCCACGCGTCCATGTGATCTAGCGTGTTTTGCTTACACGAGTCAATTTGATTTTGTTTATATAGGCGGACCTAAAGCGAAGGAGGTGGAGTTACTGATTCATGTACAATAGATTTTATTTATTTATTCATACACCAAAACAAGGTACAAAATCACATATTAAAAAAAAAGGACATCCAATTAAAATAAAAAAAATGGAAAAGTAAAGTAAAGGAAAAAGTAAAAACAAACAAGTTAAATAAGTAAAAAACAAACAAATTAAAAAAAGAGTAACAAATAAATTAATAAATAGCAATCAATAAATAAACATTGACATAAAAGCTATAGCTTAAGGTTAAGGGTACGGATGGCATGGAAAAGAGAGGACTTGAAGGATGATTTGCAAATCGTAGGGGAATATAAATTGCTTATTCTGTTGAATATTCTGCAGCATCTATTTATTGGCTCATTAGCTCCATATGTGGTCGAATGAGAATATTCTTTTAAGAAACGATTGGACCTGGTGTTCCTCACAGGGATATTTATCAAAATTTTATTATTCAGGAATTCTACATTAATAGCGCCTCTAATGACGTCGAATGTGAAGCAGGCCGATATCACCATTCTTCTGGAGGCTAGTGTCGATAGGTTTAAATGACCCAGTCGAAACTCATAAGGGGGTAGGCTATTAAAGTCATAAGGGTTGTATAGCTCTCGCAAGGCGAAAAGTAAAAATTGCTTTTGTATTGACTCGAGTCTGTCACTGTGGGTTTCAAAAGCAGGATTCCAGCTAATGGAAGCATATTCGAGATTGAGGCGTGCAAGTGAGATGTATAAGGATCTTGTGACCCACAGGTTACGATATTCCTTGGCGCGTCTTTTGATGAAGCCAAGTTGTTTGTTTGCACGAGAATGTATTTTATCGTAGTGTAAATTGAAGCGGAGTTTTTCATCTAAGATAACACCGAGGTCAACAATGTTATCAACTCGAGTTAGCACATTATTACCGAGGAAGTACGTATTGTGTGTGACCGTGCATTTTCTGGAAAAACTAATAACCTGGCATTTATTAATGTTGAGAGAGAGCTTGTTTACATTGCACCAATGATCAAGGGAATCAAGTTTGGATTGGAGAAAGAGGGCATCCGATTTGGATTCAATGGTCAGATAAAGTTTGAGGTCGTCTGCATAGAGTAAATGAGGTATGCCTGCTAGGACGTCAGATAGGTCGGAAATAAATATATTGAAGAGAAGTGGACCAAGAGGGCTACCCTTTATAATGATTTCTTTCGCTCAGCGGTATGTGTGGATGATTATTTGATGATCATTTAAATATATGTTTTGTGGATGATTATTTTATTATATAATGATGTGGATAATATTTTTTTTTCATCCTTACGTGCAGGACTATTACGAAAAAATTAGAATGCATACGAATATCTTGACAAACAATTTTATATGAGGGTATATATAGTCATATGGATAAATATATACAATTGTCTGCTACCAATTTATTTGTTTGGAAGGAAGAAAAAAAAATGGGGAAAAATTGAGGAATGGGAATTAGTAATGTTTTAAAATTGATCACGACGATGTTTTCAAATATTAATTATTCTAACACAATAACACAATGGGGTCAGCTTCATTGCAGAGCCTCTTCTTCCTAGCAGCAGTAAGCCACTTAATCGAGAAACAAGCCATTAAAATTATCATCATCCCCCGAAAGGGAATAGAATAGGAAAGGAATCCCAAACCACACTCTCGACACATTTAAATTGAAATTAAATTATATAATAGTAAAAAAGAAAACATAAATAGGATAAATGGAGAATAAAGAAAGTAAGATGGAGTTAGTTGATGGGAAGTTAGTGTAGAAGATGGATAATAAAAAAGCATGCAAAGAAGAAGAAGAAGCTCTTTCATAATATAAATAAAAATTAATTATAGGATTTTTTTAGAAAACAAAGCGAGAGAAAGTGCTTCCCAGTCAGCAACAAAAAAAAAATAGCAATGAGTAAAAAAAAACTAGTAGTAAATAGTACGTAATTTACTTTACATGGTTCTAATGTGATTCTTCAGCAGCCTTTTAAAGACGGGAAAAGACCTAGCATTCTTCACAGAGTTAGGTAAATTGTTAAAGATTTCCATAGCTAATCTAATGGGATCTTTATGTTTTCTATTCGTTCTAGCAATATCAAGCCTGAGATAGCAGTGATAATCACAGTGTCTCATTGGAAATATGGAAGATTTTATATTGTTATTGAGTATTTTATATATTATCTTAGCTTTTTCCATAAATATAATATCCCTTGCATTGAATTTATCTGTTTGTCTGTATAGTATATCACTTGGAGTCAGTCTATCAAGTCCATGCACTGCCTTAACTATCCTATTGAGTATTCTATGAATTGAGTCAATATTCATCTCTGAAGTTTGACTCCAATTCAAAATACCATAGGTAATCTTAGGCAGCACAAAAGAGTTGTATATCATATTTTTTAGCTCAAAATTTAAGTAATATTTCATTCTGAACAGCCTAACCCAGAAAACCAACTTAGATTTCACATTACTTATGTGAGGGGACCAAGATAATCTATCATCAATAATTAGTCCTAAGTATTTAGATCTAGCCACTCTTTGTATCTCCTCTCCATGTATTCTAATGTTAAGGCAAATCTCACTCTTATCAATCTGCTTGAATACCATGTAACTAGTTTTACAGGTATTGATTGTAAGCCTGTTTACCAAAAGCCAGGACCCATAAACAATTAAATCATTATTTATTTGTCGCTCCAGAAGTTCAGCAGAGTTAGCAGAGTATAGCAACAGGGTATCATCAGCGTAAATAATATATTTTCCAGTCAGACCAGAGAAATATAAATAATATGAAAATTCAAATAATATGAAAATAAAAAAAAACCATCGTTGCACGCGTGTAATATCCATCCTCTTATCAATCCATCCATCCACTTATCATCTCGAAATGACAAAGAGCGAAAGTAAAACACTTAAGTCAATGGTATATCAATCACCGTATCCGACCACTTTCGCCTTAGTCCCGCCTTCAAAAAACTGGATTTGAGTTGACTTGACTCGTTTAATCTAAAAACGCATGGACGCGTGGACGCATGGACGCTTATCTAAATGGCCCATTAAGGAATTCGAGGATTTTGTTCTAGAGCACTTTGATTTTTTTTCCTACGATCCTGTGGTTTTTTTTTTTTTTTCTCCTTCCTTCCACTCTCTCCATCACTCTATCAGCGTGCACAGTCCATGTGCACCATTTACCCTCCAGTAAGTTTTTCATAGTGCTTCCCAGACAACTAATTTGTTGGTATAAGGGACAGCATAATTCTTATCAATAAGATAGACTCACTTTTATTAACTTATTATTGTCTTCATTGACTTGTGTCCAGAGAAAAGTATAGAAAAAACTCTGGTGTTATTCGTCATTGTGCGTTGTTAGTTTTTATGTGCAATTTTAAGTTTTCTTTGAATCTCATGATATTGGTTGAGTTCTTTAACGGATCCGGCAATGTATTGTAGAAGGCTATAGCCTGTTGTATTGGATCTAGCTTTAATCTATCCGTTCTTGGTTTGCAAACTAAAAGGTTGCTGGCTGATCTTGTTTCTCTGCTAGTCAACTCTCCAACAGTTCGAGGAATATCTGGCCATTTTAGTCCGTTGTTGATAATTTGGTAAATTATTTTGCCTCTTTCAAGATTAATAATCTGTTGGATGTTCAACAACCCTGATCGAGTGTACACATCGGCCATTGGTGTTAAGGTCGGCAACCTAAATATAACCTTTATCGCCTTAGTGACAAGTCTCCCAATTAGCTCGATGTTATGCTTAAATGTTTGACTCCACAAGACTGCTCCATTTTTAACGGTAGATAAGATAAACGCATTTAAAATTAGAAGTTGAGTGCCTTTTTCCAGGAAATCATATCTTCTTAGTGTTGCGATAAATGGTGCAATTTTTTTCCTCATGTAGTTGATGTGATGGGTCCAGGACATCTTTTCATCCAGGTATTTTATTGAATCGACCTTCTCCAGTTGAACTCCATCAATTTGAATGCATGGATTAATAGGGCGTTTATTTTTTTGTTGGAACATAATGTATTTAGTTTTGAGGACATTTATAACGAGTTTGTTCTGGCGCAGCCATCTCAAGTATTTATTCAAATCCATATTTACTGTACTTTGGATGGCTGTCTCATCTTTCCCAGGATATAACAGGAGTGTATCGTCAGCAAACAAGACTATCTTACCAGAAAGCCTGAGATATTGAACGCTGTTCACATAGATAAGGAAAAGTAAAGGTCCTAAGATAGATCCCTGTGGAATACCTTTATTTATAGTACATTCCTGACTGGTGGAGCTTCCTTGTTTTGTCACTATTCTTCTATCCAAAAGGTAGTTTTTAATAACAGATTTAAATTTCATGCAAATCCCATACTCTTCCAGTCGCAGAAACAAAACCTCGTGGTCAATGGTATCAAAAGCCTTTTTTAGGTCGACGAAAATTGCTGCCACGTAGTTACCTTTATCCAGTGATTGATTTATGAACTGAACCGCGTCAAGCGTAGCCGCAATAGTACTGCTGTGTTCCTGAAAACCATACTGCATTGGAGCCAAAATTGATGTTTCTTTGATGTAATCAATTATTCGAGCATTTATGACTCTTTCAAACACTTTGCTTAGCACACTGGTGACTGCTATTGGACGATAATTTGAAGGATTGGTAGGGTCACCTCCTTTAAAAATTGGTGTTAATCTCGACAATTTTAGGCATGCCGGGAATGTACCGGCTTGTAAGTGGCTGTTGATGTTTTTCACTAAAATCTTAGTTATTTGCTGCTTAAGCATTTTGATGTCTTCTGATGTTATATTATCGATACCTGGTGACACGCCGTTTTTTAAATTGTCGATTATTTCTGCCACTTCACTAGGTATTGTTGGTCTCAAATGTATGTTAGATGTTTGACTTGGGTTTGAACAATGGTGTTGTTCACATATTTGAGGAAAATGTTGCGTGATATCTGATCCTATTCGCTGCAAAATATTTATTTAAGTGATCCGCAATTGCCTCACTAGAAGAAATCAATTGTCCATCAATCTGTAATTCCTTGATGCATGTTGTGGTCCCAGAAGTGCCTTTTTGTGTTTTAGCCAGTTCATTTACTATCTTCCAGTATTTAGCGCTATTTCCGCATGAAGCTTCGAATCTTTTAGCGTAGAATTTCTTTTTCTCTTCCCTTACTAATCGATTTGACTGGTTTTTTAGATGCTGGTAGTTTTGTCGTTTCATCACACAGTTGGGATCTGCTTTCCACATTTTATAGGCTTTTCGTTTGAGTCTGGATACGTCAATAACGCTTTTAGAGATCCACGATTCATTGCGAACCCTTACCTGCTTCCTAGATGTTGCTTTGATTTTCGCTTCAGATAGGATTCTTATCAGTTCTTCAATATCTACATGCGGATTGCTGTTCAACTCTTGCGTCACATATTTCACGAATTCGATTTTATTTACAGTGCTGATCGTTATTTTCTTCGGAGGCAAGGCTTTTGGGATTTTTGAGTGTCCGGGTGCCCGAATTATTCTACAGCTCATACGAGTGTTTTTTTTTTTTTTAGGATTTTGTGATTTTTACGAGACTTTCAGGATTTTTATGCAGCTCAATAATTATTCTCAAGCTCCTTTGGGTTTCTTCATACATGGCATCAAGATCGTGTTTCGTATTCAGTTCGTTGCAAACGAAAGAAGGTGTGTTCATTTCGGAATCGTGCAAAATTCAATTAAAACATTTAAAAATGTGTGCCAGTGATAGCAGATGTACGGTTGTTACTGCATTGGTACGGTAATTTCAAAAGTTGTACGATTAAGGGTAATATACCAGTACATTTTTCTATAAATCTCTGCTTGCATCGTTGTGCATATTTTGGTCACCTCATTTCCTATGAAGTTTTTTCGATCATCGCGAACGCTTGGGGTCAAATTGACCCCAACCACTTTTAAACGTCTATAGAATCGCCGCTACTGAAGATTTTCATTTGAAAAAAATTGTAGGTATAGATTAAGGCCTTTTTTAGTAGTTCTCAGGCATTAGAAGTGGCCTAAATTTCCTTAACATGTCTAAAAAAATTCGCGAAAAAAAACAGTTTTACAAAAAATCAGCTTTTTTACAAAAAAAAATCGTAACTTTGTCAATTTTCAATATTTTTGGCTAAAAATTTAGGGGGATACATATTGTAGAGAAGAAAATCATAAAACAAAACAAAATCATAAAAAAAAAATTAACCCTATAGTAACCCTTGAAAAAAGTATTTAATTTGCATATTTACGGTGGAGATTGTGAGAATTTTAAAATTTGCATATTTAAAACAAACTCATAACTTTGTCAATTTTTAATATTTTGAGCTTCAAATGTATATGGATACTCTCAAGACATAGTAAAATAATAAAAAAAATTAGTCCTATACAAAGAGTTGCAAAAAATAGGTGTAATCTTCTGAATAATCAGATTCTGATTGGTTCGAGACATGGTCGTCTTCGGAGGAATCGCTGTCGCCAAAATTTTTATCATTGTGTTCAGCTAACAAGTTATTACGTATAATAGAACGCAGATAATACGTCATATTGCTAAAAACAAAAAATAGAAGCGGTAACAAACTTATTTTTTGGCTTTTTTAAATTAATCTATCGTTTGTAAAACAATTGAATTTTTACCTCAAAATTGACGTCGAGTACATATGGGGTCTATTTGACCCCATGATCTGCTTCAAAGGCTTCTCAACGACGACTGATGAATGGGGACTGTATGCGAACGGTGTAAACTTATAGTCAAGACAGAGAAATACACTTAGGAGCCTATACTGCCCTACTAAGCGCAAAAGCGGTATCTCAATGAAAGCGAGTTTCGAGATAATTGAAGTTTTGTAAAAGTATTAATATTAGTATAGCTCTAATTCTTTTAGTGATTTAAGGTAAAATTGAGATAGGCGACGTGGAACTGGGTTCGTTTGGAGCTGGTGGAGGATTCTCCTTACTCCATTTTTCTCCGTGAGCGGTCTTTCGCTTTTAAATACATCGGGTACTTAGATTTAAAAAAATTTCTTAAGGTGGTTTCCATATGTTTTAAATAAGATACCATTAAAAGGATAGGTTCATTAGATGCGTATTGTTTTAAGCTTTCTAATGTTATAAAAATCAATTTTTCGACTTTTTTCGAGATACCGCTTTTGCGCTTAGTAGGGCAGTATAGTACCCCCCTTTTCTCGCAGACCTAAGCGCTGCGAATGACCAAAAAGGTCTCTGGGGTCAATTTGACCCCCTGTGTTCTCGAAGGGTTAAAAATCCGCACGTGAAATCTCTGCACTGCCTGATGGAAATGTCAAAATTCCCGCAAAAAATGACGTCAAAGCTACAACGATTACGTAGCATAACGGCCCGTACCTCTAGGAGGCAATGATCCATGCCTATTCTCGCCTGTTAAAACCAAATTATTCATTTCAAAATTAAACACAAACGTAAATATCGCAAAAAATGCATGTACATTTACTCGAAATGTAAGCAGCCCTTCCCCTGCATTTTCTCGTACAACCAAATTTCCCTTCAGATTCCCCTTACTGCTCAGCTACTATTGACCTACCTCAAAACCATGACACACCCACTCAGTCTCTTCCCCTGCACAAACGAAATATGAAAGAAATCTACGTCACACGTCATGGATCAAGTCACACGTGATGTATTTTTTGGCTGGGGAAATTCCATGCTTGCATTTACTTCATGTTCGCCTGTTCCAGGGCTTCGGAGGCACCGCAACGCATGAAGTCGTTTTCGAACTCTGTTTGACAAATCGTTGAATCGCCTCTCATGTTTAGGGTAGGTCATGTGATCACATCGTTTCAGGAGATCTGACCAAGTGCGAGTGCGGCATAGACGTTGACTTCCCCGTTAGCATCACCTGCTTTGCAAAATCCATCTGGCCTAGTTTAGTAGGCCTTGGTCAAACGGTGTAATGGCCTTGTGCGAATACATATTTTCAAATATGTGCGCAGTGTTGTTATGAAAGTCGGCCGAATTTCTTTGTGCCGATACTTTATTACTGCTTGCTGTTCCTGTTTTACGTATCACAAGCAATTAAAGATGGCGAATATTGTTTTTCAGATTTTTTTTTATATATTTTTAGGCTTGCGCGTATTTGGCTATTATTTTGAAAAACATATTACCTACAATTCGCATTATTAACAATTATACCCTGCAAGTCCTCAAAAATTGATGAATTTGTTTCTCAGTTTGAGGTTATTTTAATTCTAAATAAACTATTTAAAAACGGCCTTCTTAGAAACTCGTGGAGATCGGCGGTGCCACGAAAGCGGTCTGATGCTTATCTTCCTTGTTTACAAGGATTTGGTGATTGGCGAGATCTATCGTTGAAAAATATTGGGCTGTACCAAGTTTATCTAATAATGAAACAATATTTGGTAGGGGATATTTATCGTCTACAGTAACTTCATTGAACTTAAGGCAGTCACTAATCGAAATTTGGTATTCCCGTTTTATTTCCCTCTTTGACTTCTCATTGACTTAAGACGCAACACTTGATCTTCTGGTTTTTCGCGATTTTTCAAGTAATTACACATATCACTGTTCAATCTCTGTAATCGAAATTGTTTGCTTGCTCGTTTGCTGCCAATGTTGGATCCTCTTGGTGTTTTTATTAGTTTCCACAAAAAAAAAAACAAAAAAAAAACAATTATTAAAAATTGCTCTAATAAATGCTACGTATACATTGGTGAACTTGTTAATTTTATACGTTCACATGATTTGCGAATTTTTCGTAGAGTTATTCGCTATATTTATTTCGCACTAAGAATTTGGACAACAGGAGCTCACTACAACGAAAAATTAACAACTAGTCTAAAAAGCCGTTACATTTCATTGGCTTGCAAAAGTGTTCTGGTGTGATCAAAAATAAAGTGATACGATTCATTTTCTCAGAAATACCTTGGGATAGTTAGTATGTTATAATTATTTCGCGCACTGTATTATAAAAGATAAAAAGTGAAACTACTGTTTTGACTGTAATAGTTTATATACAAGGGAGTTGATAGCTAAAAAAATAAAATAATTGTTCCATTTTGTATTTTTCATCCTACAATAAATATGATTCCGTTGAAAAAAACTTTCACTTGAATTTATTTTTGGCAAAACAGTCCTTGTCGCCACTTATCGTCCCTTCGAATATACTACACCTTCCGACTTCAGATCGAATCGCGGAAAAAATCTTCGTACGAAAACACGAAGCTCTGTAGTAGAATTTAATTGCTTTACTTCTTTTTTACTAAGTATGATTCCAGTTAATGTTGCAAGTGTTACATATATACTTATGTTCGAAAAATATTGCGAATGATCGGACGACTGAACGGATCCATTTCCGGCTGCCGGTTCAAGGCCGTTTTGACCAGTGTTGCCAACTTTTTTCCAGCCGCTGTAGCTAGATTTGAGGGGGAAAATAGCTAAAAATAGCTAAAATGTTCACTTTGTAGCTAAAAAGTGTAGCTAAATTCAACAATAAAAAACTCAAGGTTCTGGAAAACAGTTTTATTAAGCTAATCTTTATAGTTCATGTCGAAAAATATTAAATGTACATCGGATAATTAGCAGTTAATTAATTTAATGCTATGAACTATGACTAATACTAAACTCATTCATTTGTTGTTAACCGTAACTCATGCTTGCAATTGAAATAATTTACAAAACCATTTGTAAATTATATCAAAAAAATCTTCTTCAAGCTGGGGTAATATATTAAAATTCATAAACTAATTTTCGTTCTCTACATCTGCGTCTAAAGTGCCGATTTTCACCAATACCTCCTGAGGGAACTTAAAATCTTAACAACATTTTTGCGACCGTTTCAACCCATATTTAATAGTAAGGATGGAGTGCAAAGTTTTTAAGTTGAGTTTTTATCTATGTTTGGTTTTCACAATCGAAAGTTGACTAAAAATACATTCAACTTCTGCATTGGACCAAGCAAGAACTAGTAACCTAAAAGCAATCGCACAGAGATCGTTAAACGGGTTGATATTTGCTGCGTCTTTGTTTATAATTATACACCTCCAGTCAAAATTTTCTGTTATCAGCTTTTTCTCTCCAGTTAACCATTGATAATTGTTTTTTCTGTACCAGTATATTCTGAATAGATGTTTTATCAGCCGTAAACAACTTTATAATTTTTATAAAGTCTTCATCATCGACTAAATTTATATTTTCCACAGAAAATTGGAAAATATTTCGCAAAATTTTAAGATTATCAGGTAATTAATATTTGAGTTCTTTAGTTGCAAAATGAGACTCAAGCGATTTTTTACGAAACTGAGTTAAACACCATTTCTTATAGGAAATCTTCTCAGGAATCGATTTGTGCACTTTATTTTATCCCAAACCCAGTCTAAATGCCTTAAAAAGTGATTTGAAAAACAGCCTTATTTCCAAAACGCGACCTGAACAGAAATTTTTTCTTTCAAAATGGCGTCTAATATTTTGAACGGTTTGGTTCCAAAAAGCGACTCAAATCTTAGCAATGTCGGAAACGGTTCTTGTTATTTTTTCCAAAAACCGACCTAATGTTCTAACTTTAAGAAAAGGCTAAACTTCTGTTCGTCACATATTTTTAAATGGTTATTTTTATTATTAATCTTGTTTTAAATTAAGCGGGCTTTTTCTAGAATGATAAGAAATATTTCAAAGTTGACCATACTGATTGCGACTTCACATGTTTGTTCTTAGAAATCGTGCGCCGACACATTAAATGTGTGCGTTGGCTGAAGTTGGGTCATGTTGCTTCTATTTTTTAGAAAATATAGATTCGGAGGATGAAACTGATGAATCCAACAAGTGTTTTTATCGTCGTATAGATTATAATAATCTTACAGAGAACGATATTTGGGATGCGGAAGTAATTATTGACGAAAAAAAAAAATGTTTAACACAATATTTTTGCTGCTCATTTTTCCATGTTTTTAAACTTATTTTTGTATAATTGTTTTTTTAAGTTATGTTCTAAGGTAGGTCCCTACTTTCTGTAAAACAAAAATTACAGGCAAAAATAAAAAATTAAAAAAAATATAATTGTTTTTGTTTTGTTCCAAAACCCGACTCCAACATGAAGTTTCGTTCCAAAACCACACCTGAAGGCGATTTTGTTCCAAAACGCGACCTGATGAACTGTAAATGCAAATTAATTAATATTTAACATAATCCATAGTTTATGAAAATTTGTAATATTGTGTAGTTTGTTATTTTCAATTTATTAAAAAAAAATTGGTTTGATATATTGACCAGGAAAGAAAATATAGTTTTTTGCTGTTTCTGAAAAGTTTTCAAAAACCTTTCAGTCTCATTTTGCAACTAAAGAACTCATTTCAGCTCTGCTATTAAGTTTTTTATAAATGCTATACAAGTCTGCCTTATATTGAAATTGTATTATTATTTCGAAGTTCAACTATTTTTTGCTTAAAGTTAGATCCTAAATAGGCATTATTGTGAACGTAGTCATTTGATTCCACATTTTGTGACAAAACGTTAATTGTACAATCTGGATACACAATTTTTTTTAGCCAAACCTTCAATAAATAAACAAAATAAATCCGTTAAGGAGCTTAGTCGGCTGAACAGAATTGCTTTCAAATTTTTTGCTCATTACTGAAGCATCTTTTAAAATGGGTTGAAGAAATAAGAGATATAAAAGGTTTATATCATTGTTATACTCCCTATAAATTATTTTAGCCAAATAACATTCTTCTGATGTTTGGACTATCTGAAGTGGGTTTTTAGCTCTAACCATTGGCTAATGATCCTTGATACTGATCCCTCTATTGAAGAACGTGTAAGAACCATAATAGAAAGTGATATCGTAAATTCACATCTTTGCACCATTTATTGTATTAGACTTTAGCAACATTTTGGCAGTGAACCGCCTATATTTCAATGAGTTGACTTTGAAGGATATATATGTATGTATGTTGAAGTTTCTGAAAAATTGCTGCCTTTACAGAGATAAACTTGCTTTGTACTTTGCCAACTCATCGGGAGAAAAAATTTGCCTCGTGTGAATATTTTGCGATATTTTGATCAGCAGAGGCTTACCGAGAAAATTGAAAGCAACTGCTATTGTATCTACCTAAAACATAAGCGTTTACCTTCGAATTTGAGGAGATTGTTTTCAAGCACTGAGTGTTTTAAAAAAAACTAGTGAAAATTAATGCAATTAAAGCAAAAATTTAGATTATTTATAATCTATAAATTAGTAGCTAAATTTGTAGCCAATAGCTAAATGAAAAATTGTGTAGCTAAACAGGTTCTTTTTGTAGCTAAATCTAGCTAAAATATTGCTAAATTGGCATCACTGGTTTTGACTTGAATGCCAGTACGCACGTTGGCGATTTTCCTCAATCCCTTGAGGCTGCGTATGTAATGCGTTTTATGTTTTTGATTTTGAATTCTTTGAACCCACACCACATTACTGACTAACAAAACCTTAAGTCATGATGAAGGAAGCAAAACATTCGCAAATGATAAAAATCAATCCAACTAGCTTCGAATTGTTGGCACTCTAAGAAACAAATAACTATAAGCATTGCAGATAATCTATGTCATCACTTTCCGAGACAAATCATCGTCAATTCGCTTTGATTTTAACCTATTCCTCTTACTGAACAACTGCAGGCATGTATTCTTCCAACATGAATAGAAATTTAGAAAGTTATACATACGTTGATCATACTAAAAACTAGAATCACCTCTCGAACGCATTATCTGGGCCACGAAAAGAATGATCGTATTGCATTGTGACGTGGGTTTCAGAAAGTGCACGAGCATCGCAGAAAAAGAAATTCACAATATTACAACCATAAGTTTACGCAGCTGCCTTGCAATCCGTTACTGATGAGTGTTAAGTAACATCAACATAAACTTCTATGTACGACTGAAGCTCGTTTCAGCCAAAACGTACTGAGTTGAATTCCAGTCAGTAGTAATTTCAAGGTGAGTGTAAAGAAAGTGTAGTAGGTAACCGGCTTTTGCCGTTAGCCAACGTAACAATGGAGTGAAATCGGGTCAGCGGACCACTTTGCTACGGAACCGAAGAATTATTAGGTGAGATTTTCTTACCAAGTGCTTTGGACGGCCTCATCAAAATAGCGTGACCACTTTCCGCTCATTACGATTTCATAATTATTCAAAGAAGTAACACAGAATTGAGTAAAAGTTATGACGATACGGGTTACAGCGAGAGAGAGAGAGAGAGAGAGAGAGGGACAAAGAAAATATATATTTACTGTTCTATTGACCTGGAAAGTCGCAAACACTGCCTCTCTCTAATTCTTTTAGGCTGCACTCGTCGAAGCGAAGAAAACTTTTCTTCAGACTTTGAATGGGGGCACAGTGCACCAAAATTCACTCTCGAACAATGTTGGATGTGCTTAGTAATGTGGAATGCATCATAGAAGAAAGGTATTGGGAAGAAGATACGTCATGCATACTAGTTGTTGTTATTGCTTGTATGCACGTTTGCAAGGCTATGAACTAATCTTTTTTGTCGTTGTTCTTTTTTTGGCTCTTAAAATTAGTTCGTCCAGATAGTTATAAATCTATGTGCAATCTAACGTAGCAGGAAGTTTGAATGAAATTATTTCTGTTATAGGAGACAATTGGCACAGAGTGTGCGAACAGAGCGATTATATCTCTTATCAATTGAGGAGAATTTTATTGAAATGTAGACAATTGAAAGATATCCTTATAAAAGACAGACTTTGCAAAATTTTTATTTTTTTTTCCCACAAATATCTTGATATAAAATTCAATAAAATTTCCTTGAAACTCTTTAGTGTGAACCTCTCTAGTTGAAACTAATGAGCTCAGAAATTTCTCAAACCTTTTTAAAGCCATATTAGTCCGGGGAAATCTAACATGGTGCTTCGGAAAAATTAGGGGTAAGCTGAATTTTGGTGTGAACCTTGGTACTGGCGTGTTGAAAAAAATGTCAAAAGTCCCCATCGATCCGAGTGCTGCGTCGCTTTTTATACGGGGTCAAAGGTCACCAAAAGTGACCTTTCCTAAATATCTCAGTAACGGTTACGTCTTCAGAAAAACAATGTATGACGAATTTGTAGCTTAGCAAATTTCGAACAAAAAAGATTAGATGGCTTTTTCCTGTAACCATAACTGTTTTTGAGATATATTGATCTAAACATTTGTTACTAACAGCATGCTCTTTCTCACGGCATGTTAATATTATCCGATTTTGATTACGACTTGGCATGTTTGTGAGTTTGTTTTTCTATGTTTAAGAGGCGCATAGAAAAAACATATAAATATCAACCAGACTCCAGGGTAGGTGGAAAAGTGTGCTCCGAAAAGTTCCCCCCTCCACCTTTGCCATAAAACGGTATCCCTGAGCATCCATCCCAAATCTTCAGAAATGAGCTCGTTGCCTACTCTTTGCCCATTGTTAAACAAGGTAGGATCACTTTTTATCCTATTAATTGCCTATTCTTGACATGACACAACCAGCCCTACATCCACACCCTTCCCACACCCTACCCACCCCCCCCAAACGAACCACCCCGAAATACCCGGTTTTTTTAGTTTATTTTTCTATACCGTCTTATCCCATGAAAGATCAGGGCAAGGTCACGTAATTTCAGGTGCAAATTGGTTTCAAGACGTGTCATATCCCTTTGGCTTTATGCAGCCATCACAGGATTGGCAAAAAAAACTGATTATTCGGGGATAATCTGCATCGGATTGAGCTCCTATAATGTCAGGAATGAGTGTTTACAGAATTATGCCATGATATTATCTTGCTTTTTCATGCTCCTAGGCCAATGATATGTTACAAAACCTATTTCCACCTGCAATTTGGTTGGCTCTTTCGTGAAATATCCCATAAATGATGCCGCAATACAGTTTGTTTTTTCGAAGAGGAGAGTAGCGAACAGGTGTCCCTACAAGTTTTATGGCAAAGGGGGACGTGGGGTGGGAGGAACTTTTCGGAGCACACTTTTCCACCTACCCTGGAGTCTGGTAGATAAGTTTGTGTACATGTTTTTTTTATGCACCTCGTAAACATAGAAAAACAAACTCACAAACATGCCAAGTCGTAATCAAAATCGGATAATATCAACATGCCGATGAGAATGAGAGTGCTGTTAGTAGCAAATGTTTAGATCAATATATCTCAAAAACGGTTATGGTTACAGGAAAAAGCTATCTAATCTTTTTTGTTCGAAATTTGCTAAGCTACAAATTCGTCATACATTGTTTTTCTGAAGACGTAACCGTTACTGAGATATTTAGGAAAGGTCACTTTTGGTGACTTTTGACCCCGTATAAAAAGCGACGCAGCACTCGGATCGATGGGGACTTTGACATTTTTTTCAACACGCCAGTACCAAGGTTCACACCAAAATTCAGCTTACCCCTAATTTTTCTGAAGTTTCCCCTTTTTTATGTCGGATTTCACTGGGCTATATCGTCTTTCAGAACTATTAAAAACACGTAACTTTGCAAAATATAAGTATATAGTTTATTTCAAAAACGTCAATATAATTTATGCTTACTATGTAAAAATACGTATAATAATATAGCTTAAGGGTTAATTAATATTCTGGTCTTAAAATATTTTTAATTCAATCTAATTTATTGATACATAATAGTTTCCTTATTCTTATTTATAACTTACATGTAAATTTCTAGATCTGTTATTTTGAAACGTTTAAAGAGATATATATATCAGTTTACTTCATTTTCGCCGTCAAAATAAATCGATTATTAATATTTGACAAGTGTGTTTACATATCAGCCTTGTCTTGTTTAAGTTGATACCTATATAGTTTTAAAAAAAAAATTAACTAACTCACAACTAAGTGTAGAAAATTTTGGAATGAAATTTACACAATACATGAACTCCGTTTGCTATATTATCGAGGAAGGAAAGCTATCCACAAGAAAATATATTCATACAAAATTATTACATGCATCAATATATATATATATTATAATTATTACATGCATCAATATATATATATATATATATATATATATATATATATATATATATATATATATATATATATATATATATATATATATATATATATATATATATATTTACACACACACACATATATATATATATATATATATATATATATATATATATATATATATATATTTACACACATATATATATATATATATATATATATATGTATATATATATATACATATATATACATATATATATATATATATATATATATATATATATATATATATATATATATATATATATATATATATATATATAAATGTATGTATAAACAAAAATATACCTTACAATTGCCGAAAGTCTGGTGATTGATATGCGCATTTTTACCAAAAATAAATAGTAGTTCGTTTAACGACGACGATTTGATAATATGGAGTACGATACATTAAGACTTGTAATTTTTTTTTTTAAATACTTAATTAGGAATACACAATATGCTAAAGCCCACTATATACAAAACAACATGCACAAACACACATACACACAGGCACGAAAACATACATACGCACACATATGTATATATAAATATATAAATCACACACTCTCATACATATATATTCATAAGTCAGATATATATATATATATATATATATATATATATATATATATATATATATATATATATATATATATATATATATATATATATTTATTTATATATATATATATTATATATATTTACGTTATATATATATATATATATATATATATATATATATATATATATATATATATATATATATATATATATATATATATATATATATATATATATTTATTTATATATATATATATTATATATATTTACGTTATATATATATATATATA
Source organism: Nemotelus nigrinus (assembly GCA_947369275.1). Classification (NCBI taxonomy): domain Eukaryota; kingdom Metazoa; phylum Arthropoda; class Insecta; order Diptera; family Stratiomyidae; genus Nemotelus; species Nemotelus nigrinus. Next base: position 673,541 of record OX376376.1, on the reverse strand, counting down.
TATATATATATATATATATATATATATATATATATATATATATATTTATATATATATATATATATATATATAACCGGCGTCGAGTCCTGGCCATCTTCAACAAACTTTTTTACCGGTCCCGATCGCGAACAGATGTCACCCAATTAGGAACCCCCCCTAGTTCCGAGCAGTATAGTCAACGCCATCCCTCCAACAAAAACAAAGGTCTCTTCCATTTTCGTCCCCGTAAAATCTGCCGCAAATGAATTTCCGAGCAGGTTCCTCTTCGCTCATACGAGGTCGGTGTAATCATATCTGCTTCTAGGCAGATAATAGTGTACAACTTACGGTTGTAGCGTCTCTTCACATATGCATGAAAATACAGTATTGTGCATAAGTAATGGGATCGTTTAAATTCTAGATGAATCGATGAACTTCAAGTATTGGGATCGGTCAAAAATATAAAAACTAACTAACATTTGTTGCGTCATGTTTAAAATGGAATTTCTTTGGCCTGTAAACAAGCCCTGATTCGTTTTCGAACTGAATTTATTAAATATTCAGCCATGGATTGACATTCTCAACTCAAATACTCCGTTACTTATGCACAAGACTTAATTTATGTATACCATTGAAAATAAATTAAGAATAAATACTTTGATAGTAAATTTATGAAACAATACTTAAATTGTTTACTGTAAATGAACAAACAAAAAAATTTTTATGCATTTGTGTTTTCACTATGACCCCGATCCCACAATTAATTTCGAACTACACTACCTGAATAAGAGATAGTTTAATATGATCGAATATATAGAACCATTGAATATCACATTTAGCCTTAGAATACATCTTAAGTATGAATAATTTATACATTAAACATAGCATTCTATACATTTAAGATAGTGTAGCAATTTCTTCTTAAAGAAATCAGACTGCTTCCAAAAAAAAAAAAAAGTTCGAAAACGATTTGTCTTTTGTTTTTTTTTTTTGTATGTAGATCAATGCTTCTCGCTGTTTTCAATTTTTCGGGTGTTTGTTATAGTTGTATGATGCAATCAAGGTTTTTTTTTTTTTTTAAGAACCTATACACTTACTTTTACACTAATTTATTCCTTTGTTAGGATTTTATCTTATATATTTGATATGCAACTATGGCCATGTAGAATGTGAAATTCAAATATATTCTTGACGCTAGGAATACACTATTATTCAGGCAAATGAAAGAATGGTGTTTATGGGCAAATATACATTTCTAAAATTTCCGAAAAGATATCAAAGAATATCCAAAAAAAAAAAAAACAACAACATTGCATGAGTAAAGGGTTAAACTGAAACGATGCATCGAGACGATGAGATGGTTTTGAGTTCATTCCAAATAGCGAATGGTCATAAACAGACATGCAACATTTAACAGCACGCCGTTTTCTTTGAGATATATCTCACATTAAAGTAACACAGAAATTTTGATAATATAGGAGGCTGATCGATATTTCGGCTTGCTAAAAGTGTTAATTCAAATAAAGTAAATCTTTCAATGTACATATGTCTTCTGGAAATTAACATATTAATTTTTAAGCTATAACCTTTAAAACATTCCGACTGACAAATCATTTTTTATGCGCTTTAAGCAAAAATAATATATGGAAGCAATTTATATTTTGGTACTTTTCTGTTCCCCCCTCCCCCCCCCCCATTTTTTTCACTTTTTGTTGTTGCAATGCTTCTAAAATTGATTCGAAAGTAGTAATTAACCAAAATTATGATGGAGAAAAACGTTTAAAAGAAAAAAAAAATGTTTTTAATTTATTTTAAATTAATTTTTTAATTTAAAAATTAATTAAATTAATTTAAATTTTAAATTAATGTCACATAACAGTGAGAATAAATTTTGCTCCATTTTTGACGTCTTACCTTTCCGAAGCTTCAACGCAATTTACAATTAAGCTATTACATTAATAATGTTGAATACAATTTGTTTATATGATTAAAACAGTATAATGAGCAGGCCTCCCCAACAACAAATTAACTTTTGAAAAACTCATTCTGCCGCATAAAAACGAAAAAAATTTAAAATCGGGAAAAAATTTTTTTTTTTAATGAATTTTTCCATCTCAATTTTTTTTGGAGTAACTTTTTAACCCATTTCGAGCAGTTTACATTAAAAAAATTAAAAAAATGGAGGGGGAAAAACAGAAAAGTACCAAAATTTATTCTCACTGTTATGTAACATTAATTCCAAATTTAAATTAATTTAATTAATTTTTAAATTAAAAATTTAATTTAAAAA
>OX376376.1:596736-671072 GCA_947369275.1 Nemotelus nigrinus | reverse complement strand
ATATATATATATATATATATATATATATATATATATATATATATATATATATATATATATATATATATATATATATATATATATACATATATATATATATATATATATATATATATATATATATATATATATATATATATATATATATATATATATACATATATATATATATATATATATATATATATATATATATATATATATATATATATATATATATATATATATATATATATATATATATATATATATGTATATATATATATATATATATATATATATATATATATATATATATATATATATATATATTTATATATATATATATATATATATATATATATATATATATATATATATATATATATATATATATATATATATATATATTTATACATGAATGTTCGGCGAAATGAATTTAATACTAATTTTCTTCGAAAATCAGTAAAAAATTCTATTGAATTTCAATTATAACAAAATGGAAATGTGTTCATACCGAAGAATGCATTGATATGTTTTCAGATACAATCTAAATGATTTAAGTACAAAACCGTGTACGTATATCATTTAGATTACTTATATCACTAGAGATCAAAATAAAACGGTATTCAATGACTCTACTTCGGTATTTTGTGTTATGCGAGATTTTTTTCCCCCCCAAAATTGACGTATTTGGGAAATTTTTATTCACTTTGGTGGGGAGATATCGATAGTGTAGTAGTCTGGCCACTCTGCTTTATCTAACCAGAACGCATTACAGGGGAGCTCAAGTACCTCTTAGCTTGTTCGCGGCTAATTTCAGAAAGTACTGGATAGCGATTCGATTGTGGAAATGCTGAAAAGATACGATTTTAGGACTGTAGATATATTGCTTATAAATATCATTCAGAATTAGATATATCAGATAGCTGCAAGTAGCTGCAAAAGAAGAAGAAGTAATTAATTACGGTATGATTTATCTGAATCAGTGGAGCTTTCAGTATTTCCATCACTGTATGTCTTCAAATGTCAATGACAAAGAGAGGAAGGAATCGGAGTAGAATTTAGTAAGGGTTTATTAGAGTGTCTCCTTGCAGATACAACATAGTTTCGCTAATTGTTTTTTTTTTTTGTTTTTGCGAACATTGTGCGGGTGTCAACATTTTCGACGAGCTGTAGATGATTTGCTTTGCTTTTTATGTGTTGGGTTCAGTAGCGTAATTTTCTTCGGTTTTGTTTTTCCTCCAATGTTCTTGCGATAAAGACAATAGGCCTATTATCATGCGAATGCACTGAACCAATGGCGTAGTCAGAAGTGTTTTTTCTTGATTGGAGCTCTTTATCGAAATTTGGAAAGATTTTTGAGAATTTCGAACGCATTAATGACTTTAAAATTAAGTTCAATGATTTAATTTTTCTTGGACACTCGACCATCTTCGTCTCTTAAAAAAGAAGTCAAGAGCTTCGCAATTTTCGCATAATCCAAACTGAAACGGCGTTAGTATCCCGACATTCTTAAAAACGATCTTTCATAGCACAATCCCGATATCTTCAAGAGTACTATCTCGACATTCCTGAGCATTCTGGGGGTTCGTTTTCATCCTCAAATCCTCAAAATTATATTGAATTTTTCAGAAATGCTCATTCGTCCACCCCACCTGGATCGTCAAGTTGGAGACTCCTTAAGTTTTCAGCACTTTCCTCCGATTTTCGGAATGCTGAGTTTCGTCTCTTCCGAACATGATGATATCATCAATGCATACATTGCAGCGTCCTATGTGCTCTCGAAATATATCATCAAGAGTTTTCTGGAGGATTGGTGGATCGTTTTTCAACCCGAACGGAAGCCGAGTGCATTCTAATTCTTCCTTTTTAATAGAAAACGCAGATTTGGGTATGTCGTGGAATCTAGTGGAATTCACTTTTAAGATCGTCTGAAGGATATCTTTATTCTTTGTTTCTTTCAGGTATCGCATACTTCACTGCAATAGCAATTGAACTCAGCTAACTTATGGTCTTATTATTCCTGATCTTATTGTCTCGTCAAAGCCATTGCATAGAGTCCTCTGATGTTGGATATCATTGGATAGAGTCCCTGACTTCTAAGGTTTTTTTGTAGAGGCTCTTGATATGTTCCAAGCTCCAATGCTTTTTCTAGGTTCCCAGTCTTTGTACTAGGGTCCTCCGTTGTTTTTTTCTAGACTCTGGATATATTTTCTTCACCTCCTGAATTTCTTCTAAGCTCCCATGACTTTGACCGGACTTTCTCCTAACTTCTAAGATTTTTCCTAAAGTCTCTTGATATGTTCCAAGCTCCAATGCTTTTTCTAGGCTCCCAGTCTTTTTGCTAGAGTCCCCTGATGCTTTCTTTGGCTCTGGAGATATTTTCTTCACCTCCTGAGTTTTTTCTAAGCTCCCATGACTTTGTGCAGACTTTTCCCTGACTTCTAAGGTTTTTTTGTAGAGGCTCTTGATATGTTCCAAGCTCCAATGCTTTTTCTAGGCTCCCAGTCTTTTTACTAGGGTCCTCCGTTTTTTTCCTAGAGTCTGGATATATTTTTTTCGCCTCCTGAATTTTTTCTAAGCTCCTATGACTTTGTGCAGACTTTTCCCTGACTTCTAAGGTTTTTTTGTAGAGGCTCTTGATATGTTCCAAGCTCCAATGCTTTTTCTAGGCTCCCAGTCTTTTTACTAGGGTCCTCCGTTTTTTTTCCTAGACTCTGGATATATTTTCTTCGCCTCCTGAATTTTTTCTAAGCTCCCATGACTTTGTGCAGACTTTTCCCTGACTTCTAAGGTTTTTTTGTAGAGGCTCTTGATATGTTCCAAGCTCCAATGCTTTTTCTAGGCTCCCAGTCTTTTTACTAGGGTCCTCCGTTTTTTTTCCTAGACTCTGGATATATTTTCTTCGCCTCCTGAATTTTTTCTAAGCTCCCATGACTTTGTGCAGACTTTTCCCTGACTTCTAAGGTTTTTTTGTAGAGGCTCTTGATATGTTCCAAGCTCCAATGCTTTTTCTACGCTCCCAGTCTTTTTGCTAGAATCCCCTGATGCTTTCTTCAGCTCTGGAGATATTTTCTTCACCTCCTGAATTTTTTCTAAGCTCCCATGACTTTGTGCAGACTTTTCCCTGGCTTCTAAGGTTTTTTTGTAGAGGCTCTTGATATGTTCCAAGCTCCAATGCTTTTTCTAGGCTCCCAGTCTTTTTACTAGGGTCCTCCGTTTTTTTTCCTAGACTCTGGATATATTTTCTTCGCCTCCTGAATTTTTGATAAGCTCCCATGACTTTGTGCAGACTTTTCCCTGGCTTCTAAGGTTTTTTTGTAGAGGCTCTTGATATGTTCCAAGCTCCAATGCTTTTTCTTGGCTCCCAGTCTTTTTACTAGGGTCCTCCGTTTTTTTTCCTAGACTCTGGAGATATTTTCTTCGCCTCCTGAATTTTTTCTAAGCTCCCATGACTTTGTGCAGACTTTTCCCTGACTTCTAAGGTTTTTTTGTAGAGGCTCTTGATATGTTCCAAGCTCCAATGCTTTTTCTACGCTCCCAGTCTTTTTGCTAGAATCCCCTGATGCTTTCTTCAGCTCTGGAGATATTTTCTTCACCTCCTGAATTTTTTCTAAGCTCCCATGACTTTGTGCAGACTTTTCCCTGGCTTCTAAGGTTTTTTTGTAGAGGCTCTTGATATGTTCCAAGCTCCAATGCTTTTTCTAGGCTCCCAGTCTTTTTACTAGGGTCCTCCGTTTTTTTTCCTAGACTCTGGATATATTTTCTTCGCCTCCTGAATTTTTGATAAGCTCCCATGACTTTGTGCAGACTTTTCCCTGGCTTCTAAGGTTTTTTTGTAGAGGCTCTTGATATGTTCCAAGCTCCAATGCTTTTTCTAGGCTCCCAGTCTTTTTACTAGGGTCCTCCGTTTTTTTTCCTAGACTCTGGAGATATTTTCTTCGCCTCCTGAATTTTTTCTAAGCTCCCATGACTTTGTGCAGACTTTTCTCTGACTTCTAAGGTTTTTTGTAGAGGCTCTTGATATGTTCCAAGCTCCAATGCTTTTTCTACGCTCCCAGTCTTTTTGCTAGAATCCCCTGATGCTTTCTTCAGCTCTGGAGATATTTTCTTCACCTCCTGAATTTTTTCTAAGCTCCCATGACTTTGTGCAGACTTTTCCCTGGCTTCTAAGGTTTTTTTGTAGAGGCTCTTGATATGTTCCAAGCTCCAATGCTTTTTCTAGGCTCCCAGTCTTTTGCTAGAGTCCTCCGTTTTTTCCCTAGACTCTGGATATATTTTCTTCACCTCCTGAATTTTTTCCAAGCTCCCATGACTTTGTGCAGACTTTTTCCTGACTTCTAAGATTTTTTTGTAGAGGCTCTTGATATGTTCCAAGCTCCAATGCTTTTTCTAGGCTCCCAGTCTTTTTACTAGGGTCCTCCGTTTTTTTTCCTAAACTCTGGATATATTTTCTTCGCCTCCTGAATTTCTTCTAAGCTCCCATGACTTTGACCGGACTTTCTCCTAACTTCTAAGATTTTTCCTAAAGTCTCTTGATATGTTCCAAGCTCCAATGCTTTTTCTAGGCTCCCAGTCTTTTTGCTAGAGTCCTCCGTTTTTTCCCTAGACTCTGGATATATTTTCTTCACCTCCTGAATTTTTCCCAAGCTCCCATGACTTTGTGCAGACTTTTTCCTGACTTCTAAGATTTTTTTGTAGAGGCTCTTGATATGTTCCAAGCTCCAATGCTTTTTCTAGGCTCCCAGTCTTTTTACTAGGGTCCTCCGTTTTTTTCCTAAACTCTGGATATATTTTCTTCGCCTCCTGAATTTCTTCTAAGCTCCCATGACTTTGACCGGACTTTCTCCTAACTTCTAAGATTTTTCCTAAAGTCTGTTGATATGTTCCAAGCTCCAATGCTTTTTCTAGGCTCCCAGTCTTTTTGCTAGAGTCCCCTGATGCTTTCTTTGGCTCTAGAGATATTTTCTTCGCCTCCTGAATTTTTTCTAAGCTCCCATGACTTTGTGCAGACTTTTTCCTGACTTCTAAGATTTTTTTTGTATAGGCTCTTGATATGTTCCAAGCTCCAATGCTTTTTCTAGGCTCCCAGTCTTTTTACTAGAATCCCCTGATGCTTTCTTTGGCTCTGGATATATTTTCGTCGCCTCCTGAATTTTTGATAAGCTCCCATGACTTTGTGCAGACTTTTCCCTGACATCTAAGGTTTTTTTGTAGAGGCTCTTGATATGTTCCAAGCTCCAATGCTTTTTCTAGGCTCCCAGTCTTTTTACTAGGGTCCTCCGTTTTTTTTCCTAGACTCTGGATATATTTTCTTCGCCTCCTGAATTTCTTCTAAGCTCCCATGACTTTGACCGGACTTTCTCCTAACTTCTAAGATTTTTCCTAAAGTCTCTTGATATGTTCCAAGCTCCAATGCTTTTTCTAGGCTCCCAGTCTTTTTGCTAGAGTCCTCCGTTTTTTCCCTAGACTCTGGATATATTTTCTTCACCTCCTGAATTTTTTCCAAGCTCCCATGACTTTGTGCAGACTTTTTCCTGACTTCTAAGATTTTTTTGTAGAGGCTCTTGATATGTTCCAAGCTCCAATGCTTTTTCTAGGCTCCCAGTCTTTTTACTAGGGTCCTCCGTTTTTTTTCCTAAACTCTGGATATATTTTCTTCGCCTCCTGAATTTCTTCTAAGCTCCCATGACTTTGACCGGACTTTCTCCTAACTTCTAAGATTTTTCCTAAAGTCTCTTGATATGTTCCAAGCTCCAATGCTTTTTTTAGGCTCCCAGTCTTTTTGCTAGAGTCCTCCGTTTTTTCCCTAGACTCTGGATATATTTTCTTCACCTCCTGAATTTTTTCCAAGCTCCCATGACTTTGTGCAGACTTTTTCCTGACTTCTAAGATTTTTTTGTAGAGGCTCTTGATATGTTCCAAGCTCCAATGCTTTTTCTAGGCTCCCAGTCTTTTTACTAGGGTCCTCCGTTTTTTTTCCTAAACTCTGGATATATTTTCTTCGCCTCCTGAATTTCTTCTAAGCTCCCATGACTTTGACCGGACTTTCTCCTAACTTCTAAGATTTTTCCTAAAGTCTGTTGATATGTTCCAAGCTCCAATGCTTTTTCTAGGCTCCCAGTCTTTTTGCTAGAGTCCCCTGATGCTTTCTTTGGCTCTAGAGATATTTTCTTCGCCTCCTGAATTTTTTCTAAGCTCCCATGACTTTGTGCAGACTTTTTCCTGACTTCTAAGATTTTTTTTGTATAGGCTCTTGATATGTTCCAAACTCCAATGCTTTTTCTAGGCTCCCAGTCTTTTTACTAGAATCCCCTGATGCTTTCTTTGGCTCTGGATATATTTTCTTCGCCTCCTGAATTTTTTCTAAGCTCCCATGACTTTGTGCAGACTTTTCCCTGACTTCTAAGGTTTTTTTTGTAGAGGCTCTTGATATGTTCCAAGCTCCAATGCTTTTTCTAGGCTCCCAGTCTTTTTACTAGGGTCCTCCGTTTTTTTCCCTAAACTCTGGATATATTTTCTTCGCCTCCTGAATTTTTTATAAGCTCCCATGACTTTGTGCAGACTTTTCCCTGACTTCTAAGGTTTTTTTTGTAGAGGCTCTTGATATGTTCCAAGGCCTAATGTTGTTTTGTGCTCCCAGAATTAAAAAAAAAAACAAATCTTAAAAATATCGTGGGAACTTAGGAAATATCATAGGAATTTTTAAAAATTATGCGAGCCGAGAAAAATTCCGGAGATTCTTAACCAATCGCAGGAGCCTAGAGAAAATCCTGGCAGTGTGAAAAATATCGTGGAAAGCTTAAAAATAAATTAAGGGAGGAAAGAAGCATATGAGTGCTGTCATAAAATTATATATTGGACAGATAATTTCATTAAAAATACAATACCAGCAAGAATACATTAACGGCATTCAACCAAAAGTTACAGCTAACGTAACGTAACCTTGTTTGATAGAAAGTAGCTTTCGCGTGTTAGAAAGTAGCCAGTGACCGTCGAGCGTTTAGGTTGTTGCGGAAACGGAACAATCGGGATACACATAGGATTCAACTCATGATATAAGTTATCGTTGCTAGAATCAGGACATTATTCAGTTAAGTGATCGCGTGCGCGAAGATCGGTTGTGTTTTTTTAAGACGCTGAGTAATTGCTGGTAAATTAGTTGTACTTTATGGTGTTAGCTTGTTGGATTTTACTTAGCGTGAAATTTCCTATGACGTTTGATATGAGTCAATTAGTATGTATGGTCGGACTTGGTTGTGACATTGTTATCATCCGGCTGTGACTTTTATTTTCTGTAATTTGTCGTGATTCTTACCTCGTCTAGCTTAATTGGGATATCGTCTGTATGATCATTTAAAATCCCAATAACTGGTATATATGGTAATGCCTACATTGCCGGCGGGCACTATCGGGCACTACCGTTCGTTCAGTGCATTCGAATTTTTTGACAGCAATGTTGAATTCCGGTGTCGGTCGTTCGCGTTTATCGTGTTTTAGCTACGAAGAATGACATTTTCGCGCTTTCAAAATAAATTGCGAATTTTTTTATGTGTGTATACATTGTGTGAAATCAATAATCAATCAAGCTATCTATGTACTTTCTTTGCCAAAGAACGGATGCGTTTCGTTTGTACCTTGTAAGTAGCACATCCTGCAGCGCCGTTAAACTATATCTTTTATGTTCATTAACGGATTTTCCCGTTTTGTATGGAGTTGCAAATATTTTAACAAAGATTCTATTGAAGAACTATCGAACAGCTCGCTATATCTAAAGTTCTTCAATCGTGAAAAATGTGAGTGACTAGAATGACATTATTTTTCTGGCGTCCAGACAACAACAAGAATACATCCAGCCTCTGGTTAAGCTCAAGAACGAACATACATGTAAACAAATGTTTGTTTGGAAAATCAGCGAAAAACAGAAATCAGAACGAAAAATACATGAATAGTCATAAAAAAAATCAAATCAAGGAAGACGGAGTACCAGAGAGTTTGTAATTTAATGGAATAGTGCGTTTTCGGCATGTTTTCAAAGGAAGCTCTCCAGCTAATCTAAATAATTTTGCAAGTGCCAGTGTGTACAAGTACTGTGATATTTATGTAAGTACTTTAAATCTTATGAGAATGACCCGCCCGTAAATATTTATTCAGTATTGGATTGAATACTGACATTAATCGTGGAAACTGTACAGGAGTATGTCAAATATACAGAGGTCGATTTTTAAAGTTATTATAAAAAATTAGAAAATTATTTAGTCATCGACCAGTGAACTGGTCTTCCTCTGCATATTAATACCACACGCAAATTATTTATAAGCATGCATCGGCTCACATTTCTTCCGAAATTCAAATTGTTCCGAAGTTTGACATGTGACAGCTAGTTTGTATAAACAGTTAATTCTATACAGCTGACATATGGATGAAGTACTCACACTAAATCATGAAATAACATTAATACGACACGCTCTTTTGTTTGAAGGCGATTGAAAAGCTAATTAAAAATAAAAATAACGCAAATTTTGTCACAACATTCGCGATTGACGGGTTATATGAAGCATCATATGTACGAAAAGGGGAATTTGAATTATAGTCCTGGTTCCCAGGGGCTCAAAAAAAAGTTGATGTTTATGGACCTTCTGCGGTCCCATCGAACATTTAACTTGAACACAATTTGTTCAAAACTGGACAAAAGTTTTCGCACATAGCCGTTCGTTGGATTCGGATGGTGCACCGTGCATGAAAAACGAGAGCGTAGGCCTTACGTACATGTAAAATTACGTACATGTTTGAACTTAAGTTCATAATTTGAGATAAAAAATTGCCCACCATATAATCATTTAATCCTTGCATTATACATCGAGATTAACCTGCTTTCTTATTAAATTACTTAATGTCAATAATATCAAAGCACTAATAAATTTATTTTTGTTTGTTTTTGTTTTTGTTTTTTATATCAATCTGCTTGCTCCTGGCGGCGGCATATTCAACGATACTCAAGCCATGCTTATTTAAATCTTAATTTCAGTGGAAAATGCACAATTATGCCGTGAATATTGTCCAGTTTGTATGTATAATTTCTCAAAAACTGAATATTCTAGTAAATAGCGTCTACCGTGCGAATTGGATTTGTATAGGATTTTTTAAAATGCTCCCATTTTAATTTACACTTTACTTAGCTTGTCGCAGCAGCAACATTTATTCATCTTAGCATTGAAATATTTATCTAAAAATATTTGATTTGACATAGGCATATGTTTTTAATTTAAGATTGCTATTGTTTAAATTTATTCGAAATGTGGAGAGAACAACAGTTGCTGTTTAGTCTAATATGAACTACTTTATAAAGAATAATTGATTTCGCTCTAACTTAGGCTTATTTATAAAGTCAGAAGCTTCGAAGATCCGAGAAAAATACATTAGACGCATATCTGTTTGCGAAGTTTTGTTTGGCGGAAAAAGACGCGTTGTATTCTAACCGGAATTGAAATGGCTGCTTCAGAACTTATATTCAAAGAATTATTAAGAGACAGTACTGCTTAAACATAATAATTGGAAAATGAATTATATTTTAGCAATTCGCGTGAGCTAAACAATATGCTAAAGACAAGAGATCAGAGTTCCATAAATTTAAAATTGACATTCAAATTTTATTTGTCCTCATTGAATCATTTGCAGAAACTTATTCTCCTCCAATAGAGAGTTTAGAGAAGTTGTCATGTCATTGATTATCATATTCGAGCTAGGATGCGTGGAGCTTGTAACCGTTTCCGTAGTGCTCTCCGTCCAATTTTGACAATTCTGAACATACTCTAAGGTTCGTTGATAAGCATCTTGTCGCATCCTGGACTGATTGTATCGTGCTGATTGTGATGTTTGTGTTGTTTCGATTCCATCAAGAGTGGTGTTCGCTAACAGATTGGCTGAGTTCATGTGATTAACTCTCGTTCCTGAATATAAGTGATGCATCGAATCCGAATCGCCTGGCTGATTGCTTGGAGCCAAATGCGATTCTGTCGGATTAGTGTGAACTGAGCTTAGTGGCGGTGGCACTGTGGCAGGTGACATTTGCGACTGACTTATATCACCACATTGAATTTCTGGCACTGCAGTAGATAATTCATCTCGAACTGGCTGACACAATTGCGTATGCTGCTTATTGCCACCAATTGAAAGGTTACAGCAGTTTGAAACCGTAGTAGAACTGTCATTTCCTACATTAGGACAACAGTGAACAATGTTGGTAGTATCTATATGACTGTAATGATCAGTCAAATGGATGCATGGAGTAGCTTGATAAATATTAGTTGCAGGTACGATAGAATTATCCTGTTGGATGCAATTTCGATTATTGAATTGTGCACGTTGTGACTCATGGCGAATGCTGTGACTGTTAGATGAGCACTGCGTTTCCTGCATTACATGAAGGTTTTCAGTGTACCCAGAATAACAGGTCATGTTTGCATTAAACATGCGATCAGAGCGATTTGCTATTAGGTTATTGTTAATTGCATTATTTTCGACCCCTTGCTGTGCCTGATGTCGTGCATGTTCCTTCGAGTTGGTTCCAGCATATACCGTTTCATACTGATTAGTTGTTTCTAGATTACTTGTAGCGGCTGCGTTGAATAAAGGCTGCGCCGGGGCAGCAGTCTGCTGCTGGGCCTGCGAAGTATGTGGCCAATCGAACTGATCTACTGCTGGCTCGGTTTGCTGTTGATTTCGAAAATAAGCTTCTTCTTGGTAGTTAGAAGCTACAGACTGCTGTTGCCAATTATTAGGGCGGGAAAAAGGTTGCTGGAAATCGGACACCTGATTCAAGTATTGCAGCATTTCGTCTGGAATCACTAGTTTATTTTCCACCATTTCACCTTCTTCTACTTCATCTAACACGACTTCTTCATTTGGATGGTGCACTGTTCCGGTTCCTAGGAGAGAGCTCGCACCCCTAGCCGAATCGAGATTATTGTTTACTGTTACGTCCGAATAGGTCGTAGCGGATAATGGTTTGATTGGCTGCGGTGCAAGAAGTACTCTATCATAGCTTTGAGTGACAGGATCTGATTGTCTGCGATCCACATGGCCTTGCGAATTTATGGCGTTAGGCTGATGAATCGAAACATTCGGTATTGAGTAGCGACCGCCGGCTTTCGCTGACGCTGAAATCGAGCTAGCTGACAAGGTATCTTGTAGACGTTGGAGATGAGAGGAAATTAAGTGTGATGAAGGGGGTGGTGGAAGGCTGTGACCACCTGCCGCTGCCATCGACATCTGACTGGATCTTCTTGAGCATCCGGGTGATATTGGATCGTAAAATGAAGACGAAGATGCATTATTGCTGTTCGGGCGCATTGTTGACATCGTGGATAGTTGAGAGGCTTGACTACTTCTTCGACTCATATCTGCCGATCGCATGCTACAGTAGTACGTGCTAGCGTTAGAATTATTACTGTCTCGTCGTTGGACCGCGCCAACCATGCCTTGGCCCTGAAACGGTGTGCTGGTGGGAGAGTTTTTATGAAGTCGACATTGAGGATCTGCAACTTGCGATCCCAATGATTGATTAGTTCCTAAATGTTGCGTTGGAGGCAGTACAGTTGGTCCCATCTTCAGATCTGTTATTCGACGATTCAGTTCGCCGATGCCAATCTTGCATCGATTCACTTCGGGTATGTTAGTTAATACGTTAATGGATTTTGCCTGTAGACGGGTTTTGAAGCGATTTCGAGTATTGTTCATACTGTTGGAAGTCATTGTAGAGTAGGCAGCCCCTCCTCCTATCCCAATTCCAGCATTTGTCGTCGAGCCAATTCCCACCATTGCGCGTAAAACTACTGGTAACTCAGCAACTTCCAGATCCTCGTCTTCGTATGGCCATGCTGGATCATCAATAGCTGATACACTTTCTCCAATAGGTGCCGCGTTCGCATTCGACGAGGGCAAGCAGTCGTAATCCTCACGAACACTATTGATTAGTTGAGATAAACCCATAGGACTGTTAATTAGTGGTTGTCCAGGAGAGTTAGCTTCCGATTCCGATTTCATACTTGGGCTTGATAAGCTCGTGGTTTTTCCCGATTGTAGATCTTCACTTCGCGGACTCGAGTCTATAACGGTACCTTGGTGACTTTCGTCATTTGCACCCGGATCATGTGAAGAGCCTTTGTGCTTCTTGTTTGCATAAAACTCGGCTCCGTGCACTGTTTTCACATGCTTACGCAGTGAACTGGGGTCTGTATAGCGTTTTGTACAACCAGGAGCTTTACACACATATGGTTTCTGTTGAAAAAATCAAGGCATTTCATATATATCAAATTGGTCTTATCCTAAATTATGTTTATGTAAAATGTTTGACAGATAAAAATACGTACCTCATTGCTATGAGTTCGATTTTGATGCTTCGCTCGATCAGATGCATTACTGAATGCTTTACTGCAGCCGGGGTATTCGCATGTATAGGGTTTCTCTCCTGTATGGGATCTAAGATGTGTCTTCAGATTCTCTAATCGTGAGTAGGCTTTGCAGCAACCTTCGAACTGTTGATAAAAAACTCATGTAAAATAATTTCAAAGGGAAGGAAGTCTATATGAAGAAAATTGTCAACTAACAGTGCATTTATGAGGTTTTTCTCCAGTATGTCGACGCATATGTACAACTAGCATGTACTGCGCCTTAAATGGCTTTTCTTCGCGTGAACAATCTCTCCATCTGCACACAAATGATTTCTTATTGGCGTGAATATGATCATTGTTAATGTGCTTCACCAACTCTCCTTGCGTCGTAAACTCGACACTGCAGTCATGCCAATAACAATTCGTTTCAACGAAATCGCCGGGCTCATCTTTGATTTCGGTGGTGTCGACCGTTATAATGTCGCCTTCGACATTTCGATGTCCATTTACATTGTCCATATTGTTTCGCATTTTACATCGGCTACGACGAACTATTGTGTTTGAAGCACTGTCAGCTTCAACTAGAGCCACCTGGGTGCTAGATGAGGGCAACTCCGATTTTTGACGATGAACATTCGACTGGGAAATATGCTGAAAAGGCTGATTTGTGAACAAGTAGAAAATAACAGTCGGTTTCAAAATTTTCAATTGACTTCTATAGATGCTTACCACAGGTGTGGTTAACGGATTCGATGTTTGCAAAGAATGATGCCCCAAAGAAAACATACTAGCTGTTGGTGCATTGTGATGGGATGGCAGTGGATGCAGCAGACCAGCACCGGCTCGCAAAAGATGCGCTTGTAACTGCTGAATGTGTGGAGCGATTGTAGAAGCCGAATGCATTCCTAGAGCAGGACTCATCGGTCCAGCCGATAGGTGACCATAAGATCCGTTGGCGCTGCTATTGCGTGAGCCATTCATTATTGTGGCTAATGAGTTCGGTGAAAACCGTATCATTGAATTGATGTCAAAGGAATCCGAATATGGCGAGGAAGACAAGGCTCGCTTTCGACTAATGCTAGCTCGAATGCTGCCAGATCTCGAGTTATTCAAGCGAGATCCATCTAAGCTGAATGGAAAATCCGTACTTGCTAACGAGCTTGGCGTTTGATGTATTTCACTTAGTGCACCTCGCCCACCCAGATAATCGCGACTTAGACCTAGACCAAGAAAAGTTTGCTGTGCTGCATAAAAATATGAAAGAAAAGCAAATATTAGGCAAATATACTATAACGGAGCTTGGCTGAAGCTTGACCTATATTATTTTCTTATTGTTTACGCACCATGTAAAGATGTAGTTGGACTGGCATGTTGAAGTGAATAAAGATGCTCCATATAACCAGGAATCCTGTATGCTGGATGAAAGTCGTGTGATTGATGTGGGGACGGCGGAACACCGGACGACTGATTACCTGCAGATGGTGGAGGTGGAGGAGGGGGTAGAACAGTCGCTGCTGCAGCAACTGCAGCAGCTCGCCGGGATGCTAAGAATTCAGAATAGCTTGAACTATTCGTAAATCTGTAAGAGAAAAACATGTTGCCTTATAAATCAATCAAAGGAACATAACATCTTCTAATTTTGTAATTAAATTAATGATTTTGTTTTTGAATATAATGAGAAAACCTTTTAAAATTGAAAATATTTTTCCAAAAATATTCCTAACCTGCAGCTTCTCCTTCCGCATACTATGCAATATGAATACTACTGTTTCCCCAATTAATGATTTATAAATTTCAAATATTAAATCATATCAGTTGAAAGTTGTCATCAATATTATTTACGAAAAAATTCGGTTCAAGAGGTGCTTATATAAAAAAAGGGATCCTCACTATACTATAGGATGCTACTTATAGGCGTAATTACAGAAATAAATAAAAGCAATATTTTTTAAATAAATTTATTACATACCGTATATATTAAAAGATTAAAAATTAAATATTATTATTGTTTTAAAATGAATTCTTTATCCTGATTGCTTGTTCTTCATTAGGTAAGTTGTATATATGAATGGGAGGTTTCCGTATATCTTCTAAATTTATAATCAAAAAATTATTATCTTCGCCTGAAATAATATATCCTAATATATGACTTTTAAAACAAATTTTCAATGCTTGTCCAAGCAAAAAAATAGAATTCTCTGATTGAAAAATTTCAATGATTTCATAAATCTGTATCTTAGAATCATTTTCGGCTACAAAACAATATTCTTTTTCATATTTAGTTCCACAAAAAGTTAAAATATCTATTGAAACACAATTACAGTCAAAATCATTTTCTGATACATTTAAAGCTTTGATCAAAGAATAATGTAGGCTATCAGAAAGCGATCTCATACAGATAAAACTTTTAAGATTTCATTTTTAAAATCCAATATATTAAACGCGAATTCATATAAATTTTTAAAGGAAAGTGAAATGGGAAAATTGATCCTTGAAGACGTGTTACGAAAGTACTTTTTAAAAATCTGATGTTTCGATTCAAAGCGGAAACACCAGAGGTCTTTTACTGGACCAGAAATTTTTTTTCCCTAGTGTAGATGGCAAAAAAAATCTGCTAATCAGATCCCCGGGTGACCTATCATCACGGGGTATGTGAGGTTTGATTCACTAAAAAAAGGACCATCTACAAGGCCACAAAGTTCCGAGTCGGGACCCGCCTAAGCACTGCTTCGACCCGGTCGTGCTGACTCACCCATTGGTAACCACGGACTTCAAGAACTACCACAGCTTATGGGTCGGTAAGACAACCCTCCTCCCGCTTTATGCGCAGCACTTTCTCAACGTACGTTGAGACTGCGCGTCAGTTCTCCTCGTTTCGCAGCATTGCATCCACGATCGTCTCAGGCGCTACCAGGTCGATCGTGGGCTCAATGGCTCAAACTTGCGAAGCGACTGCACATAAAGAATGTGTGCTGAGCATCATCGAGCTCAGTCACACAGTACCGGCAGTACGGTGTGACCACCTTACCCATTTCGTTCAGATATTCCCTGAAGTAACAGTGCCCTGTCAAAAATTGACAAAGGTAAAAGTTTACCTCTCCGTAGCTCCGGTTAAGCCAAGGCTCAATAAGACCAATTAGCTTTGCCGTCCAGCGTCCTTTATCACTTTCACTCCAACGTTGTTGCCAAAGTTCGAGGGTAGGCGTACGCGCGTTCGTCAAAGCCTTCGTTCTGTCCAGCTCTGAGCGAAAGAGGTAACCTTCCTTGCGTTCTCGCGCTAGCAGATCGATCGGGATTTCTCCCGATACAACCCTCACAGCCTCTTCCGAGACCGTGCGGTAGCTACAGGCGATTCGCAATGCACCCCTGCGCTGGACACTTCCTAGTTCGAAGGGCATCCCCCCAAATTTCGGCGCGATATAGCAAGATGGAATTGGTCGTCTCCATCAGCAGTCTTCGCCTCGTCTCACTGGGTCCGCCAACGTTGGCCATTAGCCTACTCAGTGAAGTGACGACTACTAGAGTCCTGTCACATGCCTTGCGGATATGATCCCAATACGTCAGCTTGGTGTCCAGGGTCACTCCCAGATACCTGACCGACTTGCTGGTCTGGACCCCGACGGAGCCAACCGTCATGGATATCGCGGTTGGTATGTTCCGCTTCGTCAGCATGATAACCTCTGTCTTTGAGACTGCCAGCTGGAGGCCGTGCTCAGTCATCCACCGATCCACCCTTCTCATTTCTTGGTTAAGTCTAAGTTGAGCGAAATCGGCAGATCTAGAAGTGATTACAGCTGCGACGTCATCAGCGTAATCTACTAGGAACACATCCGCAGGCATTTCCAGGCGCAGCAGATCATCGTATATGATGTTCCAGAGATCAGGTCCTAAGATCGACCCCTGTGCCGCACCTGAGATGACAGGCCTCCTTCTGACTCCGTCCTCAGCGTCGTAGAGCAACCATCGGTCCCTGAGGTAGTCCCGCATCATGGCCAGCAAGTAGCCAGGTATACGGAACCTCCCGTCAAGGGCCCGAAGGATGTCCGTCGACCTCGCCGAGTTAGAGGACGTCAAGCACGTTTTGCACGTCAAGCGTTACCAGCAAGACGACCGGTCTGATTTGATGACATGCCTTTTCCACTCTTGCTACAGCCCCAACAACCTCTGAAATGGCATCGATTGTTGAATGCCCCTTCCGGAAGCTGTGCTGCCTGCAAGAAAGATCACCAGCTGATCTCACAGCTGACAGAAATCGCGGCTTTAATAACCCTTCGAGAAGCTTCCGAGCAGTGTCCAGCATGCACAGCGGGCGGTATGCCGATGGGCAGCCCAGGTTACCCTTCCCCTTGTCTACAAGTACCAGTCGAGCCAATTTCCACAGTGACGGGAAGACCCCCGCGACTAAACATGAATTATACAAATCCAATAATAGACGCGGTTGACTCTCCGCCACGACTTTAAGTGGCTCGACCGGCACTCCATCAGGCCCCGGTGCCTTCCGGTTCTTCATCCTGGACACTGCACTGCTCAGCTCCTCGTCCATAAAAAGAGGAACATCCGCCTGGTTGACGAATATGGGCCCATCAATCCTCGGCGGATGCGCCGGGAACAGCGAACCAACAATACGCTCCATGGATATCGCATCCATGAGAGTACTAGGTCGCATGCAGCCAAGTCTGCAAGTGACCAATTTGTAGCCTTGACTTCCTCACAAAGAGCCTGCCATTTGGTACGTTTACTCCTTGTGATGGCCTTGGTCAGCTCCCTCGTTGCCGCAATGTGAGCAGCGACCAGAATTACGAATGGCTGTAATGTAAAGAGTTAAGAAGTGATATTTTGGCTTCAATGTATCGTGAAAAAGTTCAATATAACTTCTGTGATGTTTTGAAATTAGAACTTCAAGTTTAATCAGAGTTTAATATGAAACAACTACTTAGAAAATATTATGCTACAATATTCATAATTGTGCAATATAAATAATAATATTTGTGCAATATCGTAAGCACTACCACTGTCCAAGATAAAACTTTTCTCTGAATTTTCCATGAATTCACTTTGTTTCAGGTTTACCACATTATTTCATATCTGCTGTTATTGAAAGGATGAAAAAGCACAAAGTCAAATTTATTTTCACAACTCTAATTTATAATATTATCAATTTATAAGTAACGCACTTCCAAACTACACTCAATTCCCGAGAATCTGTGGCGAAATTAAACACGCGTCCGTTCATGTCCGATGAAGCATACAAATAGTCACATCGAAACTATGATGAGAGTGCTGTCATGTATTAATGAAAATTTCTTAGACTTGAAAAGTATTTTTCATAAATTTAAAGATATTTTCCTTGATTTTATTTAATTTCCTTACAGCTCTTCTTAATTTCTAAGTAATATTTCATGCTTGTAATTTAATATCTTTCATAAATTTAATGAACAATAACAAGTCTCATGAAGCATATGACAGATTCATTAAAACCACCGGCGCGAATATAATCCACAACCCCAAAAAGTTTTTTGATTTTGTGAATATGAAACGGAAAACAACTGGCTATCCCTCTTCTATGTGTTATAACACCTCAATGTCTTCTTCTCCTCAAGAAATTTGCAACTTTTTCGCAGATAACTTCCAAGACGTTTTTAATCCAGCAAGTACTTCATCATCCTGTCATTCCCCAGGAGTAACTAGACCAATTTTCGCTGAGGCTATAACCATTTCCAGAGATGATATTTCTAAAGCTATCTTGGAGCTTGATAGTAAAAAAGGCCCTGGACCTGATCTTCTTCCTCCAATGTTTCTTATTAAATGTGCCGCACAGCTAATCACTCCTCTTCAAATTATATTTAATACATCTCTTTCTTCTGGGTACTTTCCGTCGTATTGGAAATACTCCTACGTGACACCAATATTCAACAATGGCGATTGAAGATCAATTCAAAATTATAGAGGTATTGCCATTTTATCAACCATTCCTAAACTCTTCGAAAAAATCATATGTGCTAAACTATCCCCTCTGGTCGATTCTCGACTTAACGAACAGCAGCATGGTTTTAGGAAAGGACGTTCTACCACTACCAACCTAATCGTGCTAGTTTCCCATGTTCTTTGTAAAATGGAGAAAGGTGATCAAATTGACGCAGTCTACACTGACTTTAGCAAAGCATTTGACCGTGTTGACCACTCCATTTTGATTTCCAAGCTACAGCAATTCGTAATTGCCGGATCTCTACTAAAATGGCTTAGCTCTTACCTCCACAACCGCTCTCAACATGTGAAATTCCAAGGGTTTATTTCTAAAAAATATCATGCCAATTCAGGTGTACCTCAAGGTAGCCATCTTGGCCCTTTACTTTTTAATATTTTTATATCAGACTTGTCAGAGGTTTTATCTGATGTGCCTCATCTACTCTATGCGGACGACCTGAAAATTTATTATACTATAAAGTCGTCTTCAGATGCCTGCTTTTTTCAATCAAAACTAAATTCCCTTGAACATTGGTGCAGCGTGAATAACCTACCTCTCAACATCGCAAAGTGTCATGTGATTAGCTTTTCTAGAAAAAGTACGCGCGTACGTATTATACGTACCTTTTAAGCAATACGGCACTTAGTAGAGTGGACAATATTTTAGACCTCGGTGTGGTGCTCGATGAAAAGCTCCGCTTTAATTTTCATTACGACAAAATGATTTCTAAAGCAAGTAAACGACTTGGCTTTATTAAGCGACGGGCCAGGGAGTTTCAGAACCTTTGGGTTACAAAATCACTTTACACTGCGCTCGTTCGCCCTCTTCTTGAGTATGCTTGCATTATCTGGAACCCAGTTTTCGAAATTCACAGCCAGAGATTTGAATCTATTCAGAAGCAATTTTTGCTATTCGCTCTTAGAGGTCTTTACTATCCAAGTGATTTTAGCAATTTACCGTCGTATGAATTTCGCCTTAGACTTCTAAACTTATTACCTCTTGCATCCAGAAGATTAATGTTATCTGCCTGCTTCAGTTTCGATGTCATTAGAGACGCTGTTAATGTCGACTATATACAGGAAAGATTTGTGCTTCATCAGCCCTTGAGAGTCACTAGATCCCGACGAATGCTAGTTGAATATAATCATAGCACCGCATATGCTGATAATGTGCCAATTAACAGATGCTGCAAAATATTCAACAGTATGAGCCAACACTTTTCCCCCACGATATCCAAAGTGTCCTTTGAAAATAGAATTACCAAGGCTCTCTTATCCTACCCTCCCTAGTCTACCGGCCTAGTATCTTCTTATGACTTAGGACTATTTTCATAATTGTTTAATTAGATAATTAATTAATTTCGTTTTGCGTTTTGCGTATTTAATATTGTGACCTACATGTAAATTAGCTTCGTGTATTTATTTATCGAATGTTTATTTATTTATATTATATTTGTTTGTATTTTATACCTATTTTGAACCTGTTTTGTTTTTTTAAATTTGTCTAGTTTTTTTATGTTTTATATTTATTTCATTTATATGTATTATTATTATTATACCTTGTTTGGTAAATAAATAAATAAATAAATAAATAAATAATTTCATTACTTTGAAGTTCTAAATGTTTTTTATGAAAGAAGAACAAATACATTCGAGCTATGAACTTTTTGTTTAAGATATAGAATGATATGCTTAAATATTCGAAGATATTTATGTTTTTGGCTTTAGAAATGCTTACTTTGACTCATGACTAACTTGACATTTAAATCTTATTAAATTTTCTTTTAGCAAATGTTGTATTTCAATATTTAAACAAATAATTCTTTAGATTAAGTAAATTTTCAGTGATTTTAAATTGGAAAAAGTATTTTCTTTAATTATACAACATTTATTTTTCTGAGTGTATATTCAAGCTATTTGTTCCTATTATTTCTCCCCGCAATTCTAATGAGCCGATAAAACGGACAAAAACAAACCTATCCAAAAAAAAAACTGACATCTTAATAAATTTAAATTAACAGGATTTTCTGTACATGCGAATGCTTTTCGCAAACTTAGGACTGAAACTAAGGAGCTGATAAAAAATGCTAGTTCTTCTTACATTTCGAACACTGAAATTTCTTCAAATTCTGGTAACGTCAAGTCCTTTTAGGCACGTAGGAAACCGCTACATACCGTCAAGTCATGTTTCTACGTACTATAGAATAATCTACATACATATTGCTACTTCTCGCTGAACGGATATCACGCAATGTTAATCAATCAAACAGTCACAGTGCTATGATGATTTTCCATAATATGATTGCTACTTGCAGCGTGCATTATTTTAATGCAAATACTCTTTCATTTATAACTGCAAACATATTGACATAAATGCAAGGTTACAATGTGAAAATGTGATTGATAGTCATTGTGCTGATCAGATTCGAGCATTATTGTGAAATCGATCCTATTTTGTGGTTTTACAATAAATAAACAGGAATGAAAAGAAACGGGAAGCCACGCATGTGCCTCACGGCCAATTTGTTTGCAAATTAACCATGTACTCATTTGATTCATAAGACCAGGTTCTGACCAGTCAAGGTGGATTATGTTTGGATATAGAAGCTCATTTGAATGTAATGCAATGTAGTTTGCGGCTCTGCCGTTTAGCACGTGATCTTAATTTTGTGGTTTAAATAAGGTTCTATAGATATAGAGACAAAAACAGGCAGAATGAATGAGAAAGACTGCAGTATTAAACCACTCTAAAGAATGCATTTTTTTTTTTTTATTAATTCAGCATTATGCTAGTATTTAAAGCATTTTAGCAGCCTAACGCTTTGCAGTCGGTGATTAGACTTTTGACCAGATAATGGGCTGGTGTCAATCAATAGATTTTTTCTCGATATCTTAGTGTTAATATAATGTTAACATAATTTTTTTGGCTAAGAAAAATCAAAACAAATGTGATGGCGTTTGTATTTATTTGACAGTTAGTTAAACTATAAACAACTACCTAGTTTAGGGGTAAATTGAATAGTTAAGGGCAAACATAATAGTTTCTTCGTTATACACAGGTGTGCGGATCAGTGCTGTCGTTTTGAAAAATTTCAGAAGAGTATATTTCCTAATCCAAAGGGAGTACTTTATATTAAAAGGGAGTACAACAGTTTTTATTATTATATATTATATATATATCATCATTATCGATGGCGCGACAGCCCAAATCGGGCCTTGACCTCCAGTAACGTTCGCCTCCAATCGTCTCGATCCTGCGACCTGGTTGTCCAGTTATTGAACCCCAGTATTGACCTGCTGTCTGCGTCTATCGTGTCTTCCCAACGTTTCCTCGGCTTACCAACTGGACGCTTCCCTTGTGCTTTGCCTTCCAACGTTCTTTTAGGTAGTCTATTGGCCTCCATCCTTTCGACGTGGCCGGCCCATTGTAATTTTCGTAATTTAATGCATGTGGATACAGGTGGGTCGTCGTATATATGGTACAACTCATTGTTGTATCGCATTCTCCACTCTGTTCCTTCTTGTATGGGGCCAAAGATTCGTCGTAGCACTTTGCGCTCGAATACGTCCAGTGCCTTTTCGGAGTCCGTAGTCAAAGTCCAGGCTTCGCTTCCATAGAGAAGCACAGGTTTAACGAGTGTTTTGTATATGCGAAGCTTATTATTCCTGTGCACGTTCGTAGACTTGATTATGGGGAGTATGGAATAGTACGCCTTGGTTGCTGCATTTATTCGCCGTAAAGTTTCGTCCTTTTCACTGCCTGATTTATCAAGGTGGACTCCTAAGTAGATGAAGCTATCTACATTTTCGATGTTGTAGTCCCCTAAGGCCAAGTTTGGTCTGATTGGCGCCATTTTTCTTGTTTGGGTCATTAGTTTGGTTTTATCTTCGTTGACCCGTAGATTGATTTTTTTGGCTTCTGACTCCAAACTTAGGAAAGCTTCCTTTGCTTCTGGTATGGTCCGTGCTTTAATGTTGACGTCATCGGCGAATGCTACTATTTGCGTGGACTTGAACAGTAGTGTGCCTGTTGTATCAGCTGGTATTCTTCTGATGGCGTGTTCCAGAGCAAGGTTGAATAGCATCGGGGCAAGTCCATCTCCTTGCTTTAAGCCTGAGTTGGTGTGGAAGCTATTAGATAGGTCACTGTTGACTTTGACCTGAGATTCGGCGTTCATCATTGTCACGTTAGTCATGCGGACGAGTTTTGTTGGAATTCCCAAGTCAAACATGATTCGGTAAAGTGTATTTCTGTCTACACTATCGTATGCTTGCTTGAAATCTACGAAGACCTGGTGCACGTCGATATTATACTCCCAGCATTTTTCAAGCACCTGTTTGACTGAGAATATTTGATCTATCGTAGATCGTCCAGACCTGAAGCCGCCTTGATACTCTCCTATGATGTTATCATAGAAGGGCTTCGTTTTACGTTCAATAATTTTGGACAACACTTTATAGGACGAGCATAATAAAGCGATGCCTCTGTAGTTTTCGCAACTTAATTTGTCTCCTTTTTTGTAAATGGGGCATATAATACTTTTTCGCCAATCATTTGGCAACTGTTCTGCTGCCCAGATTTTTAATATTAATTGGTGGAGAATGTTGCAAAGAAGAGTTCCGCCATTTCTGAGTAATTCGGGAGGTATTCCATCTATTCCCGGAGCTTTGTTCATTCGAAGGTAACGTATGGCTGCCTGAACTTCTTCGAATGTTGGTGGAGAGATGTAAATGTCCTGATCTGCTTCTGGGATGTTTGGATCTGCTGAGTTTGTCGTCGGCGCGGGATTAAGCAGCTGTTTAAAATACCGTGCCCATCTTTCCTTAATCTCGACCGAGTTACTGATGATGGATCCACTTTCATCCTTACAAAGGCTCGTTCGCGGTTTGTATCCCTCGCGTAGCTGTTTGATTGAGGAATACGCAGATCGTAGATCATTATAGGTCATGTTTTCGTTCAGTTTCTGGATCTTGTTGTTGGTAAGTTGGCGTTTCTTTTAGCGACACAATTTTTTTGCCTGTCGGCGGAGGATGTTATAGTTTTCGGTTTTAGCGCGTGTTGGTCGTTGGATTAACTCTTTGTAAGCCTCATTCCTCTTTTTAATAGCATCTTGACACTCATTATCAAACCAGTCATTCCGAGGGTTTTGGCGTTTATGTCCTAAGGTCTTTTCTGCTACTGTTTTGATTCCTTCTTTTACCTTTGTCCACATGGTTTCGATATCTGCGTCATTTTCTCCCGCCAGAGGGATATCATGGAGTAGATTTTCGAGCGTCGACATGTATGTAGTAGCTACCGAGTTTTCCTTGAGTTTTTCTAGGTCGTATTTCGGTATTCCTGATTTTGAGTGCTTTTCACACCTCGAAATACGACTTCGGTATTTCGCTCTGATAAGGTAATGATCGGAGTCACAGTTCGCGCCACGTAGTGTTCGCACATCAAGAATGCTGGTGATCATCCTTTTTTCTACGAGAACGTGGTCTATTTGATTGTAGGTGCGACCATCTGGTGATGCCCACGTTCGTTTGTGTATGTCTCGATGTGGGAAGTAGGTTGAGCTTACAAGAAGGTGGTTCCTCTATGAGGCTTCTCGCGGCCGATTTTTGCATTGAAGTCACCTAGAACAATTTTCACGTCATTCGAGGGCAGTGCGTCAACGGTGCGTTCTAAGTATATATATATAAATATATATATATATATATATATATATATATATATATATATATATATATATATATATATATATATATATATATATATATATATATATATATATATACATATATATATATATATATATATATATATATATATATATATATATATATATATATATATATATATATATATATATATATATATATTTATATATACATATAATTATTAATATTCTACCGAATATGTATAGCTAGTCAAACAGAGACTATGAGCTTTGACTTTTACGTAAGTTGGATGAATAAAGGCCCAATTATTCATGAGGCTGGTTACACATAGAGCAATTTTTTGCTCAATTATTGTTATGAGCTGTCCGTATGTAAAGTGGTGGTGAGATAAAATTCTGGAAACAACATTTTCAAACGAAAGTCATCGGGTGGCAGATATTTTTAGTGTTTTATTTATTTTAACGTTGGCTGTATTCCGTTTGTCGTTTAGAACTGTGGAGAAAAAATATAAATATTGCGAGCCGAGACTTCAATGTGCTAGGGCTGCTATTTTGCGGCTGCAGGTCATGTGCAGATCATAGCATATAAATTTGGAAAATCTTTTTTAAGGACGGATTTGACGCCTTGCTTATTACCCATCATAAAGCGAATCTTACTAAATGTTTCAAAGAAATATCCAAATCGTTTAAATACTTCGGTAAATTGTCATATATTGGCTTTGCATCACATTGCAGAGAACAAATGGCAGTAAAAATTATGTGATGCTTAGTAATAATAATAAGTTTAAAATAATTTGGTATTTCCCGGACGTATTCAAAGTTCGAATGTGTTAGTCCATAGATGGCGTCCATTATGGAAAATTATTATTCATCGTACGTGACATTATAAGTTAAAATTCCGTTAATTGGAAATTTTCACTTTACAGTTATAATTGATATATACCATTTTCGAATCAAATTCATAAATATTTGGTAAAAATTCGTGATATTTTCGAGTCTAATTTGAAATTTTTCAAACCAAATTCGTAAATTTTCGAGCTTTCGAGTCAAATTCAGAATTTTTTTTTGAATCAAGTTTATAATTTTTATGGATCGAATTCATAATTTCCTTAAGCCAAATTCATAGTTTAAACAAATATTATTCGTCATTTTTTCGACCCAAATTTGTAGTTTTTTCGAAGAGAATTATAATTTGTGCACTTCAAGATCATCATTAATGAATTTGATACGCAAAATATGAACTTATCTTAAGATTGCATGAATTTAACTCAAAAATATATAAATTATACCTGCGAAAATTATGATTTTTTCTAACAAAAACTATGAATTTGAATTTACAAAATTATGAATTTGATTTGAAAAAATATGAATTCGGCTCAACAAAATTATGAATTTCAATCGAAAAATTATGAAGAGCTATCGAAAATTTATTGAATTTGATTTGAAAAAGTATTAATTAGGTTCGAAAATACTATGAATTTGTGCCATAAATCTATGAATTTGACTCAAAAATGGTATATATCCAAATTCGAGAATTTTTAGCTGTGCAGAGTTTTAACGTTCAGAGTTAAACGAATTAGTACGATACAAAAACAGAGAGAGCTCCCAAAGACCTAAAAACCTATCGTGGTGTTCTCCCCAATTAAAGTCAAAATATCGAAATTAGCTAGAGCCAAACATTTGATTGTACTTATTATCTATCGTTTCGTCAAAGATAAGGGATACATTTTTTTTCAAAACTTTGGCTATTTGCTCATATGATTCATCCTTTAAAATTAAATTAGTCATCAGTATACTTCGTTTTTCGACACTTCAACAGTTTTACAATAATTTCAGAATCTTGTGCAATTGTTTTTTTTTTAATCAAGAAAATCAATGGTGGGATTAACGTGAATGGTAGACTGTATTCTAAAAAAAAAACTATTCTAAGCTCGGCCATTTTAATATTAATTGGATTTTTTAGTGAATGATTCAATTACTGCTCGATTTGACTCGAATTTTGTGCGATTTATTTTTTCATTTCGCAATACATTTTTGCTTAGCAGTTTTTGACAATGTTTACAAAAGGATCTTTTCTCATATCTACCTCCTGAAGTTGAAGGTATAGCCTTTGCTTGAAGCCAATCACACAGTCTTAGCTAAATTTTCCGAAACTTTTGATATCGTCTTTGATTTGAAATATAAATTTGTGTCGCTTCGCGATTAGATCCTGAACTAGAGTCGTCAGTATCCAACTCTATGCTAACCCTCGTATCATTAGTCGCACTGCCTTTCATATTTAACGCAGGTGTGAGCCCTTGAGATATTGCTAGACTCGAGTTTGTATGTTTGTTGAAAGAATCAAAAAGTGTCATCATCAGTTACCATTGAGTCTATTTAATTTTCAAATTGCAATTTTTAAACTGACGAAAGCACAACGAAAACTGGACAGATGTGCATCTGTAAATTCAAATATGTATACTCCCTGTAATTCAGATCTGGCTGCTCCAAGAACCAATAATCATTTTAGTATGCACACAATTAAGTCCAATAAAAATCAAACATAACGCAAATAACAACAACAACAACAACATAGAATGATCACTTAATCAATTGCCACTGCTCCACACAATTTTTCACCAAATGTCTTTATTGGTGTTGCATTATTACTCTTCTGCTGTTATTGCCTTTTCTGCGCTGCTTGTGTTTCTGTGCTGAGAAAACCAAGCTCGATTAGAACGAAAGAAGAAGAAAAACCACATACTTTTCCAATCCAGTTTTTTACGCTCGATTACCCTTGGAACTCCGAGCCGGATGCGAGTATGTGGTTAAGCATGTGAACCTATAGATATATTGGGGATACAGACGGTATCACAATTATTTGTGCACAACATTTTCGAGCCATTAATATTTGTGCACGAACGAAATATCGCTCTAGGAGTATAATAGACGATTTCCCTGTGAAACCCAAACTGTTTCGAAAGTTCTGACCCAGGGACACGGTTTTTTTTTTACTCTTTTACTTTTGATTTATTTTGAAGTTATTTGTTTGGCTTTCTTTTCTTAAGTTTGTTACATATTACTACATGAAGAAGAAATACCTTTGCTTTCTTCTAAAAATTATAGTGATTTCCTTGTAAATTTACGTACGAAAAAGCTACATTTGTACAAATAACTGTGGCACCATCTGTATTTTTATACTGGAGAGAAAATCAAAATGTAGACATAAAACTCTTGATAGATTAAGTTTCACACATACGAATGAGGGGCTGTACATATTTATTGACGCTACCGTATAGAGAAGAGACAAAGTAACCAATCGACGGTACAGGAATCAGTTTTCGTACGCAGCATCAACCAAAAGCATCGAAAGCGAGTCGATCTACGTTACTTTGTCGATCGCGACCGTTCAGGTTACGATTCATGCAAGTATGCTAGGAACGGTCACTATTAACAAAAAAGGATAACTGGTATGACAGTACAGACAATATTCATCGATTGGCAATGCTTTGTTGCATTTAGGTGTAATTTCGCTGATACTACTTTACGAAACCGTGCTGCTAGACCCTAGACTCGTATAATAATTATCATCTAGTAAGTAAATCAATAGTTAAATAAATAATTTTAAACCCTGAGCGCTCTTTTCATTGGGCAGGAATGGGAGCTTAGAAAAACCAGAAGATTATAGAAAAAAATCATGGGAGTCGGGGAAAAATCAGGAAGAGGCGCTGTGTTTCCAGAAAAATCGCGAGAGTCTGAGAAAAAATTGAGAGACCTTAGAAAAAATCAGGGGACTCTAGGAAAAAATTCTACGAGTCTGAGAAAAAGTCATAGGAGCTTAGAAAGAATCAAAATACTCTACAAAACATCCTAGGAGTTTGGGAAAAAATCATATCAGCTTAGAAAAATTTCAAGGGGACTACAATAAAATTTCGGGAGTTGAGGAAAAAAAATCATGGGACCTAAAAAATTTTAGGGAGCCAAAAAAATCTCTCCAAAGTCTAGAAAAAAAATCATAGAAGTCTAGAAAAAATTAGATGACTCGAGAAAAAATTCTGGTAAACTAAGAAAAAAGCATAGGAGCTTAGAAAAATAAAAAAAAACTCTAGAAAATATCCTAGGAGTCTGCAAAATACAAAGTCAGTTTTATTAACAACTATGGGAGCTCAGAAAAAATCAAAAGACTCTACACTGAGGCCATAGACATTTTGTTTTGATATAGAAAGATTTTTAGGGCTGCCATCCGCGAAACTATCAAATCTTCCAGAATTTAAGCATATGTCACAATTTGATACCATTTAACCCTATGATTTTTTTATAGAATGCGTTAATATAAAAAATAGAATAGAAAAAGAATATTTTAAAATGATTGCCGCCCACAAAAATTTCAAAATATTACCAGTTGAAACATTTTATGTTGTTTTTCCATAAGAATATTATCACTTAAGAATTTAATAGTAGCAATTCTTATGATAATCTTCAAGTTTCTGATTGAATATAGAAGAATGAAGCTATTTTTGTGTTTATGGTTTAACTTTCTCTTCTTTCTTCTTCGTTTATCTTGGATCCTCTTGTGCACATACCCATTTAGTTTTTGATTCGCTATCATTTAAAATCGCTTTCACAAAAATATTCGACAAATATACATACTTAGCAATCTAAGGGAAAATGCATTAAGTACAAAAAGCACTTGCACACTCGTACCCGCAATTTTCTTTTCGTCAAAATTACGTGCACTTTTGATGATTTTTGAAGCAATCTATTAGCAAATTATGCCGTTATACACACAAAATTTGCGCACACGTCCAGTGGAAGCGGAAATTATATAAACACAGCTTAACACGAACAATCCTTCTTCCTCATCTATGCAGGCATATATATCCCGTTACAATATAAATTTTCTGTGGAAAATATCGAGAAAGAGAAATCAAAATAAAAACTAAGTGTTCTTTTTCCGTAAATTAAATTTAAGTGTAGCAAGTCCTTGAGTACCGACACCCATTACTTGTTGAATTGTTTCCTGACTCAAGAGTCATTAGATTCACTCCATTGTTATCCTAACTGCATTATCTTGTAAATGGCCAAAAAAAAAAATCTTCAAAATATACCCGGGTAAACAAAACCCGGGCTATGTAAGATTTTTACTTACTAAAAAAATTTCCATCTACAGGCCGCGAAGGTCCGGGCCGGAATTCGCTTTCGTATTACTTCAACCCGATCGTGCTTGCTTACCTATCGGTGTCTACTTACTTCAGAACTTACCAAAGCTTGTGGGTCGGTAAGGCTACTCTTCTCTCACTTTGTGCGCAGTATTTTCTCAACATATGCTGAAACTGTGCACCAGTTACCCCCATTACGTAGCATCGTTTCACCATTGACTCTGACGTGATCATGCCAATCGTGGACTCGAGGCTGCTCCTCAAACTTACGAACCAACTGCACTCAAATAATGTATAATAAGCATCTTCGTACTCATTCATACAGTACCGACAGTATGGTGCACGCACCTTAACCATTCTGTTAAGATACTTTCTGAAGTAACTATGCCCCGTTAAGAATTGGCACAGATGAAAGTTTACCTCTCCGTGATCACAGCTGACTCAAAGGTCCAAAAGATCTATCAGTCTCGTCGTCCAGCGACCTTTGTTGCTTACGATCCAATGTTTTTGCCAAAATTGGAATGTTCGCGAACGTGCTTACACTAGAGCGTATGGGTACCCTTCTTTGCGTTAATACGTGCTCGAAACTTCTTCGTTTGGAGTGCGTCCGCCCAAATTTTCGACGGTACCACCGATGTTAGCCATTAACCTTATTATATACCTTACGGATGTGGTCCCAGTAGGGCAGCTTAGTGTCCAGCGTCACTCCCAGATACCTTACCGGCCTACTGATCTAGACCTCTCAGATCCTCACTGTCAGCGGGATGATAGTCGGTATCCTCAGTTTACTTAGATGTCATGGTGACATCGGGAATGGATTCGCCAAAGCCGGGCCTTCGGTATGTTGGCATAGAGCCCATATTTTGCACCAATAGGTTCAACCTCAACACCAATAGGTTCAACCTCAACACCATCTTCACTATACGCCGCCCTCGAGTGTTTTCAGTGGGCCTGCCCCACTACAAAGCCCTAGCATTGAAGTCGCCCCCGACTATGACATGGCCGCCGATGTTACGGAAAGTGAAACTGCATTCTCTCATAAAGGGGTTACAAGTGCTTTTGCTTTATGAAATCGAAAAAATAAAAAATTTTCTGTTTTAGAAAAGACAGAACACCCAACGAGTGTCCATTGCCAACATTGTCCACAGTCCATTGCTACGGATTGTGAAAAAGATACGGATGTGAAATAGATTGTTGCAAAGTTGCAAAGGTATTTCTTCAGAGGGAAAATGTTGGAGTGCTACAGTGGTCTGCTTAAAGCCCTAACATGAATCCTATCCGAGCACTTATGGGATTATCTCGATAGGAATATTGAAAAGGGTCGACGAATCGAGGAGGAATGGAAATCTATCGACGTAGAAGTTTGCAGAAAACCTGTAAAAAGTATGCCATGTCGATTAAAAGAAGAAATCAGAGCAAAAGGGTACCAAGCCAAACATTAAAATTAGTTTTTCATCAGAAAGCAGAGCCAAATCTTCAAAAGCTAACATATTTTCCGACCAGATTAATTTTTTAAAGTATTTAACTTTTTTCTTGCTTAATTTATATTTAATGAATGGTGTTCCTGAATAAAGCCTATAGCAAGAGATTAATATAAACATACAATTTTATTTCAAAATAAATATTTTATTTTAAACAAATCACACTTTCCGATCCCACTGTAAATTTCCGCCAAGCGTACACAATTTCATGGACCATATTTACTGGCATATTAAATCTTCAAGCAAAACTGAAGCCACTTATTCACCACGGTAAGAACCATGAAATACGTCTGTACAATAGGTCCAACTTGAATGACCGTAAACCAAACACAACATAAGTTAGCGATGTACCTACTATCCTTTATCGAATTAGCTTATTCGGTGGATGTCTTCAACAGTTAAATTCTTATAGTGCTGTCGAATCACAGTAAGCAATTTTCGTTTTATTATTCAAAAATCTCTTTTATTATTTTCCGCGACATTTATTATTTTATTTTGTCACCAAAAAAGTTTGACAATCGATTTTTTTCTACTTTTGACAATTCAATCTGTTTTTAAGTTTTTTATCTCAGCCTACTTTTTTGTTTGAATTTTGATGTGTTTTAAAATGTATAGTGCTTGAACAGAGTTGTAGAATTTGTCTGAAATGGGAGTATTATGTTTTTGTTTTTTTTTTATGGAGAAATATTGATATTTTATAATATTTTGCGGAATGAACATTTCTGTAGCTTCACAAACCTATGAAACAATTTTTCCTGGAAAGTGAGGCTCAAATTAAACGAATCAAGGATTAAGTTCATAAATTTTTTTCTAAAATATATCTGACTATCTTTCTAACTAAATTTGCCTACAGGGTTTGCCTACGATAATTGACTCATGTCTTCGCAGTCGTAAGTCAACAACAGAGCCAAATTAAGACATTGACTGGAACGTTCGTTTCATATACTTTTTTATTATAGCCTACAAAACTGAATGCCAGATTATCTGACTGAACTGGCTGCTTCTGTTAATCTTCCTTTAGAAGCTTCGGTCACATGAAGACAGCGATAGAGATACAGAGAGATAGAGCTGTTCCCGCTGATCATGCGAATAAACTCTTTGTATTCATACATACATACATACATACTTACATATATATAAGACTGATTGATGAGAATTGGCCGGAACTGCAACAATAGTAGTAGTGGCGGTGTAAACTAAGGCTCAATTCACACAAGACAATCGGTGTACCTGTACGGCCACTGAGCCTCCAGCCACTTTCGAGGCTGTAGAACTGAAATAAGAGCTTGCACACAGATCCACAGTTCTATACTCTGTCGGACATTCGGTGGCCGTTTGTCAGAGATGCCAATCTAGGAAATTTTTCTCTAGATCTACAGACATTTTTTCGAAGCAACTGCATATTTACCAGACTAAATATGCTGGAAGATCCTATTTTCAGATTTGAGGGTGCGCAATTGTTCGGAAATTGGCTTCGATCCAAATGAGTGTATTTCATCAAGGCCCGTTAAACAAACCTATACGTACGTGCTCGCGAGAGGTATGTTTATATTGTGGACGAATCCGCAATTGTCGAAATTTTCATTACATAGTTCAATATTTTTAAATGTTTCTGTAGATAGTATGGTACAGGGTACACTAAATAAATTTACCACAAAGAAATCTAGGGAAATTTTCATCGAAATCGAGGGAATTTCTTTTGTTTTTGATTGGCAACACTGTCGGGGGTACCCAATAAGTTGGGTCTGAATGATACTTTTTTAGTTGTTAAGCCCAAGAAACGGTTGATTCCATGGAGCAAGCTTGATGTTGCTTCGATTTATTATTCTACTCGATGGCATACAAAATTTACCTCGAAATATTACTGATTTTCATTTTATACCACCGAAACATGAAAATTTTGAGCCCACTCTGCACATTGGCTCATATCCGGCCAGATAATTTTGAGAGTATGCTTCAAGGCAGCTTCATGTGAATACCATGGAAAGTATCTTAAACGTATGCACTACTCGCATTGAATGAATTAGACTTTCTTACGATTTTCCTATTTACATGGACCTTAGGTTCATGCCTTAAAACGTGTAGAGTAACAGTACAATATAAAAAACGCATCTGCATATAAACCAGGCAAGTATGGCCATTAACCCTCCCCAGACACACTACAATTCGAGCACCTCCCTAGACACACCTGGGTCAATGGAGTCCTGCCGTTTTTTTACCACACTTCGAATCGTTTTAAAATCTGAAAAAATTCATGAAGGTAGATCGATATCTATAGAAAAAGAGCGTGCATTAGGTGATGGATATATATGAATTTTTATTATTGTTATTTCATGGAAATCGACACAAAACACGAGAAATACACGTATTCACTTAAAACATCATAGCTTTTTGTTAAATAAGTTTAAGAAAATTCTACTGTACGAAATGTTTCTTGACATATAGTAGATGAAAGAAAAAAAAAGGACATAATGAAACTTCGAAAAAAGTATAATTATTATGACAAGAGAAAAAGTAAAATTTTTTTGGAGTCGAAAATTCGTTTGAAATTACAATTTTTGGTTTGAAAGTAATGTAACTCAAAGTTTTATACGTTTTTGTGTTATTTATTATTACTTACACTTATTCTTATTAAAATAAATAAAGTAACTGAACAAAATTACAAAATGCATTCATTGCATACATGAAGCTTGTGTTCTTCGCAAATTTTTATTTCTTCGCTCGTTAAACTAAGTGCTAACGTTTCAATAAATTTATATCTTCCCAATGCAGTGTTCGCTTCATTAAAATTGTACAAAATGTTACAATAAACTACCGCTTGATCTAATATACCGAAGAAAAGCTTCGAAGAAAATGCACACTTTTATGCTTCCGTAGACACACATGGGTCTTTGGTGTCCGCAGCTAACTTTGACAGCTCAGCAATTCACGAAGAACGGAGGACCGAGCGTGACGTTCACTACGCCAGTTCTGGATCCAAGTACAATTTTTTAAGTGGAGGTTCGAACCCGAAATATTGACGTACCTGTGCGCCCTGACGATTTTCAAAAACGGTCGGACACCAAAGACCCAGGTGTGTCTAGCGGGGGTTAAGCCTAGAAACTATTGTCACGGCGTAGTGTTTAGTTCAACTTGAAATGAACTTTAATTTCGATTCAAATATTCGAGCATTTGCAAATGATAGTTTTGTGAAAGCTCATCAATACATGAGTCCTGTCGATTGTTAGCCGCGTCTTTCTGTCGGTTTAACAATCAGAGAATTTCAAAATTATTATAGAAAAACCAAAACATTAGAAAACTATATTACACCCCTCACAAAAAAACTCTACGTTTTCGCTGTATTCGTGCTGACGTTATGTATCCTGCACCATAGGGCACTCGAGGCGAGACGACGAAAAATGCGAAAAGAAAGTCCAAATTCATTAAGACGTTACTTGAGAAGGACTCTCATGCTCGAAACAAAAGTAATATTCGAAAATTTATTGATCCCGTCGGCTTCTAGTTTTCAGTTCCACGGACATCTTCCTTTCGTAAATGTGTTCACTTCAAAAAAAAACTCGGGTCCGACTACATGCAGCGACTGACTGGTCGGACCCATGCCCTTAACATTCGATTTTTCATCTCCTATATTTTACGACAACAAGAAAACAATTCTCCGAAACGATGCTGATGGACGACGATAAGAAGAGATGAGAAATATATATGATTTTTGTTGAATTCAATGTTAAGAAAATACGAAGAGAAACGTTTTACTCTGAAATGAAAATACGTGTTTTCGGTGATATTCATTAATGTTCAAAAGGAAAGATGACATGCTTTTAGGCTATAACAATAGATCTCTACCTGAGAGTTATTCTAAACCGGTTTGAAAAATGCATTGTTGAAACTATGTGCAAAGATCAAGCCTATTTTTCCTAAAGGCAATTCTGAATGAAGTCTTGTTGGGAAATCATCCTACAATGTAGAAACTCAGTTTGTAACATTCTGGAAACGTTGTGGGTGTGCATATACATATATACATATGCATGGGTGCTCGCACACCGAATTTACAGGAATTTATATATTTTGTTGTAAAGAATACTGAACTGATTTATTTTAAACTGTCCTTATTTAAAATTAGAGAATTTTATTAGATTTCAGTTTTAAAGAAGACTATTGGTAAAAGATGGTAAAAAAGTAAAAGATGTAGTGATGCTGAGTTTTAGGTCATATTATTTTATTTTTTTCAAAATGATTATGATGCAAGCCAAAATTCCGCACCCTACAACATGCGAAATCAGAAAGTGGACGGACATTTGGTAGGATTTGGATTGAAATATTACAATATGGCTGCCAGCTATGATAATTTCTTATAATATCTCTATTAAGAGATGCCACCATTATATTTTCCGTTCTTTCCTTCTATTATCGAAAAGGAGTTCGAAAAATAAATAAAATAAATTTATTGGTTTAAAGAGCTTATTTATCAATATCACATAGATCAAATGACTGTAAGTTGTCTTCTACAATAGAAGAATTTTATTTTTTTACTGATAGCGTACCCAATGTCAACAACAGGATCCTCGGTCTTTTCCTCACTAATCTTCCTTGCTTGAGTTCTTCGTTCTGCTTGAGTGCTCCTTTATCTCCATATGTGTGCCCTGATCGTCAGCATCCGCCTCGCTTTAACGAATTAACTTTAAATCGCTCGTCTAAAGTTAAATCCACTTTTACTCTCTGTTTTTTAATTTTAGAAACGCAAATTATTCCGCTTTGTCTACTAACTGGTATCATTTCCTCAGAGGGCTAAGTGCGGATGGTGCTCTCTACAAATTTTAATCCTTCTTGTCCAACTTAATTTCCAGTTATAATCCTTCCTATCGTCGTAAAAAAAGTTTCGGCCCTCTGTGGTTCACCGTCGATGTAGCGATTGCTCTTAGAGCCAAACATGCAGCAGATGGCATATACAAAAGGTTCAGCTCGCTTAATGATCTTTTCAAGTAGAGAGAAGACGACCAAAGACGCGATGTGTGTTTACATTGTGCATGTCGAAACTTCTATTACATCCGATGATTCTAAGCCTTCTGATCGCATATCAACTCCATTATAATTTCTGGTATGTATCTTCGTGATACGTCTGCCGCCTCTCCACTAGGTTCCTGTGAGCTTTTTCCTCAATTCGTCTCTTTTACCACCTTCAGTTACAGTAAATCTTCGCCGCCAAACTATTTACCCGCGCCTACTTGTACTCGGTTCTCTTTGTTTTTACTAACCTTTCGGAAAACAACTATTAATTGAGATGTCCTGACGCATTCCGAATCTTTTCGCCAAATCGCTTTTATCTTCTTTGTGTGCTCCTCCTCTGTCACTAGTTGTTTGCAATCATAGTTTTCCATCCTGTATTTTCCTTTCACAGTGGAAATCCACGAGCGAGATTCCCATCTTGCATCTCTAACTATCGTCTCATATCCCTCTTTGTTCTATTTTAGCAATTTCCTCGAAAAATTAGTTACCAGCTCTTACTACTCTTACCAGCTCTTACTAAGAACAGCAAGGGTTCATTAAAGCTAAACTTACAGTTTCGAACTTATTGTCGTTTACTAACACTGTTGCTCCTGCTATCGATCAGCAAAAGCAAGTTTATATTTTATATACAGACTTTTCCAAAGCTTTCAATTCAGTGAACCATGAAATTCTTCCTTCTACGCAAGCTGGGTATGGTCTCTCTGGTGACCGTCTTTCTTGTTTTTGGTTTCATGTGTTCCCTTGAGTCACGAAGAGTGTTCGTCGACTAGTGCCTTCTATTTGAAATCTATAACGGCTGGATATCAGTAGACTCCAGCATTTACATTTTTTGTTAGGAATTCCGGCTGCCCCAATAGAGCTTTATCCATTTTTAATGTGCCTTTTGCACCTACAGAAATTTATTTCTTCTCACCACTTTTTCATTTGCTTTTAATTTTTGATATTTGCTTTCTGATTATGTTATCTTTTTTTTCTTAGTTTTAAGGTTTTTTTTTATTTTTTCTAATCTAGAATTGGATTAATTTCTGTTGATTGTATAGTAAATAGTTAATTAATAAGTAATAGGTAAAATAAGCATGCCCCAGACGGCCAGGAACTTTGCATACTGATGATATTCTTTTTCTGCAGTCCAAACGCAGGACTTTGAAAAGACACCTGTCTCATATCTAACATCGTCCACGGAACGTATTAACGATGAATGTAGTTATGTTGAGGCCATTGCGAGACCTACCAATTTCCACAGTACGGCCGAAAAAATCAGATCACTTCTCTGCGCTGTTTGCAGGTTACAATGCCAGTGAGAATGTCTTATTTTCGGCTGAGTTTGCGCAAAGATTTGACCAGTTGTTTCGGACGGAGAGTGGTTCCTGCCCGTCGGAAGTCTCGTCTATGTAGCCCTCTCAGATCTTTCTGAGATTGCCACTGGCCGAAAAAATACGCTGATGAAGACAAGGTCTCAAACATTATGCTGACAAGACTTATTCTTTCTTTCGGTATGCCCCTCGCTTTAATTATCAAGAACTTTTTAAACATTGTATACTTCCCTGGTACATGAAAGCGATCAAAAATTATATGCATCCTCCTAAATGCAGGCAACCCTTTCTCTCCAATACCTGGTCTATCTCACTGCACTCCAATATAGGGGAACTTATGGAAAGAGCTATCAGTTCTGCTCTCAATAAATCAGTGGCCGAGAGACAAGTTTAAAAGAAGTCTTCATAACCGACATAAGAAGCTTCCAACCCGAGAGTAAATTCACCATGGCTTGTCTCATTGATATGGAGAAGGCTTTTAATTCAGTCTGAATCAACGGTCTAATCTGCAAACTTATCCTTCTGGTCTTTTGACTTGTTCTTAGATATTTAATTAAGATTTTAGCCAATTTTCTCCGTTGCAGGTTGGCGTTCGTCAGTCAGGCCCCTCTTGACTTTGGCGTCCCTCAAGGCTCTATCGTTGACCCCACTCTATTCAACATCTTACCCTATGACATTCCAGATATCTTGTTTTTCCATGATGTTTAAGATAATCTCTACGCAGATAACGTCAAAGAAGGACGCAGTACAACCACCAAGTTGCCAACATTTTCAAATTTCTTCTACTCTCCTTTTCAATTATGGAATTCATTATTGAAGTTTTGGTCGCATATTTTAGAAAAAGCGTACCAAATTTTTTGACATCAATGGGACCAATAAAATTTTCTGCATTAAAATGCTGGACTTAACTGTTTCTCAACTCTTTTATTTTACAATTAAACATACGGACCTTCTTGAGAATGAACTAATCGCTGAGAAAATTAAATAGAATAGAAATGAAAATTTATTTCTAGTATCTTGGATTCAACGGCTCATTTATGGCTTGTGACATATTAATGTCAAAATACAAAAGAGATGCATTATATTTTTTTTATGAATACAAGTATCTGACTTCAAACTTTTTCAACTTGCACAATTAACGTCGTCTCGAGGTATTATTTTTGAGAATTATTTATAATATGTTTATCATCGTACTTATATGTATATATTTCTTAAAGTGCGCAAAACTTCTTGAATTAATAAACAGAATATTGTCTAAACTGAATTGATTATTATGTATTAGCCGTGTTTGTTTGCGCCTCTTTCAACATCATATTGGAATAGTAGCGTTAAAAACAACAACAACAAAATTCCCAGTAGTTGTTTTGAATTCTAGTATCCTAATCTGTTCTCGATAGAGACGCAAAACAAACGTGCCTATTATCTTCATTGCGTTCGTACGAAATCCCAATATGGGGTTTTATTGCTATCTTTCTATATGAATCTCAGTTTGTTCGCTACCAACCATCACATATGTACATACATCACGGATCGTTATTTACTTTTACCGATTCCATTCAAAATAGGTATCCGGTAAGACGGTTGATGCAAAGAGGATATAAGCTACCGTAATTGTAATGGGGTGTGGTTATAAATATTTTTGTCATTGCTTCAGGTCGATGGCTAGCTTTTATTGGTGGCAGCTAAACATCATAAAATTTGTTCGTTAAGTGTGTTGTGTCTTTGTACAAAATTAATAATTGAAATGCGAAGCACAATCGGCCTACTGAATATCTCTATTTTGAATAGAATTGAAATAATAGAAATATTTGCCTGCTTCGATGAATATCAGCATATGTATGTCTGTGATGTTTATCAGTCAAAACCAATAGCATTTTTAGAATAAAATAAACGGTAGCTGACAGATATAATATTGGTTTAGCCTGGAAAAATTGCATATTCATTTTGTATGATTCTTTCAAACTATATTACTTCGGCCTCATAAAAAATTTAATTTTTAAACTAATATAATTTTCAGCTCAGATATTCGCCAGCGCAAGTTTATTTCCACATAACATATTCCAACACGAATGCCCTTTTAAAAAATTGATTTCGATACCATTTTATTTTTTCTGGTTTCAAACTAGACGGAGCTATAAATGCTATGAACACGTCAGATTTTAATAAGGTCGTTAGGTTTACATAAAATCAAAGTCGCAGTTTTTCCACATACAAACTAGTCTGCATTGAAATGATAACCCACTTGAAAAATGCTGATAAAAGGCAATTCGTTGGAATGTGCGATCATCAAAAGCGTATTTTACAAAATGGCTTAGTACTCTATGCACACCTAGCCATTTTTCGACACTGATTTATTGCCTTTAGACATCAATATAAAGTAAAAAAAAAAATGATTGCATTCTGTTCTTTGAATACTTGATTCCTTCTCAATATACCATTTGTAACTAAGATTCCCCCAGCTTTTACCGAAACATATTCATATTGTACAGATTCGCACCTGCAAAAACTACAATTCATTTCGAATCCCACGAATATTTGTTGCATTCACAATCCACAATCGTTGAATTCCCTTAGTTCAATCCATCCCAATCTTCCCACTCAATTCATTCATTCAAAAACACTGTAAAAAGTCTGCGTACTCTATAAATATGTTAGTGAATGCTTAAACAAAAAAGAATTTCCGTGTTTGATTCAATCTTTCAGATAGTGTTCTATCCCGATTGAGGCCGTGCATCCATAATGACTGGCAAAATCTTCGCTGATATGATGATAGTCATTGCTAATAATCCTAAATGTAACGATCATAAAATTGCCATTAAATTTTAATTTGTAGCTACAAAAAACCCTGTAAATATTACCAGATAACTTGCAATGATTCGAATTTATCTTTTAGCTGCATTTTATGTGACAGTTACATTCCACAATCTTCAAGCGGAATGCCATCTAAGATTGAGACATCATTGGCAAGTCATTTACAGAGAAAGATACAGCCAGAGCTCAGCAACTTTCTAACCTCCTCTCATTTGTGGCTCTGTTTTGACAGATCATGTCTTTCATCAATCTCTACATACAGCTCTCTTAACAATCGTCACAGCATCTATATGGGTTTTTCCCTTATCTGGTAATTTTTGAAACGGCTTCAGTTCCAGAAAGGAAGCAAACATAACGCCAAAATTGACTGTAACCAAATTGTAATTAAAGATGTCTTAAATGAATTTATTTTTTCATGTGGAGAAGAATTTTGATAATGTTGACTACATTTGACACTTCAATATATGTATAATGGCAAACGATAATCCACCACAAGGTGCTAGACCTGTTGAAGCCATGGAAACCAGATAGATCAGTGTATTAGCGTTGAGTTGAAATTACGGTAATTGTCAAGGTACAGTTCTTGGCCCCCTCATGTAAGCAATCTAGAAAAATTCCATCCAAGAAAATTCTAAAAAAGTTAGTTTCGTAATATACGCAGATGTTAGTGTATTATTGCTAAAAGAAAACGATTGGCATTCCGTGAAATGTTTAGGAAAATGCAGAGCGAAACTAACAAATGATTGGCTCTGTAAAATAAAAACACAAAATAGCACATAACTTAAAAAAATGTACTTTTTTTAAAGTCGACCCAGTAGACTTCCGGTCAATTCTATAGATTTCTTTATAAGCCTTCAGATGAGACGATTAAGGAATTTGCGGCTGCTAAGCTTGATTACATACCACAATTTCTTATCTGCTAAAAAACTGACGCCTGACAACTTGCCAAATCAGGAGGTGACATCTTTTCGTATTACCCTATCTGCTGGTGTCAACGACCAACTAAAAAAGGCCTTCTGGCTTCATGGAATTCACTAGAATTCCTCGAAGGAACTTCCGTCCGCGGGGAGCAATATCTTTGATTTTGAAATCTTACCTAACCATACAGTTTTCTGTAAGAACCGGGATCGTTTGTTATTTACCCCCCCCCACTCTATTGTGAACCTATGAGCTTTTGCCCCGATAATCCGACCCAGTGCGATCGCACAGTCAGGATTTTGTTGCTGTTTTCAATGATACTATCCTAACCACAATTCGATAAAGATGAAAAAAAAAACGCGACAAATATGAGTTGATTATCTGCTTCATTTTCTGTGTGATGATACGAATGCGTTAAGGGAATGCAAGTCATAAATACATAAAATTCGAAGTTTATCACCTTGAAATGTGACTTGAATCAAGATTGAGTTAAATTCAACTGTAATTTTAAAACCTATGCCCATTTAAAATGAAGTTGTATCCGAAGTAGCTTTTGATACGGTTGCGACCACAGTAATTCATATCTAAACCTTTTCCAAGAATCTAATTCATTATTATAAATCAACAAATAAAACTAGCTTCTTCTCGGTCGTTTTTCTATAGCTTGTCTGCTTTATACCTCTTCATAAGATTGCTGCTAAATAAGTTGCGTTGCATTACAACGCTTCAACGAAAGCCTGTTCGGAATCAAGATCAATTCATCCAACTTTAAGTACAAACCTACATAAAAAGAATGTTGTTGAAGTGTTCTTCTGCTGCTTTTTGTCTTCCCATACCAACAGGTATATATATATATATATATATATATATATATATATATATATATATATATATATATATATATATATATATATATATATATATATATTTATATATACATATATATATATATATAATATATATCAAGATAGGGATTGTCAATGATTTACAGGAGAGTTTCACATTTTCTTTTTGTATGTCTGCTACTCCCAATTTCTGGAACATGTGAAAAGGTACGTAAATGTGTGCCCACATATCTTTTGTAGTCCATGCATCACAGTTCTCCGGGTCGACCATTCACGTTCAGTAACTTGAAAATTTCAGCTCTT
This sequence comes from Nemotelus nigrinus, assembly GCA_947369275.1. Lineage (NCBI taxonomy): Eukaryota > Metazoa > Arthropoda > Insecta > Diptera > Stratiomyidae > Nemotelus > Nemotelus nigrinus. Next base: position 629,258 of record OX376376.1, on the reverse strand, counting down.
CTTTGAAACTTCATCCGTTTCGCGGCCATACCAGAGGTTAAATGAAGACATTATGGATGGTTCGAAGAATACACAAGAATACGATGGTGATGATGATGTCAATAGCGATGTTGATGCTGAAAAGACGATAATGATGATGAGGGGTCCCCACGATAAAGTAAATTGGCGTGCGTTAAAAAGTTGAATTGTGAAATGTGATCGAGGAGTTTGGATTTTAATATTAAATAGTATTTAATTCCCTAAAGCCCAGTTCGTAACCACTATTTTTTTTCTAGTCAGTAGTTAGTTTCGCAATAAAAACATTTGTTGGATGTATCATATTTTATGATCTGTAAAATGAAGGAACAGACCCAAAACTCTCAGGAATTTTTTCACTTTAGATGAGAGTTTTTCATATAGACCGTTTCGGTTTTAATACTTTAATACAGAAATCACATTATACTTCATACTCCGGGGTTTAATAAAGAATAACAATCAATATTCTCTAATAATTTATGATTTCTGAGCTTTTCTTCCAGCATTATTATGTTCACAAAAAAAAACGATATTGTGAGGCATTTTGCAATTAAGTTTTTTGCCATTTTTCTTCACACATTAGACTTTATTAGCTCGGAGTAAATTGTTTGCTTTGTTTTCCGGATGCTTCGATTGTTCCACTCCAAAACCGTGCTCAACAAGTCTCGAATTTCACAGCCAGCAAACCCATCTCTTGCATATTCATGAACCGAATCTACTACTCAAAGTAACACCATTAGTTTTAAAGTAGAAACAGCAAACACCTAAACAACGCAATATCCTTAAACCTAACGCTTAATTCGGCCGAAGACACAAATTACACAGTTCATTAACTAAAAGATGTTGTCTTGAATTCAATTGCTAACGCAGCACCAAAAGCCACAGCACACTTCGTGGCGGAAGGTGACTTAGTCCTCGTCGATTGGCATTTGAGCCTGTGAGATAGTAGAAATGGAGTGGACACGGACGGTATAACTTTCCACCATTAGCCCCTTCGACCCTCTCGCGCACAAAGCATGTTAAAGCTGCCTTTCCGCCATTTCGCCCTGAATGTCAAATTGGAGGGGAGCTACTTTGATTTGACCAGATTCGACGTTTAGTGGACAAAAAATTACTACCATCCCCTTCAATGTAAATCTTATGGGCATGTCTACTCCATTCCTACTACCTCACTGATTTGATCCCAGGAAAAGAATGACAGTTCACAGATCGCTTCAAACAAAGGCTTAACAAAGCTTTCAAAGAACTGAAGGTAGCAGCACTAACAGAAAACAATGGGGTGGAGCTTCGTAGCACACGTCGCTCACTTGTAACGAGTCTTCAGATCTCTCAATGCAATAATAATTCAATAAAACAATAAACTTCAGCTAATGAAGTCCAACAGATTATAATTGTGTAAACCTGATGCAGAAAATGTCCAGGAAGTGATCCCATCACCAACGTTGCTTTGCTTTGTATCTCTTCAGTGCTATCTTTAGAACTGAATATTTGCCGCACACATGGAAAAAGCATCCTTGAACTGGGCAAAAGCTCGTCTAAAGTGGCATCATATAGACTTTGCAGTCTGCTACCTAGCGTTTCCGAAATGCTCAAGAATTTGCTTAAAAACGCCACCAATACTCTAGGAGCAAGAATGCCCTTCACAGGTCTGGGTATTTACAAAGGCAGATACGGACAAGGAAATTCAAGCATGGAGCAAGAAAAAGATCGACCGCCTCTGGCTTAATCTGGAGGCCTGGCTTCGATAAAAAAAAGAGCAAAAGAAGCGATGGCATAAAGTGGCCTATGTGGAGCACTGACAGGTCACCTTCCCTGCAAAATGTATCTCCACAGAATTGATAAGCACTGACAGGTCACCTTCCCTGCAAAAAGTATCTCCACAGAATTGATAAGGAGCGGGACGACTGCTACATATACTGTGGAGAAACGACAGACTGTGTAGAACATCTTCAGACACTCTGTCCAGCACAAGCGAGACGAATATTAGAGCTCGTTGGCTCTGCTCTTCCCTCCATCAGGGACATAAGAAATGTCCCGTCAAGGAATATATCCAAGTTCATAAGAAGCCTGGACACCCTATATATAGGACATAGCGCAGAGGTGGCATAATAGACCCAGGCGGCCGCAGTGCTAGGGACCTTCTGTAGCCACTCCAGGCTATCAAACAATTAATCAAATATTGAATTTTTGTGCAATGAAGTTGTACATCACAAAAATCTGGACAAACATTGGACAGAAAATTCACGTAGGATCGATCAATAGTTCACGAGATATGATTCTGAGAAAACTTCAGTGAAATTCAAGTAATCCACTCTCGGTTATGCATTGTAATGAAAATGGTCGATAAATGCATTAAAACGTCGAAGATTTTTCGGGTTCATTTCTCATATTTTACTTTCTCGAAATATTTTTATTTTCAGCTCGTTTCTTTTGATGCAAGATTAGGCGCAGGACTATGTATATATATAACCAGAATAATAAGAAACTAGTCCTTTCGCTTGAAAAAATGGATATTTGCCGAATATTTGCCGAACATTTGCCTTTTTAAAAGAAAACGCTAAGATGTGTCTATGGTGCTTTCTGTTACATTAAGGCTAGTATCCACCAAACGTGCTGCGTGCGTGCTGTTCGCGCTCAGCCAGCAAGCTATCGTCTACACCAAAAGAATATCCTATTTTGTGGGATAATTCTAAGAAAGACTATAAAAATTAAATAAGTTGTTAAAAAAATTACACTTTTTATTTCTCTATTGAAATTTTAAAATTATATAGATATGTTACTTGGACATAGTCGTGCATGACAGATATTAGAGCCTGTAAAACTATACTTCTACTAATTAATTGTTTCGATACTTTGAAAAGATACGAAAGACTGATAAAACTGTCACCAGTAGCAAAAAAACCCAAAGTAATTGCAAGTCTTGTTTTTACGTCCACGCATGGCCGATAATTTGTATTTCTCTTTCCTTCAAGAGGAAAGAAATCCACTTAATTGATCAATTTTTAAATCACCTAACTATGTTAAGTATAAATAAGGTCGAATACAACATCGTGGATTTTTTAATATTTTTTTTTAGAAAGCTCTGATAATATTATATAGGATGTTGAACGAATAACAATTTCTTCTTCATCAAAATTCATTTTGAACATTCACGCATTTCTTTCAATATACTGATATAGAAAATTCTGATTGGGAAGCAAAGAAACAGTGCGCATACAGAACGCGCGCACGGAAGCAAATGTCTACACTAAAAGTGCTAGCACGCAAGTTACTTTTCTGTTTGCGTACTTGATGTGGACGTTGCGGATGGAGAGCGCGTACATTGTTCAAATCTGAACGCGAGCTGTGCGCAAGCTCCGGTGGATACGAGCCTTTAGACTATTTTTCTCCAGAGCTGTCATTGCGAATTTTTCTAAATCAAATTATTTTTATTATTCATTAGGGGGATAAATGATTATAAATTAATTTCGAAAAACAACTTGACAACTTATTTGAAAAGAAATTTATTTTTCAAAAATTTATGGTTAGATTGTGTTCCAGTGGCTCAGTTTCATGATCTGCCTAAAGTACTAGACTTTGTTCTAATATAATACGCCTCTTGTGGCAATATAATCTATAATTGGCATTGGTTGCCAAAAAGATTTGTGTTGAAACGATAACTGTCATGATTAAATTGCTAATTTGGGGCCAATCGCATATATATTCAAATAATGCTAAAGGTTTGAAAAAGCGCTTTCATTTTCTTCGAATATATCGCTAGATATGATTCTTCTAGAGATAAACAGCAGTAAGCAGTTTGAACTTTATTACAATAAATCAATTCATGCGATTATTGACCCTTTTTTACACGAATATTATTTTGATTTCATAAAATAATACTGATCAAAAACTCCTTTATACTGTAAGATCAAACGACAAACAAGAAAATATTCAATGAATATTTTCCTGCTACAAACCCTAGTGTGGTATACTGCTTACTCTGCCTGTAACCAAAGATAACGCTTTGCTCACATTGCGAAAGTCAATTTCAAATAAGATTAAAATATAGTTCTTAGTGGTAATTGATTTTTTTTCTATTTTGCTCACGTTCTAGATGCCTGAAACGACTGAGTATTTAGAAGCAAAGTTAATTGTTTCACATCATGCGATACCAACTATTGCATTGATAGCAGTTTCATTTCTGATGACCAGCAATCACAAACTTTATCAAATGTTCGTTTTTAAGCCTATACAGTTAACATTAAAATTTAATGATTAATTTTGTTGCACAAATCTTACACGAGTTTGTAACGATAATGTGCATATTCTTTTTGTGCCATTGTAGTAAAAGTGATTGCAATCAATCAATAGCTTCTAGAATCTAAATACATAAAACAGCGATCAATAAAATTACACATAAACAATTTTATATTATATGGGTCACTTTATATTATATTAGTAAGAAAAAAATCATTTTGTGGAAGACGTATTTCGAACGGGTGGCCAGCAAAACATAAATATGCCGTCATGTGTGAAGAGGGCATGAGGAAGAGGCTGTCATAAAATTGTTTAGCTTTGCTAATAATGATTATTATATATAATGTGCGGACCACAATACTAGATAAGCTCTCATCCGACCATAAACCCGTACTATTCCTAATAGAAGACATCTACATTGACGATCCCCTAAAATACAGATCAAAAACTAACTGGCAGGCTTTTCAGAGCCCAATGGAGACCGAGATCCCACAGCCATCTCTTGAAACAGCCAGAGACATTGATAGAGCTATTGAAAACCTATCAACACAAATAGCCCAAGTGAAGGAAGAATTCACCACAAAGACCCCAATAGAAGGCTATAACCCATACGAGCTCCCAAGGGAAATTAAAGAGCTGATCCGCAAAAGAAACCGAATAAGGAGAAGAGCTAGACGCACTGGAGATCCCAGCTTAAGACGGGAAGTGAACCGCGTCACAAACCAAATCAGCCAACAAATCTCACAGTTCAAGAACGAACAGTGGGAAAACTTTCTCCTGAGTATGGAACCAGGAGACAACAATTTCTGGAGAATGACTAAATATTTTAGACAAAAAAACAAAGTAGCAATACCGGCAATCCACGGTCCTAATGGCCTCAAATATGACAACGAGGGAAAAGCAGAGGTATTTGCAGACACATTAGAACTGCAATTCAAAGAGAATACAACAAATACAGAAGAATACGACCAGGAAGAAGAGATAGAAAGAAGAGCCGCTAATATTATAAAAACAGCTAGTCAAAGAGAAGAAGAGATCCGTCCTACGGACAAAGAAGAAATTAAGCAGTTGGTAGCTCAGCTCAAAAAACGAAAGTCACCAGGACTTGATACGATTACAAATACCTCAGACACCTACCAGACAACAAAATCCAACAGAAAAAAACTATTACCCTAGCCCCTGGAAAAAAGCAACAATAACAGTGGCTCCAAAACCAAACAAAGACCTCACCTTTCCGCAAAACTGGAGACCAATCAGCCTTTTATCCTCAATCGGGAAGTTAGTAGAACGGCTAATACTTTCACGACTTGAGGAAGTAGTCACTGACAAATCCATCATTCCAGAAGAGCAATTCGGGTTCAAAGCCCACCGCTCCACCGAGCTACAGCTAGCCAGTTTGACCCTGCACATAATAACTGGATTCAACCAAAAGAAATCAACAGGCCTTGTCATGTTTGACGTTGCCAAGGCGTTCGACAAGGTCTGGCACGTGGGTCTCATCGTTAAAATGTACGATTTCAATATCGCAAAACCTCTGATACAATTGACTGCATCATTCCTTGAGGGCAGAACCTTTACCGTTCGAATAAATGACCACTTCTCAAGCACACGACCAATAGAAGCAGGAGTTCCACAAGGCTCTCCACTTTCACCACTGTTGTATACCTTATACACTGCAGACATCCCGATGATGCCCACAACAAAAATCTCCCTTTTTGCAGACGACACCTGCATCTACTACACATCTCGAAAGGCTGAATTTATAACCAACAACCTCCAACACTACATAGATACACTGATCAATTACTTCCATCCGTATCAACGCGGAAAAAACGCAAGCAATCTTTGTGACAAGACGACGAAGGCAAAACCCAAGCCAACTCACAGTAGACAACGAACCCATAGAATAGAAAACGACAGCCAAATACTTAGGACTCACTTTTGACACCAGACTTTCGTGGAATACGCACATACAGAACAAACGAATACAAGTTAGCGTAATATTGAACCAGCTGTATCCACTAATAGTATCTAAAAAGTTTAATATTAAGAACAGAGCCCTTATCTATAAGCAGATCATCAGACCAACCATCACATACGGAAGCACCATCTTTTACCAAACACACAGGACAAACAAGAAACAGTTACAAACATGCCAAAACCTGGCCCTGAGGAAATTAACAAGGGCACCCTGGTACATCAGAAACACTGACATACACAAGGACTTACGAATAGAAACAATAGACAAATTCATACGAGACAAGGCACTAAAACTATTCGAAACAATCGACAGACATCCCAACAGCACCCTTGCTATGTTAAGATACCAAGAGCAGAGAGAAAACGATATCTACTTAAACTTACGAGAATTAGGAAGCTAAAGTAGAAGATCTACGAGGGAGCAACCAAGAGACTAACATAAACCAGAGAGGAAAAGGAGAGCGCAGGAACGCTCACTTAGAGGAAGGGAGTCAAAGTGCTGAAAGCAGTAGCTCCAAATTAAAACAGTTTAAAGGAAGGAATCAATTAATAAATAAAGATAAAGTAAATATATATATATATATATATATATATATATATATATATATATATATATATATATATATATATATATATATATATTTATTATATATATTCATTATATATTTATTATTATATATATATATATATATATATATATATATATATATATATATATATATATATATATATATATATATATATATATATATATATATATATATATATATATATATATATATATATATATATATATATATATATATATATATATATATCGACGGTGCCACAATTATTCGATCATACCTATGCTGGCCTGCTAAGCATAAACGTTCTATCTACATTTTAGTACTTTCGAGATATTCAATAATTTATTTTTTGATTTGTACTAGAGATTTTAACAGAGTGTGTAGTGTTCGAACTCGGTCTTAACTCAAAAATGAGGAAAATGCAGATAGAACGTTTATGCTTAGCAGGGCAGTATAACTCTTTCATACGCAAAAATAAAAATAAATCACTATAACTTTTAGAAGAATGCAAAGTTCTGGCTCTTCTTCCACAATTTTTTGTACACGTAATAAATATCTGCACCAGGAGGATAATGGATAATTATAATATTATATGACCACCGCGATCTCAAAAATATCTTGGCTGATAAAGTAACAGCAGAAGTTCCCAGACAATCTGTAACGCATTTAGTAATTTATTTCGACAAATTCACTGAGTAGGCTACATGACTTTTTAATAATGTGTGCGTCTGATACAATGAAAATAAGTTCATCAATTCTAGAAAGGGTTAATTTGGCTTCATAAGTGGGGCAGCTTCAAGAAGGGCGTATGGGGTGTGTTTGAAATGGTATGGCAATTTCGGTGATTAATTAATTAATTGTTATGAATTGCTGTTAGAATAAAATAAATAAAAGAAGATAAGAACAAAATTGAATTACAAAATAACAATAAAATTACAAAATTAATGTACAATAAAAAACCAAATAGAGTTCAATAGGATGAACTAGGTAAAAAAGTTTAATACGAAGTAAACTTTTCAAAATACCAACACACTGTGGGAGAGAACCAAGCGGAAAATTATTATGCGTCCTCAGTAAATGCAAAGTAAACTACCGTACGCGCATAAAGTATAATGCATTAAACAGTGTGGTTGATCTGATATGCCTGAAATGATGGCGTTCTGTAAAAAAAACACGCCATAGATTAGGACAAACAGCCGCGGTAAACTTAAGAAAGACAACATTCATCAGGATGCGTTCTGCGCCGATCAAGTCGCTGAATATTAAGGATTGATAGACGTTCACTATAAGGATAATATAAAAATAAGACAGCGCGTGAACCTTCTCTGAACAAATTCAACCGCCTCAGACCCCACAAGAGTAGAGCGAACAAAGGAAAGAAAAAGACCGACACAAGTGGAAATGTCAAAGGAATTGCAGTTCGAGTGATGGTACGAATATAAATATCAAACTTGAGCTTCCAATCGAAGGTAACATCGAGGTCAGTAAAAGGATCCACAAATGAAAGAGTGTAAAATAGTGCAAAGAATCTCAAAAACACAAGATTTCAATTTAAACGACAGAGAGAAATATTTGGGGACATTCAGGGACAAGTAATTGCAGTCACACCACGAAACAAGATAATTTAAGTCGTTTTGTAGGGCAAGATGATTAGAAGGAGCATTGATAACACGAAAGATTTTCAAGTTATCAGCGTAAATTAGGAAAGGAAAAACAATCACATTAGGAAGATCATTGACGAAGTGATCAAAAAGCAATGGTCCAAGAATAGATCCTTGAGGTGCACCGGAGTAAGGAAACAAAAGAGAGAATGAGGAATCAGGGCGGGAGCTATAGCAGTTCCGGTTAAATATAAATGATGATATCCACGAGAATAGGGGCTCAGATTTACCAGAATGCTCTACCTGGGTTGCGTTGTACAGATAAGCGGCTGCAACTGCTGTGACCAAATACGATGCCAGTTTTGAATTTGAAATTTTTTTCGGAATGGAAACAATGCATTTGCAACATTAGATCTCCCACAAAAAAAATATTAAGCACATACTGCCTGAGGCCAATGACAAATACGGCGGTTCCAGCGAAGCGTTTCCCGAGAGGAAAACCGAGTCGGTTTAGTTTTGCACTACCAAATCGAGAGGCGTCCAAACCGCGGTGTGTGTCATCACAATACTAAACGAACACACAACTAAACCGAATCGGTTTTCTTCTCGGGAAACGTTTCGCTGGAACCGGCGTGTTTGTCATTGGCCTTATAGTTGAATGAGCACCTGCCCAGCAGGTCAATTTCATATGAATTGACGAAGTTATAGTCCTTGTCTTCTGTGACATGCTCGTACAAATAGGCACCCACCCACAAACATTTATCCCGGTCGGTCCGGTCACCTTGCTATTTATATTTGAAGCTAAGCATATTTCAATATCAAAGTGTTGCTGTTGAAAATGAGTTCGCTACATCAATATTCACCGGCAACTAGTATCTAAACCAGGGGTGGGCAAACCTAATACTGGTATGATCGACATAAATTTTTTTAATTTATGCGCGATCGACTTCGAAAAATGGGTTAAATTAAAAACAATGAAGGTCTTTATTGATATCAATATATTAAATAAATTGTATTACTACTTTGTGCTATGCACTTTATTAATAAATATTTTGGACTAATTTTTGATATATATGCGTGACTCTCCATTTCATCAAAAAGTATTGTAGAGTTAGGCTTGTAAGCACTGATGCACAATCGAATAGATGCCATTAAGTGGTCATCAGTCAGAGAACTCTTAAGTTGCGATTCGATGTTTTTCATTTGAGAAAACGTTGCTTCACATCGATAAATGGAAGCAAAGAAAATGCAAATATCATCATTGCCACCAATCTCAATAATAGATATTTTTCATGGCAATAAAATTCAAAAATAATTTTCATTTGCGCGTGCTATTGTTAAAGTTTCTAACTCTAGATCCGATGTATGAGCTAGATTTGATGAAATATCCGCGTTATCGGATTCTTTAAAAGGAAATGAAGTAAATTCAAAAATTGGTTGAAGGTTATTAAGATTTTGCGGAATTTTTCGCGAATTGAAGGATGTCTTTCAGCTTTTGCATTTTACATTTACCAGTAAGTTTAATATGTTTTTCTAAATATGGAAAATATTTGAAAATTTTGCCTATTTAATTGTGAAGCAAAAGGTTATAATTATACTTCAAAAACATTTTTCGAACTCAACAAGTCAACAATATTTTCCTTTTCCTTGTAATTGTAAATTTAGCAAGCTGTAACGGCCCATAAAATCCGCAATCATTTCACGCCAATTTAGTATGTGCAGTTCATTCTTTAGGCTAGTACTGAGTTAATCGTGAAGCTAAATTTTGACATGTCTCCATTATCTGGTCAGTCTTTCGAGCAAAAATTTTGAAAATGCAGCAAAGCGGGGACACTTATCATTTCTGACGGATAAGATGTCAAGATTTTGAATTTTCGAACGATTTTGTTATTGAAAAGACATTTACACAATTCAATTTTCAAATTCAAACACCAAATGTCAATGTTTAGCTCGAAAGAATGAACTGCACAAACTAAATTGGCGTGAAAAGATTTTAATCTAAAATTTTATTTTATCAAAATTAAGATTAACCTTTGTTGCGCTGTGTGTGACAATTTACTATCTCGGTAGCAGGGAGACGAATCCAAATGCAGGCAAGGTGTATAGCGGGAAGCAAAAATATAAAGTGTGTACTTTAGAACACAGAGATTTAAGGAAATGAAACAAACATATACGAGATTTAGTGAAGCATGTTTACTAAAATGATATAAATCTATAAATTGCACAAATCGAGAGCATATCTATCTCGGATTTTCTCTTTGGCTTCTCCCCCACCAAGGCTCTGCGAGCTTTTGTGTGAACTGAAACTCCGTGGACTGTCCGATTGGATCTGTTAAGCCAAGGCCCATTCCAAAATGTACTGAATAAATCGTCTACTAAATTTTTAGTTCACATTTTAAATTATTAAAAATGTCTGTGATCGACTGTCGAACTGTTGATCGCGATCGCGGGGCGATCGACCGTTTGCCCACCCCTTATTAAAAATGTCTGTGATCGACTGTCGAACTGTTGATCGCGATCGCGGGGCGATCGATCGCGATCGACCGTTTGCCCACCCCTGAATTCTAAACCTTGATAATATCAATGTTTTTGAGTTAGTGAGCTCCCAATATGTGATTTGTGTTATATTTTGGAACTTTTGCCAATGAATTTCCTCAATTTTGGCGATTTATATGTATATACAGTGCGCAATCATAGGAAACTTCAATCAAATTTTTGGTTCATGTTTGAAGTGCATACGAATCTTGAGCATTTCTGCTAGCTTTTGTTCTAATGCTCTGAGTTTGCGTTGACATCGATCACATACTGAAATATAAAATGAACAATTCCCCGGTTAGTATTGCCAGCCGTGAGTTTCGACATTTCGGTACTGATTTGCTGCATGCGCTCCATAACATCTGCTGTAATAATGTGCCTCATAATCAAAATAAATTCGAATCACGTCTTCTTTTGACTATTCTCTGCATGCGTTGCAGTAATTCGATATATAGCAATGGATTTTGATTTGGTTGTGCATGCGCATGGCTGTTTTTAAATAGTCTACGTTTGCGTTATTCTCGTGACTAAAGCAATATACAACATGACATTGAATCTTGAAAATATCACAGCAAAACACGTGCGCGGAGCCCCTCTCCAATCAAGCATGCTGATTTTGGAGCTAATTATCGAGACAAAAGTAATGCCAATTTTAAGCTTAGTAAACTGATTAGTCCAACAAGTAAGGACATACTTAATTAGCATCATCTGAACTTTACATGGTTAAATCATGTCATTAGACTTGGAGTATATTTAAGTAATGTTCATTATGTATGTGTCAGTGATTAATATCAACTTTTTCTGCGCCCGAGATTTTGTTATGCTACCAACTTACGACGTAAAAAAAGAAGGGAATCTTCAAAAAACATTTACTTTTTATTTTTAAGCAGATAACATACATGCTCGTTTTTATTTCAAACAATTCGTTTCATTAACCAACGAAAACTTAACTAATATCCTTCAATCGAAGACAAGTATCGAAGAACGCTAGAGTTAATGTGGAAAGAGGGTTTGTCCGCTTACTTGAACAGTACCTTATTTTTCTTTATTTCCCAACGTTAATACACAAGTTGAAACGAACGTGAGCTCTTTTCAACATGTATTATAGTGATACACCACACAGTTTTTTTTATATGAGCATGATCTATTCAAGAATGAAATAAAATTTAAGCTCGGCTACAGGGGGTTCTACATGAATAACAAAAGGTTGGAACGACAAGACACAGAGGAGGCGAGAGAAGAGACTGGAAGAAATAAAGTCATTAAGCATCAACTCGAGAATTCAAGTTCTTTTCTATTCTCGTTTTTTTTCGAGATCTAAGATCTTAATTTCACAAATCTGTAGGCTACCTTCGGGTTATGTTTTGCTTTGTATCCCGAACGAAGGCCCCGATTTTAAGTTGTGGCGGCATGTGAATGCATGCGCATCTTAATCGTAGCGCTGTTGATGGAGCCTAAAATTGGTACGTTGAGATAAATTGAAAGTGAGAAACTTGCTTTGGACATGATGTGAAGATGATAGAGACGTTATTGTCCCGTCCTGATGTGTCTTGAATTTTCAACTCATTATAATTTCAACATAATACTTCTCGCGACTTGATTCTTTATGCATAAATATATAGTTAGCTTTAAGGTGGGGTGTTTTGTAATGCGTGGATTACCTATAGAAAATTAAGCTTGATCTTCATGACTGCAGTTCATTAAGCAGAGTTTCTGAAATCTGCTTAAAACATCAGGCACTGCACACAAATATATTTTGCTCTTGTCAATTTACGGCTATTAGCTAGGATTCATGTAATGCATTGTGCGATCTGATCAAACATATCTAAATAGCAAGAAAAGTACTTTGACAAGATTCGATTGGTCCCCTTTGGTCTTTGAATTATAGTAGTTTAAACTTGCTCCTATAATCTTGGTATGGCTCCACATTCAAACGTGATTTTTTTTTTTCGAAAGGTAGATCTGAGTGTGTGAGTCAAGAACTTGAGAAAACAACTCAATCAACGTAGAATATCCCAAGAACGAGACAAGAATTTCTCGCCTTGTCAATCGGTCGAAGCATATACAATTTTGGGATGCTATTGAAGTTCAAAGTCACAGTCAATGAAATAAGTTTTACAGCGAGAAGCTATTGAGAATTTAAAATTCCACGTTGTGCAACTGTGCTGGAACAGGTAAATTTTTAAATTGTTCGGGTACCTACCGACTACACCGGTATCCGTCTCTTTCTTCTGTTTGTGATTTGATAGAGCACTCAATTTTCCTCTTAGGCCGAAATATGTTGTTCTTTTTATTCTTTTCTATTCTTCATCATCTAGTTTTTAAGAAAAAATCACCGATTCCAGAATTAATAAATATAAATGTTTATTTTATGCATATTGGCTGTTAAGAAAGCTGTTAGCGTACACGGCGTCGCAACGTAAATTCTGATTCTTTTTAAGATTAAGTTGTCTTCTCGAAGCCGTATCTTGATATGTTTTATATCGAAACCATATCGGAATCCATTTTTAAAGGCATGCCTCGATAAAGCTTCGTATATATGAATATCATTAGCTGAATGCTGTTACTTAGATTTGTTGTCGGTATTAAATGGAAGAATAGAGACTTTGAAATACGTACGTACTAGAATCCTACTTAACAATAATGCCCAACATTGAATTGAAATAATTGAGAGTCGTTTCACTCTTTCAGAAATCTGGTACAATTTCGCCACAAGTTCATGAAACTCACTTGATCGTAGATAAATGTCAAGTGATTTGTCGGATTCAGAATTTTCAAAATTTTGAATTTGGTTTAGTCGTCGAGTGAATGAAGGGCACGAAAAAACTGTCATTTTCATATTTTATGAACCTAATATCGTCATTTGATATACGAGACGAACTAGGGAACCGTACGCAAAAATAGTACAGCTGGATCTATTCTTGGGCCAGGTCTATAAAATGTATCTTGCGTCCTTGAAATGCCGGAAGATGTACTGCTCTTGGTGGGTTATGCCGATGACGTAGCCGCTGTCATTACATTTAGAAATCCTCACCTCGCCCAACTCAAACTCAATCAAGTAATAAGAAGGGATGAAAAGCCTCGGTTCCAGCTGACGATCACAAAAACTGAGATTTTCACGCTGACGAAGACGGCGATACCAACCCATAACGATTATCTCTGAAGTACTTAGTAGACCAGAAAGTACGCCTAAGCATCTTGAAGTAATGTTGGGCTCCAAGCTGGCTTATTTATTCAATCATCTAATATGACAGACATATTCCAATTAGTGTATAGATAAAGCAAAGTTTAATAAGGAATTTAAAAAAAAAAAAAAAGGTAATTTATAGAGACAATATATCGTGAAAAAATGGTAGATCTACTAAATAAGAGAAAAAATACAACAGTTTTTCAAAACTGTTGTTTTGAAAACGATAACCCTGTCGTTTTTAGGATATTTTTAAATTCACTAAAATTCTGTGGCAAAGAACCAAGATCAAGGTTGATGTGCATTCATAGTATGCGCAAAAGCAGTGAATAAAAGTATGCATCCGTGCGCGCGAAAGGGACATTAGAAATGGTCGTGGCTCTATTTGAATGTTGTGACTCATCATGAACAGATATTTTGAATCAAAGATCCGACAAAATGTGGTGGTGATGCAGTTAAAAGAGAAGACACTCATCCTAGAACACTCTCCGAGATTCCAAGGACAGAATTTTAAATCAGGTTACGTTCACTATATTCAACATAGGGGACATTATAACTTGAACAGCAAGGAACGGACACCACAATTCACAACAATATTCAAGAATATTGCGAACAAAGATAGAAAAAGATGCACAGAGGTAGAGATATTATGAAAAAGCTTTGTGGATCTGATGTGAATGATTTGTTGGTCAAATCTAAGCTTAGTATCGAATACGACGCCAATGTCTTTGACTTTTTTTTTCACCACACCAAGAGGAAATCCAGAACTATGATAAGCGAATACAATGGGGAATTTCCTATTGGTATAAGACATCTAATGCCATTTCGAAACATTTAGATCGAAAGAATTGGCAGTACAGCTGCTCGCTATCTTGCAGCGAGCCAATTACTCTAAATATCTTGAGGTTATCAGCACATAAAAGCCAAGATGAATTCATGAATGAACTAATTCAAGGAAGGCTGTTAGTGAAGAGTAGAAACAGAAGGTGGGCAAGCATTTAACCTTGTGGAAGTCCAGAGATTGGATGGAAGAGAGATAAGGAGATAAGGAGGAAGAAAACCAAAAAATCCATAGCTCTCCACCTTCAAGAGCAGTAGCTCATGGCCAATAGAATTAAATGGAGAGAATGGAGAGCACATCCGAAAAGCATACGAAAAAACAATTTTCGTTCAAAATGTATTGAATGTATTGAACAAACAGTTCAGTTTAGTTGAAATAGTTGAAATATCCTACATAGCTATGGTTTTCGCATCAAAATAAACAGACATACGTAGCTATTGACTGGGTATCGAATGTTCATTGATTTGGAAGAAAGCTCAACTCAGGAAATAATATAATGCTTCAAAGTAATGCTCAGGTTCATATCGTTCAGTTTCTTAACGTACGAGGGGCGGCTGATAAGATCGCGGCCTATGTTACTTAGCGATGACTTATCATCTGATTACTGATAAAACTAATTGTGTGACTCATTGTTAGTATATATAACACCTTTTTTTTTATTTGGTTCACTACCACTTCTTCATTGAACCAAGCAACAACACCGCGCTGTGATTAAATTCCTTGTTAAAAAACGGAAATACGCCAAAAGAAATTATTGAAGAGATGTCATCGGTTCTTCAGGATTCCGCATCTTCATATAAGATGGTAAAAAAATGGGCTCGGCTATTTCAACAAGGAAGAGAGGCCTGTGAAAACGATACCCGCCCAGTGACGGTCGTGATCGAAGAAAATGTCAAAAAAGTCGAAAATTTTGTACTGGCTGATCAAAGAATGAAATTGTGGCAGATAAGAGAAGGACTACAAATTCTCAAAGAACGAGTTGGAGAGATTTTTTCGACAAGCAGCGACGATTGGAGAGTTTTGACGATTTTATTAGAGACTGAATTGGATGAAGTTTGTTATCGCATTGGAGCCGTTGATTAAACCTGAATTCATCAGCATGATCTCGATATTGTGGGTAATAAAAGGATAAAAGCCACCAAAGATTTTCAAAGCGGAAAAGTTGACGTCGAAGATGATGGCTAACATTTTCTGGGATAGCGAGGAAATTTTATTAATTGATTACATGCCAAGAGGGACTACAATGAACGGCCAGTATTATGCGAATTCACCGGGAGAGGTACGTGACGCAGTCGTACAGAAGAGACATGGCAAGTTGGCGCGCTGAGTGCTGTTTCTACAAAACATCGCATCCGTTCACACCGCTCAGGCTGCAAGGGATGCCTTGAAAGCTATTAGATTCACAGATTGATCACCTATCCTCTACAGTCCGCACATGACACCTAGTGACTTTTTCTTTATTTTTTTCAAATTTAAAAAAGAATTGACGGGGACGAAGATTTTTGAACGACAGTGAGATGACGGCGGCTGTTGAAAATCATGTTGAAGAGAAATCGAAAGAAGATTTTTTTCGGTGCTATAGAGCCATTATATTCACGATGTGAAAAGCGTATTTCACTTGAGGAGGATTACATTGAACAATAAACAATATAAAACTATAATTTTCAATCATTAAGTACCTTAGGCCGCGAACTATCAGCCGCCCTCATATATAAATGACACGATAAAATACTTAACTTTAAAATAATTAAAATTAAAAATACACAAAGCCAAACGAAATAGCTAACTGAAGTAGAGAAGCACGTATTAAAAGGAATGAAAATAAAAGTAAATCCACGATTTAATGCACTGTAAAGCAAGTTCACCTCCAAACTATGCGCAGCACTCTGAAAAGGAATGAGTAGAGTGGAGAAAAAAAACCGTTCGACAACCATATAAATATTAAAAATGGATCCAATTTGCTAAAGTATACAGGTAAAAAGGATCCAAATTGGTGGAATGATGTAATATTAGCTGTCGAATGCAAATTCAATGTGTTTTACCCGACATGGTGTAAATCCAATGTAGAGTTCAGGAGCTGCAACATTATACCAACGATAAAACATGAAGGGGCATCTGCCGATGGAGTTGGTGAACTGGTATTTGTTGGCAGTAATATGAACAAAATGGTCCATTTCGAGGAAGAATTTGACGAAAAGTGCTGAAAATATGGGCATACTGCCAACATTCAAGTTCTACCAATACAACGATCCCTCTGAAAGGTAATGCAACTCCTTACCTGTCTAATGCCTGTTAGTTAACTATCCCAAGGTAGTAAAAAAGTCACCTCAATCGCCAGAATTCAATCCTGTAAAAACCTATGGGATGAACCTGATCAGCGAATACATATGACCTCCATTCGTTCATTCGACCAAATAAAAAATTGGTCAAGAATTCGCAAAAAAGACAATTTCTAATATGCTAGTGCATCTGTGTGATAAACTATAACCGTAATACCGAACGAAATATTAATATTAGGATATGTAATTTCCGATGAAAAAGAAATTTAAGAGCTTTCAAAACTTGAATAGATTTTGTGATTGTCGAGTCCTGATTTGCTTTGATGGTTAGTGGTGTATCTATTCGGATCCCAAATTACTTAATTGACTCAGAATTGCAATCGACTCAAACAAGGAAAGAGCTCGAGAGGGTTGCTTTGCGTTTGCTTATGAAAAACTGTGCCTGAAGCTTTACAATATCCATTCTTATTTTTACCTTCTTGTAGCAGCTCAACAGTAAGTTGACCATGTTTTCTAAGGTATTTTGGGCCCAGATTTTTAAGAGGAAGATAACAAAGAAACGTTATCGGCTTTAGTATGTAGCCTGTAAAGATGTCAGACAGACCAAGACTCAGCATTGATCCTTTCCGGACACCTGCTACAACAGGGAACAACGAAATGCTTTCATTAAATCTTGAACTGGAATGTTTATTTTAATAAAATTTTCTTGTTAGTTTCAATTAATTCATTTCATGTATGAGGCGATGAAAAGCTTTTGTCCGGTCAAGTGTTAGTATTCTAGTGAATTGTTTTATTATGAAACCATTTTGAATGCAAAAAGTAACTTGATCCGCTGCCATTTAGATTATTTATTGAGATAAATACCGCTAGTTTTTGGTAGATTGCTCAAGAATATCTCCGATGGAACTTAATAAGCTAATTGGCTGGTAGCTATTGATGCTACAATTCATATGTTGTTTGATCTTATTGAAATCTAAAAGCCCTTCGTTACCGTAATTATCAAAAGAAAGAGAATAAAGTCGAATTTGTAAAAAAATAGTAGACGATCAAACCGATTTTCAGTAACATTTGACCAAAACTTGCTGCAGAAATTTTACCTGTTAACTACTGCGCTGACTCAACGTAGCGGTGCTAGCTACCTCTGCTAACTCTTCAGCGCTGTAGGAACCTAAAATCTTGAGGCGTTTATTATTTGGGGCCGGAAACTCACAGAGAATATGCACGATAGTGTCCTCATCAATCTTGCGTTTCAGATTCAGTAAAGCAGTGCCCTGTAAGTAAGCCTACTGTAGCTCTCAATTAGTTTTTGTTTAGCTTGAGCAGTTTTCTACTCTTGCTTGAATCGAATGCAGGCCATAATATCATGGGTTCTACCAGTTAACTTTAGTTCATACGGTCGCATCTAGTTTGTAGTATCAGCAAGTCGTCGTTGTACAGTAACACAGGGACTGTTCTTAGCTCCTGTTCCTCTCTTCGTCAACTCGCTGGTTTTTTTTTTTCGTTGCCTATGACACCATTATGCCTTGGCATTCACATAATCTCGATATGAGTATGCTTTGCCTTTTTGTTGACAGCCATTCTACCCTGGTGTCGAGGGAAACCTTCGTTGGTTTGGCTGATGAGCCGCTGATGGATTCGACTGCCATGTGTATTGCATATACTTCAGACTGAAAAACGGTAACATGATCTGACAGTCTATACCACAGGTGACGGTTCAAATCTATTCAATAAACGCTCGAGCCGACTCCTGTGTCCGTTTTTGACCCGACAGTATAAATATAGGTGTAGTCTTGCCTTTTGATGCTTCCCACGGCACGATCGCGTGGAAAGTCATCAAAATTAGCTGTCTACATTTGTAAATATATAGTAGGCAGAACGACACGCGAAACGTGCTACCCGAATTTTGCCGATTCGGACTTTCACATTCGGAGCTCAGTTTCTGTTTGTGAAGCGTGCAAGTTCAGTTTTGGTCCAGATTGTTTTAAGACCGACTTTTCTGGCCCAAATTTGGATCTGGTGCAACGTTGATTGCATAAGTCCATACCACAAAGTCGTCGACATATGCTTGTGCCTCAAATCCGCGGGGCCTTGAGTATCTTGTTAACTGGCAGGATACAGGAAAGAGACAATATGATCTGTTATACCCGTTCCGACTATTTTTTTCGCTTTGGCTTCCAAAAAAATGGCCTCAATTTGCCTGTTTTTGAACAAGTCCGATTCCCAAGTCGTCTGAGTTGCATGCATTGCATAACGAACTAAAGCGTCGATGATACTCGCAACAGTGATATTATTGAAAGAGCCCTCGATGTCTAAGAAGGTCGCTAACGTGAATTCCTTTTGTCCGAAATATACGCGTTTCGATTAACACAGAGTCTTGCGACATCAGTCGAACTCTTGACGTGGTGAATCTTTAGTGTTTTGAGCAACTGTTAAGCTAATTGGTCAAAAATTCTTCAGGTGATGGTGATTCAATCTGCCAGGTTTCGGAGTAAAGACTACTCAAAACCGAGAAACCCACTTAATTTTTACTTCATTTGCTAGTTCCATAATCAGCGGCTGGGATGGCCGGTGGAATATCCGCAATTGGACGCTCTGCGACGCCGTGTCAGTCGATTCCGGAAAGTAAGTTGCCTGTTGCATGTCCATGAGCTCGTTCGAGCCCTGTGCCTAATTCCCGTTTTCCTTAAGTAGAAACGTATTTACAACGGGAGTTACAATTAGGACCTTCCTGATTCTGACAGTTTTCTGTACTTCCCTCGATTTTCTTAAAAAATTCTCTCCATGTATCGCGTTTCCCCGGCCGTATCACTGGGATAGTAGAAATGGTTATGGTTATTGGTGCAAAGTTATGTCCACTCCATTTCTGCTATCTCAGTGGGTCGTCTCTTCTTTTTAAGGAGTAACAACTCCTGTTTATATCGATCCCAGTCTTCAGCGTTTCCAAAACGCATGCGTGAGCGGCCTCTAGCCTCCGTCAATTCGCTGTTTCACTATAGGGTAGCGTTTTTCCTTTCGGGCGTTTTCACTAAATTCATTAAATTTGTATCATTTTACTAGACATTAATTACAAGAACTCTACACTCTTCCATTAAATGTTACATACCAACAGAAAAAAGGAAAGAAATAACAGAAAAATTGTGTTGTGTGAATTTATTATAAAGTGAAAGTGACACTGGATGACAGCTTGCAGCTAATTTAAGGTTGAAAAATCATCAATTTCGCGCCAACTGAAGAACAGATGCATCGATATTGTCAAATATATCTAAAATTCTACTTAGCCAAAGAATAATGCTTTTTAATACAGAGCAAAATAAAACAAATAGCTTAAGTCAGTGCTAGCAAAAATCGGACATAAATTTGGGTCTGAGTCTTAATATTATCGGTAACAATCCAGCGATTGAAAAAGTAACAACTATAATTATATGTGTAATCTACCACAAATTACTGAGCTTACTTTTTCTTTTACAACAAGAGCAAATGAAAGGTATGTTTGCTATGATTGCAACAAGGCTGGTCTAATTAGAAACATATGATTTTCCATACCTTACTTGCAGACTACTTTCTTCCACATATACGCTAAATTAAAGTACTGTAGAAAAATATAGAATGTCGATACGAGACAAAGAACAAAACATTAATCGAAAGAATTGTGTTGTATTGAATTCGTACAGAATGAAATGTTTCAAAACAGCTCTGGCTTATATACGTTTTTACGCATAAGAAATTTGTGAACGTTTGTGGTGAAGTTTCAATTTGAGCTTAATTGGAAAGTAGCTGGTCGAAGCAGCTCATACGTTACTATAATTCTAGGTTTCAGAAATCTGTAAAATGTTACTTTACCAAGCAACTGGATAAGAAATCTGCCGATTCAAATATCCAAGGACTTGTTTGCATCCGAAAAAAAGTGCCACATTGTTTTTGTAAATGCAACCTGCGAAGTTTTTCGTTTGATACGTTTTTATGAGGAAAAATTTATAATACTGACTCTTTGGAATTTTAGTTTGTACTGTTCCATAATAGGCGAAAATTTCATAGATACGCTCTGCCGGAAAAGATACAGAATCATATCGAGAACTGCCAAAAGTCAGCCCAGCCAGACATTTCGAAGAAGCGGATATCCTTAAATTATGAAGGTTGTGTCTCGTTTAATTGAAAATAAGTAGCATATTTGCTCGTGTATCCCTTTCTTACGTAATCCAAATGACGAAATACTTGAAAAATGCACTTAATAAGTTTTTATTGCCCTTTCTCCATGCGCAAGCTTACAGGAATATCTGTTTAAATGTCTAGTGTATATGTAGTCGTTACTCGTATAAATATAAAATATTTACATAAATCTCTCCCTTGCTAAAATAGTGCATGCATAATTATGGCGCATTTCCTTAATGAATCACAAGATTATAGTTGATGATCAATCTAAGATGAGATCGGGAAGTGAATTAGCTGTTTAAAGGATGCGGCTTTCATTGACAAATGCTAAATATTAGTTGGCAGTCCAAGGAAACGAAGGATTTGTATGTTAAAAAGTGCAAAAGACAGAAACTAATTGTTTTTGGTTGAGATCGTCGGCCTGCCGTGTAGGTAGTTTATCGTAGCGATTGGGAAAGTTTATCCTTAGAGCATGAACATATGTATACATTTGATGTAGCCAATTCAAGAGTTTGATAAAATAAGACTAAACATTCTACAAAAGTATTCCGAAGAGCCCGTAAAATGGCATCGACCTGGATTGTAGATGAATTTCGATTGGCACGCGAACGAATAGATTGTTCATATGCCCCAACTTATTTATTCCTTTTTGAATCAAATTACTGAATTTTTTTTCTTTTAATTACTTACGGTATGGGAAAATATGTGGGCAAAGTGTAAGCATCCATATTTGCTGAAAGAGGGATGATGATCTGGGATGATTTTTGTGAATACCGGCTGATTTCGTTGCTGCCGACGGCTTTGCGATTTGCGTCAACTACACTAGTTTTCCCCAAACACTTGAGTATAAGATCGGTCGGATGATGTTTTTGGATTTTTCCCAACAATGAACTGCACTAAATGTTTTCCATTTTACTCTTGTCTTTTGATATTTTGAGCGAAAATCGACAACTACACTAAGAAATGCACTGATTTGATTGATCCTAATTTTGAGATGATTGTTCTCATATGGAGCACCAAATTTCAATTTTTCAAGCTGATGGAAGACAATTTTCGAATACATTTAATTTAACATATTTAATACAGGAGTCGAAAAAAGAATTGTTTTAATAATGATTTAATCCGACGATTTATCGCGAACGTTACATATTGACAAAAGTGCATTCCGATAACTATTGGTTCTTTACTGGATCATTAACCACAATTACAATTATATGACAAGTTAATTAGTACGCTCGATGGTTTTAACCGACTGAAAGATTCACATCGCAGAACAATGTGGCAGCACTAAAAACTAAGATCTCAATGCTTACTATATTTTGTCCATCGCCCATACACACGTGTTTAACATATGCTTACTACACGCGTGCAATGTATACCATCGGATTATAGGCGTGAGCACACATTTAGAGTCCCAATAATATTTTTGTCTCTCTCGGCAAGATCTTGCTGATGCATTCAAAGCACAGGTTTGAAAACTATTTTCGTTGCCCAAAAGGACATACCTCGCCAAACTGTAAAAAAGTATCTGAGCAGTTCTCAACTTGACTAGCAAGTTCTCTTCGATTCCGGCTTCAGTTTGGTATCGACTAGTTAATTATGTTGTTAAAGTTTTTTTTGCTCAACCACATTCCCAATCGACTTCGCCAAGAAGTCTTTCGGTCAAATCTCAGACGAGTCAATCACTGCAATACCTGCTTCACTTGCAAGTAAATCTCCGCCCATTCATAAAGCTATCGCGAAAGAGGAAAATATTTTGATTCTCCTACGACTACATCCACGATCACCTCTTCTGGCTTAGTTCATCCGAAGGCACCACTACTACACAACACCACCACTACAAACCATAAAACTTGAGCCAGGCAGATAAAAGAAGTAGTGACAATAGCCGGGCGGATTGCAAAGAAAACACCCACAGTTTCTTGGGCATCGTCTTGAAGAACATACCAAAGGGAAGGGAACCGCGGAATGATGCTGCAGATGAGATGGACTGTTTACTCGGCAAGTATTCCTCACGACGCGACTAAAGGCTGCGTAAACCATGCGGCGTGGAATCGACCATACACAGAATGGAAGATTGTCGCTGTTCTAACAGTTCACTGGAGACAATCTGAGGGTTGAAATTGAAGATCGCACTAGCCAGCGATCACAGTTCAACTTTTTTCACTCTGAAATACCAAGACTAGGCCGCCTGTTAATGGTTAAGTAGCAGCAATGTTAAGAAACAAAATGCAAAATTTAACTATAGTTCATATATTTTCGCTCCATTTATCATGTAATGTAAAGTCTTTAACATATTTCGCTCGCTCACAGCAAAAACTGTCACAAAAACCGACAGATTTTGTTAAGTTCTTTTAAGTTGCGTGTTGATATCTTAAAAACTGTTCTAAAGCAGCTCTTAAATCTCGTTTTGCAAATCTGCCGGCATCATTTAGTGCAGAGTTATTTAATCAAAAACACACAGACTAATTGAGACATCAAGCTGACATTGATTCCAAATGTAGCACACATGTTACATATATATATATGGAAATCGATTTCGTTCATATGAATACTGCGAGCACGTTTGCGACGATGGATTCTTTGGAGTCAATTTTCCATCACTCCTAGCGGGCACCTAGCGCACACATTGAGTTAAAAATTGCCAAAACGTTATCACATGCATGTTTGAAATACGTTCGTAATACATTTCGCATACTTATTTCTTATTTTTGTTTGAAAATTCATGTTAATAGAATTATAGCGTTATTTCAAATATCACTAAAATCGCTACCGGCGCCAAACGGCTACAAATAATCAAGATTTTTTTTAACCTTTCGCATATATAAACCCATGAACTATGAAAATTTTAACTCGATCGGATGACGCGCTCTACTAGAAACAGTGATTTTTCGATAAATTGTTATGTATTTATTGAAAAACCCTATATTTATGACCATTAAGAAAACTTAATAAGCGTGGTTCAAGATGGATAGCATTGAATATGAGTTGTTTTTAACATAAACAGAAGCCAGCATATTTGGATCTCCTTTGATGTGAAATTGAACTAGTCCTCGCCTCGAGAAGAGTTATCCAATTGGAAATATTTGCGAAATTTCAAGGCTAATTTTTTCATCCTTCACCTCGTCAACTTTGCAAGTTCTCCTTCACTTAACTGTATCGTATTGAATAAAATTATGACTAGTGAAATTTGAAGTGTGCATCAACTTGAATTGTTAGCATCTCACTGAAAATGTCAGAAGTGTCATATTAAAACCACACTGGGCGCATTATTTCTATTTCGATATTTACATTTGTTTTTGCTAGGAGCTGAGAAAAATCGCTTTAATAATTGTTTATTTCTGCTTGCTAAGACTTATGGTAGAATTTTAGCTTAACCTAGCCCTGAAAAATCAGAACTTGGGTCCTCGTCGTAGGTGCTTGGGCTTCTTGCAGAAAACGCCTCCAATTGTTTCAGTCCTTTGTCCGCATCGTCCAATTCCGAGATTTGAAATACTTCGTCGACAGAGTTGAGACCAGCTTTTTCTGGGGTTTAACACTGGTCCCAGCTTTTCGGCTTTTCCATCGAATACCTTTTTAGGTATTCGATGTTCGTCCATTCGTTGCACTCGACTAGCTCATTGTACAGGGTCTGGCCTGAAAGTAGTAGGACTGAGTCGATTACAAAATATTTATTTAGAGAAATGATACATGTGATTAAAATTCTTCAAAGTAGGACCCTTCTGCATTCACACATCGCTGCCAGCGGGATTTCCAGCTCTCATACGCTTCCTGGAAAGCGGAAGGATGTGTGGCTCGGCGCATTGTCGTGATGAAGCCGCCAAGAATTGGCGATGTCTGGACGGACGCGAACGATGCGTTTTCTCAGCCGTTGAAGGACCTCCACGTAAAAAACTGCATTAACAGTTTGTCCTTGTGGCACAAATTCTCTGTGGATCACTCCTTTTGAATCAAAAAAGCAAATGAGCATGCTTTTCTGCTTCGACTTGCTCATGCGAGCCTTTTTGTGGCGTGGAGATGCAGGTGTGTGCCATTCTGCACTTTGACGTTTGGTCTCAGGATCATACTCAAATGTCCACGTCTCGTCCCCCGTAACCACATTGTTTAGGAAGTCTGGATTTTCACTCACTTCATCGAGAAGGTCCTGGCAGATCCGTTTGCGAACTTCCTTTTGCTCGTCTGTTAGCACTCGCGGCACCAATTTAGCGCAGATCTTTCTCATTTGCATTTTTTCACTTACAATTTTGTACACTTGGGTTTTGGCAATCCCAAGTTGATCCCCAATCATGCGAACACTTAATCTGCGGTCACTGTCCAGCAAACACTTCACTCTTGCTACATTTTCATCAGTTTTGGAGCTCGAAGGTCGTCCTGAACGTGCGTAGTCTTCAACTTCCTCTCTCCCCTCCCGAAACAGCTTGTGCCACTCAAAAACACTCGATCTACTCATAGCGTTATTACTGTAAGCCGTCTTGATCATATCATGAGTCTCTTTTCCAGTTTTACCGAGCTTAACACAAAATTTGATGGCGTAGCGCTGTTCAAAAAGACAAGCCATCACGCAGCGTGACGAGGGGACTTGCAGAGGTTACGAAAACGAGCGATCTACACTTTGCTATGGCTAGGAGCTGACTGCCGTTGGCTTTCAGCCTTTCCGTAGACCCCACTCCACCAATACCAGGCGGAGAAACCGACTATAGTCTGTCCTTCTGCCCGGGAAAAAATCAGTCCTACTACTTTAAGGACAGACCCTGTAGCTTCCGCAGTTTGATGACCTCTGGATCGTCAAACATTTCGTATAGCTCGTGATTCCAGCGTATTCGCCATTGATCGCTCTTCCGTTTCGCTCCAATCATTCGCCTTAGGACCCGTCTTTCGACGGCGCTCAACATTTTACAACACTGATACTACAACACAGATCTTATTATTGATTTATTATTGACTTGGAGTTTTATTTTTCTGTGTATGAAGTTTTTTTTCCCCCTATTTGAAGTCCTTTTTCTTGTTTGCGTCAACATATTTGGTTTCGTTTTTCCGGCTAATTATCAGGCCTACTTCTTTTGCTTCCTGGTCAAGATTCGTCATGAGTTCTTTGGCAGGTGTGGAGGAACCTGTCAATGTTATCTGCGTAAGCTTCTACTTGATTGGGCGAATATAAAAGCCTACCCTTTTGTATCACATACTCAAGTGCTATGTGGAACAGCAGAGGAACCAGCCCATCGCCTTGCTTCAATCCGATATTTGTGTCAAAAACGATATTTATTCTCAGTAGTTTTCCACAGTTCTTTGATTTTATTGAGTTCCCATGGTTTGTCCTGAGACTCTCAGAAGTCTTTCTAGAGTCTTCTGATTTTTTTAAGTTCCCAAGACTTTTCCCAGACTCTTAGGATTTTTTCTAGGGCCCTGTGATATTTTCTAAGCTCCCACGATTTTCCGTTAGACTCTCTCAGAAGCTTATCTTGAGACAAGACCTGAAATTTCGCCAGGCAACACAAGTTGTTTCAGGCTCATTTTCAAATGAGCCCACGCAGGCAAATATTTTCTGTGGAATATTGGTACCCACCGATTGTCTGCCGGCTCGCCCATTTTCGCAAACCTCCAATCCTCCGTAGGAAGATCCGGGTTGAAATGCCAAATTCTGTCCAGGACTTCCACTGGATCTGAGTAGAAATAAGGAATCCATGTCCTGCATCTTGGTCAACTGGGTATCCCATCCTTGAGCACCAGCTTAATCTTGGCGCCTTGCCAGAGCTCACTCCGCTCGGAGATTGCTCGCTTATAGAAATTGGTCGATCATTGGTTTCCGTACGCAACCAGCCTGATTTCTTTGTACCAGCCCGCATCCTTCACTGTAGGTGGAGGAGACAAGCTGGCCTTCTGCAGCTTGCTAACGAATAACACCTGCCTTATCTTTAGCGAGTTTTCGGACTAAATGATTTCATCTCCCTTGCTAGCATCAATTGCGGCACAAACAATTCACTTTTTGGCCATTTCATTAAATGGCTGAGTTATCCCTGAAGGAGGGTCCATAAATTTCTGCTTTTTGCTGTCGTATCTGCCCTGATTTTTCTGCTCAGCAGGCCTCTGCCGTTTATGAGCTGCAACTGCTGGGTTTAGAGAGAGCAGGTGCTCCCCAATTTGTGATTTTGCCCATTGAAGCGACTTTTCGTCCTTGCCGGCAATTTTGTCAGGGTGGACGTTCTCTGACTTCCTCAGAACTTTAAAGGCTGCCCTTCTAGTTCCATAAGCCCGAGATAAGTTGGTGGAGGAGCGTTGCGTGCCTAAAAAGGAGGCGGCGCCGGTGGTACCGCTTGTTAATGGATGGATTCATTTCTATGTATTCTACAAAAATTTTGAGGGAACGCGGAAATGAGAGCCGCAGTTGGTTCGGCACTACCGCAATCTTTAACGGAATACGATAATTCAGTACCTCCAATAAGATCATCTAGTAAGTTGTTCGTCTTTCACATGCATTCCGCCGACCCTCTTTCCCTTTTTTCCAAGTCT
Organism: Nemotelus nigrinus; assembly: GCA_947369275.1. Lineage (NCBI taxonomy): Eukaryota > Metazoa > Arthropoda > Insecta > Diptera > Stratiomyidae > Nemotelus > Nemotelus nigrinus. The sequence continues at coordinate 601,359 of OX376376.1, read as the reverse complement.
TTTCGGATAATACTTGGTGATGCCAGTAAACAATGCTTTGTTGTTTGTTTCCCAATGTCTAGCCGCCTTTAAGTCACATGTTTGTACTAGAAATGCATGCTAGCAATTTGGATACTGAACAATTATTCATAATAAGTTTATTCAAAAACGGTGTATCTTTTCAATATTCTCTATAAAAAAAATTACTCAACATTTTTTTATTTTTGGCGCGCTAAAAAGAAACAACGCGTTCAGGTCATAGGATTTTTGGTTGAAACAGCACAAGAATGTTTTAACATCGGCAGTTTCGATTGTTTGATCATAGCGGGCATAAATATATCACCAATCTCCAGGCTTAAAAAAATGGCAAACAGCTTTTGGAAAGAATAATTTTGCAACGAATACGACAAAGTTTTGCCTTGAGAATGTTCATCTTAGTCCACTTTTCTTAAAACTATTCCTAATCATTTTTTTGTTGTTTTGGAGTGGCAATCATAATTTAGAGTGCCTTCATTTTTATAAATTTTTCGTACTTTTTCTAATTAAACTGGTAATGTTATTCCTGTGCACTTGTTTAATTTGCAGTTGGCTAAAGTGCATCCGGCAACATTTTCAGCTCTCGAACATCAAATGGAGTAAACATCAAAAACTAATTTCAGTAGCAATCGATCGACTTTGGAAGCTGCTGTATGCCGATCTGCCGGAGCTACAGGCGAACGAGAAAGAATCTTGATTCCATTTTTCAGTTTGTTTGTTAAAGATTTATACTTCTTGAACGAAGGATGCGCCAATAAGTAAGTTTTCTTCGGTTTTACATTGTTTTTGATCTGTTGTTGGCTCTTCTAAACAAATTAAATTACGGTTTGCAATCAACCTGATCGTCGTAATGCAGTTACAATGCTACCGGGCCACGAAAAATGAAAACATTAAAAAACAATTAACGCAGGCGATTTGAGAGACTCATTCTTCAAACTTATTTTTCAAAGTGAATGCGTTGGTAATGCATAGCTACAAAATTTTGCGATAGTACACATACATTTCGACGTAATATATGAATAGTCTCAAAATTAGATTATATCTAGAAGCGATCGTGAATAAATGAGAGGATAAAAAAACTACCTTTGAAAGACCTACACTCAGGGCCGTCTTTGCGCATGGGCACACTGGGCAAGTGCCCAGGGCCCCGCGAGCTATGGGGCCCCTTATTTCCAGATCACCAACCGATAAATATATTTATTTTACGAAAATTAAAATATAATGACCTAACTAGACTTAATAATTATATATCTACTTTAATAGTAATCTCATGGACCAGGGGCCTAACACTGGCAACTCTATCTGCTTACTAGTAGGTAACTTTCCGAAATTATTTGTGAATGACCTCACCTGTAACGAGTATCTTATCAGTAACAGTTGCTGTTGTATGAAGCTTTGTTCAGCTTTAACACAAATGCAAATTTTGGGGCTGTGTGAGTTTGTGCATTACTGGAATAGCCATAAACAAATCGATCTGTGTACCCCTTCAATGTGTGAGGAAAGCATTTTAATTTCTGCTGCTCCAATTCAAACAGCACGGTCGGGACTAAAAATCAAATCATTTCACTCAAAATTGAACTTGTAAACGGTGTGCTTCATTTTGTGTTCGCGATTATTTGCAGTGCAATTTACAAATAAGTATTGAATACTTTATCTATAGATACAAAATGTCAAAATGGTCATATCCTAGTGACTCAGAAAAAAAGGAAAAAAACACATCAGAAATCAATTAATTGATAAATTACCAAAATTAACATCATATTTTACACCAGGAGCTTCTGTGAGTAGTAACCATCCCCATAATACATCATATTAACAACAGATTGCGGAAACTCAGAGAACTTCACAATCTACTTATTCTTCGCTAAGTTCTATCACTTCAGGAAAAGAGATTGAACCATATTTTACAAGGTGTTTTTTTTAGGGTGTCTGTCCCTATAGAAAAAAAAATTCAACAACTTCACCAACAACAATTTAAATTGAGCAACAGCAATCATCCGACCCAGAAAATATTTTACATGACCCTGCTGATTATTTTAACGAAAATATCACTGAAAAAATCGTAAAATTTGGTTTCGCAAAGGGCACACATATTTTCAAAATAAAGATTGTGACTTTCCCAAAGCGCCCATAGCCTACAAAGACAAAGAAGATGGCAAATCAGGAATTAGGTATTTCAATAAAACATTATTTAATCGTAAATTAAAGAATAAAGGAAGTGTTGAAAGAAAATGGTTGGTGTATTTGTCTTCGAAAAAATCTGCATCTTGTTTTTCTTGCTGGTTATTTAACCCTTCCGATGTAAGCCTATGCTCTCTGGGTGAATTTAATGATTGGAAACACATTCATCACATAATGTTACATCATGAAAATAGCCCTGCATAAAGATAATCTATGATGACTTATCTGGTACGAAGTAAAGCAGTTGGTAGAGTAGACACAGTCTTACTATATCAATATAAAAAAGAAGCAGATTACTGGAAAAGTGTACTAAACGGGTTGTCGCAGCTGTAAAATTTTTGGTATCGAGAGGGCTTCCGTTTCGAGGTGACAATGAAATCCTTGGATCCTCCAACAATGGGAATTATTTAAGATGTGTGGAGTTCCTTAATGATATCACTTGCATATCACTTATTAAAATTTGAGAAATCTGGAAAGGAACACATTTCTTATTTATCAACGAATGTTGATAAATAGGTCCTAAAGGGGTCCTAAAAAAATTATAAATGAAGTTGAATTAGCTAAATATTTTTCAATAAGTGTTGATAGCACGCTCAATCTGCCTCATACTGACCAGTTAGCTTTTATAATTCGATACGTAAAATATCGTGTTTCAATTGAAAGGTTTTTGGAATTTATACTTATTAAAGAGCATAAATCAGAATAACTAGCGGAAAACATCCTGAAATTTTTAGAGAGAAGGCAAAGCTACGACAATGTTTCAAATATGTCAGGAAAGTATGCTGGTCTGCAAGCGAAAATCAAGGAGAAATGTGAATTTGCTACCTTTCTATCATGTCCGAGACATTTTTTTTGATTTGGTAGGTCTTCATGCTGCTGGGTGTGTACGAGAGGCAAGAATTTTTTTTCGGATTTTACACACCTACGGAATACATGGACTTAATATTTAGATTCAAAAAAATTCTTAAACGTCTTTCTGATCCAGATGGGCTGCGCGGGCTGATGCAGTAAGCGCCGTACATCAATGTCAAAAACAAATTATAGAAGCCTTGACGTCTATCGCGGAGTATGCAAAGTAGCCACAAGAAACTAGGCACGAAGTTCTTAGTTTGTTTAGAAAGTTAGTCTTCTGACAGAAATTTAGAACACCATATTGAAAATAATTTTTTTGAATTTGATGACTTTGAATCGTGCGCCAAAGAGATAAATCTGGAGTGTGACTAAAGGGACCTATCTCAATAAATAGAATACTTGAAAATTGTTTAGAATAGTGAAAATGAAGAAACTAATAGTATTTCAGGAATATATCAACTTTTGAAAGAAGACAAAGTTGAAAACACGTTTCCAAATGTATAAATTGCATTGAGAATCTTTTTAAGCATGATGGTAACTAACTGCAGTGGGAAAAGCATCTTCTTAAAATAGAAAAGAATAAAAAGTGAATTTTGAAGTACAGCGCTTGAAGAAAGATTGACCAGTTTGGTTGACCAGATGTACATAGAAAGTGATGTGCTCAAAGAGATAAACAATTTGAAGATGTGATTAATGATTTTGCTTGTCTAAAATCTAGAAAAGTGCCCCTTCAATCAGCATAGACTTTTTAATTACTAGCCTGTGTATTATGGTTGAAGAACTCGTTTTCCGGATTATACTTACCTATTGATTTAAGGTGACTTTGATAAATAAAAATAACAGATAAATACATCTAGAATTTAGCTTCATTGCCCCTGTTCTATTCTATTAATTGTTGTTAATAACCCTCTGTCGGAGGGGCCACATTTTTCTTAAAGTGCCCAGGGCCCCAAATTGATCTAAGACGGCTCTGCCTACACCTACAAACAAATTGATATACGGCTGCGGAAATATAATTAGAAACACTTGTAGCTTACTAACAAATACTCAGTGTATCAATGAATCCTTCGAATACCTCCTTTAGGTTAATTTTTTCCTGATTCATTGGCAACTGAACTAGTTTTGAATTTTACGCGTAAATTTTACACGGACTTTTTTAACTCTTTCGTTCTACTTTTTTCAAACAAAATCGGCGCACAAAAGTATGAAATAGCCGCCATATGTGCACGATTTCGACAAGCTTCCTGTTAAATCGTCACATACCGTAGACAAATTCGGAAAATTCTCTGCAATGGGTGGCGGAGAGAACACAGAGGGAAAATCCGAGGTATTTAAGCTGTCGAGTCGATGAAATCTTTGCGTAAGTTGCTTTATATCCTTAAATATCTCTCTCGCATCACGTCATCATCATCAAAAACATCAACTACATCAATAAACACATTAGTAATAGGAGGTATTAGTTGTATTATTTATTTTGTAGCAGCTATCGAACTCGCCAGTGTATTATATACAATAATTAGATGAGCTAATTGTAAATCATCATACAAGACATCATTAGGTCTGTTCCCGTACTAC
>OX376376.1:545777-596536 GCA_947369275.1 Nemotelus nigrinus | reverse complement strand
AACGATTTATTTTGAGCAGTAGCTCGAATTTACTTTTCCTTTTTTTTTGCTTCCTTATAGCTGCCACGGAATAGTTTTGGCAATTTATTTTTACCAGTTAAGTTGTTTTAAATATGACGCTCATTACATTGCCTCTATTTCGTTCGAATGATGAATAACGCTAGGCCGCTTAACATAAATTTGTTTGTTGTTTTTGATTAATTTGTGAAGAAAGATTTTGTATTGAGACTAACGCTGTCATAGGCTGTAAGTTAATTTAAATAAAATACCTAGAGGAGAAAACTTAAGACGGATATCCGTTATTTTTTATTCCTTCGTAATTATAGTAATCATCTGACTCCTCCTCTTCCAAGTTGTTTCTGTAGACATGTAAGTATAAATTGATTTTTCACATTTCTGCTTATGACAATATTCTCTTTAAATTTAATGTGCAGCAAAATAACCCTATTCTTTTAGGTATTGTTTCGCGTTCATTTCAATCGTCATTCACGAATGAATTTTGCTTTGAATTTATTTACTGTTCGGCTTTTAAACAAGATATTTCGTTTCACAGGTGATTTCTTACAATGCGCAATCCCCATCTGAATGAAATGTTTTGCAAGATTTCATGTACACGGAAAACCAACTTTTGTGTTATGAATTTTCCCATGAGATTTCAGCAATTTTCACTACTACTGGAATAAGGTCAGTATTTAAGGAGGAGAGGAAGAATTTCCAAGTACAAAAAATGTAAGACTCGGGGAGGATAGAGCACTAGAGTCCGTCGCAAATTATATTTTACAATTAAATGAAAATCATTTCAATACTAATGATATTTTAGCGAAAACACAGGATACATTTTTTTATTATTTATCAGAGAAATATATTTTTTCGCTTTCAATCACAAGTGACCATTTAATGAATTGAGAAACTAAGACATAAAATGCTGATCATTTGAATAGGGTCAGTCAAATCTAACACAAATAAAATACCGTAAAACAAATAAGGATAGTCTAGAAATCAACAGGGACAGTAAAAAAAAAACTATGGGAGCGTAGCAAAAATAACCGGTAAATAGAAAATAGCATGGTCAGTTGAATCTACAAAATAAAAATCGGTCTAGTAAAAATTGTTGGAGAAGCTAGAGAAAATAATTGATGTCCAGTAAACAATCCGGGGAGTATGGAAAAAAATTCGACGGCTTTCAAAACATAAAACATCAGGTCCAGCTGTCCAATAAATATGAGTCTAGAAAAAATTAGAATGGTTTAGGAAAATTTCGGGAGTGGTTCTAGATAGAAACAATCTTTGAAAGTCTAGAAAAAAAAAAAGAAGCGAGTATATAAAAATAAAACGATGTTTGCGCATGGACATAATTTTTCATAACATGACATTAGACCATGGACAACGCTCCCATACATACACAAGAATCATTAAATCTTTGATTAGGGCCGAAAATGTTTTCTTAATGGCATTGCCCTCCTCCCCTTACTCACCTGATTTGGAAATCTTGGATTTGGTTAAACTAAAAAGTCTTCGTAAACGCGCCAGACAGTTTGAAGACAAAAAAAAAACCTGATTGTATTCATCAAAACTACTCTGGACGCATTTTCCCGCAACTCAACTCAACTTAAAATTGTCGACAATAAAAATTTCTTGACTATTGCTTTTTGTGCTATCTTCGCATACAAATGGTCGGTAAAGCTACTACTTAGGGGTGTTTTCAATGCGGAAAATGTAAGATGCGGTGGTTTAGCTATGCTTTTTCTATATACAGTTTGAATTGTCTCAAACAAATCTCAAGTACTTTTTTCATTTAATTTAAATTTGAAGCACTTAAATTTGAACGAGTCATATAGACAATTATGATGAAATACGACTAATTTTAAGTTTAAATAAAATAACTTTCGGCAGTAAACTGAATTCGAACGATCACATTATGACATAACAAGTCTAGGGAGTTTGAATGCAAGTCCTGCAAAGAAAGCCGATAAAAGAATGTTCTCCAGAATGGAAAATAATTTCATCTCGACATTAGGATGTTCTATGTCTGATCTTCTATGATAATCGTGCTGAATATAAAACTAAAATTATTCACTTGGATTAAGCGACATATCAAAGTTTGAAGTAACCTTAGAAATTTCGTCTAAAATCGTGGACAAATTTGTTAAGGCACTTCCTTCCTTTCTTAGGTAAAAGAGCGGGTTTCCACGTCATATATATTTGACAGAGCATTTATTACAGTCAATGACTTTTAGATAAACGATTTTGCTTCTTCAACTGATTTTTTTTAAACTCCTTAATAGGAACACATATATATATATATATATATATATATATATATATATATATATATATATATATATATATATATATATATATATATATATTTATATATATATATATATTTATATATATATATATATATTTATATATATATATATATATATATATATATATATATATATTTATATATATATATATATATATATATATATATATACAGTGCCGAGAAGAAGTGATGCAAAAAGATGAAAATATACAAAATTTCGACTTTGATGGCTTATATGCGAACTCTCAAAAGTAATGTCGGCAAAATTGGTATTTCGGAGTATGGTCCTATGTGCCATAGGTAAAATTTCTTCATCCTTTTCCCAAGAACCGGTTTCTGAAAGTTTGTGTACGCTTCCAGATTAACCTCTAGCTTAAAACATACCGAGAAGAAGTTATGCAATAATTGCTTTTCATTGAAAATATGTCATTTTATCAGCAAATTGCAGTCCATTGTTAGTTGTTTTCATCATTGAAAATCAATTTTAGAGGCGATTGGAGGAAAACATAAAAGAAAGTAATTTCTGAATCTTCAGGTTTAGGTTTTCATTAATATTACTATTTAACCAATTTTCAGTCGATCAACATGAGAAAAGAGACTTCTTTAGATGAAAGAAAAATTATTCTTCGGCTTCATAACCAGACCGTTCCATACAAAAAAAATTGCATCCATCGTTAATAGACCCATTTCCACTGTTTGGAGGACAATAGACAGGTTCTGCAAAAATAAAAGCTTAGAAAACAAAAAGCGATAGAAGAAAAGAAAATATTATCAGGACGTGATATGCGAATAATCGAACGAGAAGTCAAGAAAGATCATTTTATACTGGCGACGAAAATCCAAGCAACACTAAAATCTATTTATAAAAAAGATGTTAGCGTTCATACAGTCAGAAATCAGTTAAGGAAATTGGGTTACGTGTGTTGTATCCCAGGAACGAAATTCTTCGTTAGCGACATAAACCGTGAAAAAAGATTAAATTTCGCCAAGGAACATTTGATGACAATGCATTTGACAATTTTGGAAACGCGTCTTATTCACGGATGAAAGCAAGCTTAATGTGTTTTCTCACGATGGACGAGCAAAAGTGCGCAGAAATCTTCTCACGGAGCTAGATACGAAAAATATGATAGGAACTGTGAGGCATGGTGGTGGTTCTATTTTGGTATGGGGATGTATGGCTTTCAATGAAGTTGGCGAACTTCATATAATAGAAGAAAAAACGATGGATCACAAAGTCTACATCCAGATTTTAAAGGATCGGCTAGCAGCTAGCGTTCAAAAGTTGAATTTGGGAAAAAACTACATATTCATGTAAGACAATGATCCTAAGCATACCGCCCACCAAACTCGAATGTGGATACTTTATAAAATTTCAAATTGCTTGAAATGGCCCCCACAATCACCAGATCTCAATCCAATTGAGCATGTTTGGGAAAAACTGTCGCGTCGACTTGGAACACATAACATCCGCAGCAAATCCGCGCTTAAAGAAATAATAAAAGAAGAGTGGGGCAAGATCACTCAAGAATACTGCGCTAAGTTGGTTTCATCTATGCCAAGAAGGGTTCAAGCTGTCATAGATCGAAAAGGAAATCCTACCAAATATTAAGAACCATTGATTGCTATCAGTTACCCAATACAATTGGTAGAACATGATCGAGGTTTAATTTTTACATCACTTTTTCTCGGTAGCCAAAAATGAATTGATATACTTTTTAATTTTTTTCTTACAGAAAAGTTAATTTTTTTTATTTATTTTTGTATCTAATCACTCTTTGGAAATATATTAATAGCAAGAAAAAAACCAACGGACTTTTTATTCACTATCTTTAAAAATATGAAAAGGTTAACCCAAAGAATTTCTTAAATATGAGCTTTTGCATCACTTTTTCTCGGCACTGTATATATATTTATTTATTTATTAAAATGACGATAATTTTTTTTTTTGTTTCACGACTTTTCTCTTAAAAATTCAATAATATGTTTTTCCGTTCACTAGCCTTTAGAAGAAGTCTGTTTTCTAAGTTCTATGTAAGTAGTATTATCCTATTTTCATCAATAAGGTTTTTGAGTGTAATGCATATTTCACAGAAATTGAATATGAAAACAAAAACAAAAATCTTTCCATAAATCGAAAGAATGCAGTTTGAAATTAACGAAAAATTCATTAACACAAGACTATATAACAAACAGCCTCTTCTCCTCTTACATATGTATTTTTTTTATGCATAAGAGATCATCATCAAGTTTTTTTCCCTGTTTGTATGTTATGTTTTTAAATCTTTTATTTGCAAATATATAGAACACAGCCATCAAATACTGTATATATTATTGATTTACCGTTCGTTTTTCATTTTGAAAAGGAAAAAGTTAAGTATAAAAAACATATATTTCTTCTAATTCCTAGCTGCCAGAATATAAAGAGTGTATAAAGTACTGCATGTATTTCATTTAGTCTTTCACGATATCGAGGTTCCTTCATATATAAACATGTATAACAGCACCGAAATTGAACTTATTTCAAATGTGCGATGAGAGTAGTATCTTTGGTTTCAGATTTTAATAGTTTTACTTTGAAACAATTTGGTCATATCAATAAATTGCTTGCTTTTTAAAGACTTTATTTCCGAGTTAACGAATTTGTCAATATGACAGTTAACATGCATATACGTTATAAAGAGATATACATACGTATTTTACTGAGAGCTAGTAGTGAGCTTTGTATATATGGATCCCAATTTTACTCCCTAAATCACATATCTATTGAATTTTTAGCGTTCAATAATTTTTTATCCCGCTATTGTTCTAAATTTTCATGGTTTTGCTTATTCAGGAGGGAACATCCTACATTTATATAAGAAAAAGTAATTTACGAAAATAATTATAACGAATACAAAATAATTTGTACATCACAATTGAATCTATCGCAAAGTTTCTTCTATTAGTAGTAAATATAGTACTATAGTACAATATTTTTTGATTTCTCCCCAAATCTAATAAAAAAAAATTGTCCATATCGTCATGTATCCATAAATTTATATCTTAATGAAACCTGCTGCTAGGCTTGGAGCTATGTAGTAATCAGGAACTAACTAGACACTAATTGGCGCAAAAGTATGATTAATTATTCATGATATAAACGAAATAAAATCCGCTAGGCCTAGCCATTTGACCAGATCTCTTCGTAAGAAGCTTAACACGACTAAATAGCTTGTAAGTAAATACAGCAAGTACAAGACGCATGTGATTTGAAGTCCGCAAAAAATCATTTCATAAAAAATATGTCGCTACTAGATCTAAGACACAAATTGCGTAGCAGTAAACTCGAAAAGCCGCAAAAACGATAAAGATCACATTGATTACAAACTAATTAGATCATTAACGAAACTCCGGTACTCGTATTTTGCTTTTTAAAAGAATATATAATTGTTTGCGGACCATTTATAAGCATTTAAAAATATTTGTTATTAAAATAGGCTAAATGAATCTATAAACGTTTTGATTCGAAATTTCGTTTTCTTTCTAATTTGATTTTGTGTTTGATATAATTATTGGACCGAAAATGGATCATCTTATTGGACAATAACATTGAGCTGGGGCGTCTGAAATGCAACATATTTCAACGCAACAATGATTTTGTCAATGGAGATCCAGAAAATCGGCGGAGTTTCTTCTAATCCACTTCTTAAATATTTTTTGGATTATAGAGCTTTATATTCATTGTTTATAACACTGAGTGTGTGTGTGCGTGACCTAGGATTTAATTCGATTTGGTATTCTTTCCAAGTTTTTCGGAATATTTAAACTAATACTTATTTCATACACATACATACATATTCGAGTTCTTCGACATTTTAATTTTTCGTTTGACTCGTTCTATTTTTATTGTTGTTTCTGTTTTTGGTTTTGATGTGGCGACATAAATGATTGACACCCTAGATATTTAGGAACGGGTCAATCTTCAAAAGACTTACCCCTCACTTGCTTCAAATTGATTTTGTTTTTTTTTCTTCTAAAATCAAATCTTATGAAATTGAAAATTCTTGTTCTTTATATAAGATCATATAGAACATTTTGACAAAAGAAATCTCTTGATTATTGTTTTTTGTTCAATCATCGCATACAAATGGTCGCTAAAGCTACTATTTAGGGGTGTTTCCAATGCGGAAAATGTAAGATGTGGCGGTTTCGCTGGTCTTTCTCTATATATAATTTGAAACAATTTGAGCTGTCTCAAAAAAATCTCAATTGAATCTTTCGCGAATGAGTCTGTGTCGGAGAAATTGTTTGTATTAAGCTAGGCAGTTAAGATGAAATACGACTAACTTTAAGTAAAAATAAAATAGCTTTCGATAGTAAACTAAATTCGAACGATCGCATGATGACACAATAAATCTATGGAGTTTGAATGCAATACCTGCAAATGCCGATAAAAAAAAATATTCTCCAGAATGGAAAATTGTTGATCAATATTAAAATGAATTCGCATTCCAACGTGCAGGTGCCCTTAACGATCTTTCAACTTGTAAGAATAAACTGTTATCAACCTTTTAGTACTGTAATAAACTTCAATCGAGACAGCCGTGCGTGCTTGTTTTTCTACAGGTTATGGGCCCAGGCACCGTAAGTCTGGCATTTTTGTGAAAAAAAAACATTGTAAGTAAAGAAAAATGACAATGGCGACGCTGTATTCCATCTATAAACTCGATGGGTCGAATTTTAAAACGTGATCGGTATAGATGCGCTGTGTTTTGGTTCACATTGGAGTGTGGAAAGTCATGAGCGACAATAGAACGACAACGGGAACTCAAGAGGAGGTCGCAGCATGGACCGTTAATAACGAGAAGGCTTTGTTGATATTAATATTAAGTATGATGGTTCCAATGTCCCAATCTCGTTCGACATCAATACCAAGAAAATGCATCTTCACCAAATGAACGTTAGTACCGCTTATTTAAACAGCAATCTCGATTTTATATTCATGCATCAACCGGAACATTTTGTCAACAAGAAGTATCGGGAAAAAGTTCTGAAACTAGAAAAAGCAATTTACGGTTTGAAGCAGTCAGGCAGACAATGGAATTTCAAATTACATGAGCTCTTAAAACAAATTGGATTTGAGGCATGCAAAAGTGAGACGTGCTTATACAAAATGAAGTCAAATGATAAGTTGATATTTTTAGCAGTTTACGTGGATGATATTATCATCGCATGTGAAGACAAATCGGAGTCGCTGAGGGCGACAACATATCTAATCGGTTCGATGTTGTTGACAACGGCAAATTGTAGCATTTTCTTGGCATTGATGTCGAACCAGATATGCAGATTGGAAGCATTACACTTTTTCAGAAGCAGTACACCAAGGATATGCTCAATCATTATGGAATGGACCATTGCAGAAGTGTATCGATTCCTTCAGAACCTGGATTTCAAGTGGCGTGTAAGGAACCGTGTCGAAAGGCAGACATTATCAATCTATTATCGGAGCACTTATGCATCTTGGCATTACAACGACACCTGATTTTCGGCATTCTGTTTCTAAATTGGCACATATAAACAAAACATATTTTGTGGTATTTATCTGGTACTTAAAATCTTAAAATATTTTATCGTTGAAGGCTATGTAGACGCTGACTGGGCCACGATCGAAAATCTTACACTGGCTTTATATTCCTATATGCGAATTCTGCGATTCAAAGAAACAATACACTATCGCATTGAGCAGTACGGAGGCGGAACACATGGCGGTATCTAATGCGACAAAGGAGGCAATCTACTTGCGTCGGCTTTTGAAAGAAATTCGTTTTTAGAATGATGATCCAGTTGTTCTAAATGTGGATAATTAAGGGGCGCCATAACTAGCTGTGGCGAAAATCGAGTTGCAATATTGTCAAACGCAATAAATGACAGCCGATGTTTCAACAAAGAATTTGTCGAAAATGAAGCACATGCAATTTGTTAGTCATATGTTAATTTGAATTTGTAAAAGGAACATTCACGTTGAGGAGTGATTGATATTATGAATGTGCCCTTAACGCTCTCTCAACTTGATAGCAGAAACCTTTTAGTCCTGTAATACACTTCAATCCGGACAGACGTACGTGCTTGTTTTTCTACAAAAATAATTTTATCTCGACATTAGGATGTTCTATGTCTGATCTTCTATGATAATCGTGCTGAATGTATGAAAGAATGAAAGATCTATGATCTTCTATGATAATCGTGCTACCTATACCGAAAGAATGAAAGATCGTCCAGGCGATGTTCCGGAGCGGAAGTTTGTCTTGCAGTCATCAAGTTCGAATAACAGATTAGGATGTGCCCCGGGTCCAAAAACGACCAAACCGCAAACCAACCGAACAGTCTACTTGCCGAAGCATTCGATGAAAACTTCGACTGTGAGGATCTCAAGAGGTCAATTATGGACTTGTCTTTTCTGTCTTTGCACCAAGAGTACGACGGCTCATATTTCCGGAAGAATATGTTTACAAACAATGCCACTAAGCATCGAATATAACATTTGATAGAATGGTTGAATAAATCAACATATAATTGCCATGATAACCGAGAAATGTCTATATCGAGCAATATCTGACTTTAGACTCGTTATTTGACATTGATAAAACTGTATTCTTAGTCTTCATTCATTGCAGTACACATCATAAGTCAATGACCATTCGTTTTCTTGCTACTCATATCACGTATACGACTTAGGTAATTCCTTATTGAGAAATATCTAATGTAAAAAGATTCAAAAAATTATAAATTGAATCAGCCTACGCATTCAATATTTGGAAGTATATTCAATATTTTACAAGGATTTTGCAAGATTTGCTTGGATTCGTCAAATATGAGGGTCCTAAAATCACGAAACGCTTGAAGTTTTGCGAAATTATTTTTCTTTTGCTGTTTAATGTTTTTACTTTTTAATTTCGTATATATGAAACATATGATTTCTTCCTAACTTACTTTATATATAAGTCAACCATATCGCGCGCGTCATCAGAACCAACAGAAATTCAAAATCTTAGATAATGAAAATTTTTTTTTAGAAATATTGGCAGTATTTCTCAAAACATTCTTTATCATTTTAATGTCTTTTGTTGTGTCAACTTAATATTATTACATTTTCTCAAAAAAATCTCTCTCAATATTTATTTATTTAGATTTCATCATATTAAATCATTTATATATTTATGTATTTCGTTAAACTTTCATATAAATTGCAAATTTATATTTTGCTTTTTATTCCGAGATAGCTGTTAGTCCCTCTCTAAAACTAATATATATTTATATTTTAGACAACTATTATAGCAATAAAACGGCATATCCGAGAGTAAAGGAATTCATTGTTTTCCATAATCCTTTGTTTTAGTCTACCTTAGTGCTATTATATTTGACTCACAATGAAACATGGGAGATGATTATTGAAAATAACTATATTAGTTTTCATACGATCGAAATCATGATTTGGAAGAAAATCTGGGATATAGTAATTTTAGTCCATATCCACAACTAGTCCAACAACTCAATCTCTGTCCAATTTTAATTCCACATACATTTTATTGATTCATCGGAGAGCAACGGTTTTCACGATTTTCACGAAAACGGTTTTATGAACATAATAACTATATATAGATTGGCACTATTAGAGCCAGCACAACCACTTTTTATAGTTGTCATTTGGAAATCATAAAACAGAGTTGGAATCTTTCATTTCTGATGTTGGGTATCGGAAGCAACTCGACAGAGACTCGGGAGCAACTCGACAATTCATGATTATCTATTTTGAAAATCTTCTTATCATGTTCTGACAATCTCCCAAAAATGCAAGAGTATAGAGAAACATAAAGATTTCGAGAGGATGACTTGCATTTAGAAAGAGTAGCGTATGAAGTTTCGTAATATTGTTCAGATTATCCAACATTTTCAAACTTAGCAAATATATATTAATTCCTGTGCAGTTGTGGACATGAATATGCAAATTAATGTACTATAATAAGTTTACGTTACCCGGTTTCTCCCACTTTTGTTGAATCCCAATTGGATTCAACATATACCTTTGTATTTTATGATTTTTAAACATGATTCTGATTAGATATTTACCGAGTTTCAAAGCAAAGCTATATTTATGTTTAGAATAAATTGAAAATCAGAGTATTTCTCACTAACGAATTCATGACATTTTAAGGGATTGATGAAATGTTAACTTAACATAATAAAACGTTAACAAAAAATTCATATTGCCGAATGTTTGGAGAGAAAAAACTGTTCTTCGACACATCTTCAGTCAAAAAAATCCGACGACTGTTACCATTATGAACTAAAATACCATTTCTATTATATTAGTGAAATCTTAACATAAAGTTTAAACTTTTTAATCGTAATCGATGAAAATATTTAATTGTAATATATAAATGAAAAAATTGTATCGAGTTACCTTGATGCTTGTTATCAATGGAAGGGGGGGAAATAACCTCAAACAAAGGCGTGAATTCGATTTCCATATATATCACTGAGGACAATAAAATGTGAGAGTTCACAGGAGCCGAATTACTTACTCTGTGATCTTTTTTTCTTTGCTAGTGTCAATTATGTTGACGATGATGTTCTTAATAAAAAAGGACTTGAGAAGATCAGCAATTTTTTATACGTTGGTAGTCACATTCTATTGCTGAACAGCTGCTGTTTGCGGTGCATACTGATAGTAAGTTGCAGTCGGCGGGTATTGACTGTATGGTGCCGCTGAAAGTTAATAAAGTCACGAATATAGATGGAAATTTATCATATAGATGCATATGTTTTCAATATTATTTTATGCATCAATGCAACGAACCAAGGAATTGGCCAAAATATATGCTACAATAATCAGTACGAATAGTGTTTTGGGCATGGATACAGTTTGAAAGGATACCACATCATCTACGAACTGATCCCAAGAATATTATATGACTAAGACTCACCCATGATATTTTGAACACCGGTTGTATCAATCATATATGCTGTAGCCGGAATTGGTGGTGTGGCAACAACTGTTGCTGCTGCGCCATTTGCCTGTCGCACGGATTGCTGCTGATATATAGCCGTTGGTGTTGCATATCCATCGATATGCGGTTGCGGTGAAGCGGCGTTGCTAGCCTGGACAGCGGTAGCTGCCGTATTCGCTCCATTGTTATTTCCATAGATATCTTCACAGTATACGGCTGCAGACGAAACGGCATTTGCATTTATTTGTTGCTGGGCCAGGTCATCGGTCGGACTATGTTGTACACCAGGCGACTGATCATCATTTCCTGATGCTGAACCGTTTTGACTGTTATTTCGGCCATTGCCATTCTGTTCAGAATTCTCGACACGATCCTTTCCATTTCCATAGTAGTTGTTCTGATACTCATTTCGTTTCTTATAACCACCATTCATGTTGACTCCGGCAGGTCCGCCGAACCGTGTTTGCATGTTATAGCTGTTGTAAAAGTTTGCTGGGCCCGGACGCATGTAATTATTAGCATTGCCATTACGATAATGTTGAGGCGGCATTGCAGTCATGTAACCGTTACCTTGGGCATAAATATTGTTGTAATTCATGTAGCGATGTCCCGCAACGCCGCCAGTTAGGCCACCCATATTTCCTTCTCGTCTGCCTTGACCATAATGTGGACGATATTTCTCATTGTTACCATTCGATTCGTCCAGATTTTCTCCGCTAGAATTATTTTGCCATAGGTTGTTGGTATTTTTCCATGTACGTGACCCTGTTGCGCCGGGTCCCATGCCGCCATTTAGAGCGCTGTCTCTACCTGGCACCCACGGTTTCTTCTGGAACGGTTTTTTCAGACCATTTCCATTCAGGTTAACATTCATGGATTTCTGCATATCCTGCACATATTGGGAATTCTGCATTCCACTCATGGGACGTGGCGGCCAGCGCTTCCCATTCAAGCTCATGCCGTTTCGGCCTCCCTTACCACCACCTGACATCCTTGCCATTTCCACCAAATTCGTGGGCGGACTTTGACCAGCCTCCTCAAGAACTGCAATTAGCTCACGAGCTTGTCTGGCGTTACTGGGTGTGAAAAAGGTGTACGAAGTTCCAAGTTGCTGGCAGCGCCCTGTCCTTCCAATACGATGTATATAGTCCTCAGACGAATTGGGATAATCGAAGTTTATAACGTACTTAACATCTTCCACATCCAGCCCGCGAGCAGCTACATCTGTCGCTACCAGTATGGCCGACTTACCGGTGCGGAAATCTTGCAATACGTAGTCCCGTTCGGCTTGCGACTTATCACCATGTATCGATGTCGCGGTGTGACCCTCCCGTCGAATGCACTGCAGAATATCCTCCACTTTCTTTTTAGTTTCAACGAAGATGATAATTTTGTTATTGCGATCAGAAGCGAGCTCCTTGAGCAAATTCACGATTTTCGTCTCCTTTTCTTCTTCCTGGCAAATATCAATTATCTGACGAATATTATGGTTTGCGGCCAAGCTAAGTGACCCAATGTTAATTTTTATGTAATCTGCAAGAAAATCCTCAGCAAGAGTTTGAACTTCCTTTGGCCAGGTTGCACTCCACATTAGAACCTGTCGGTCAGGGCGAATTTGTTCGATGATTTTGCGTATTTGCGGCTCAAAGCCCATATCTAACATACGATCGGCTTCGTCCAAGACCAAATAAGTACATCGCATCAAATTCGTGATACCTTTCTCGAGGAAATCAATTAAACGTCCGGGTGTTGCAATCACAACTTCAACGCCGCGCTCTAGATCTCTAGCTTGTGGTAATTTCGGTGAGCCACCGAAAATGCATGTGTGCCGAATTTGAGGTTGTGATTGTACACCAAAATCTCGTGTCACGGCTTGGATTTGCTGGGCGAGTTCGCGAGTCGGTGCCAATACAAGAACAATGGGGCCATCACCACGTGCAATACGTTTCTGATGTGAAATGTGCACCATGGCTGGTAGCATGTATGCTAGGGTCTTTCCTGAGCCAGTCTGAGCAATACCAACTAAATCACGGCCAGACAGTGCAATTGGCCATCCTTGCGACTGAATGGCAGTGGGCTTCAAGAAGCCTTGCTTCTTCATTTCCTTTACTACATAGTCGGGGAAGCTGACCTCGTCGAAGCAGGAAGTGGGTATGGGAACCGAGTTCCCTACGACTGTGATTTGAAGGCTGTTGCGTAGTTCGATCACATCCTTCTCAGTTTGTGCTAGTGCTGCTGAACTTGGTACATAGAAGTTCTTTTTGAACGGCTGTAGATTTTCCCAAATCGGTTTTACAAGATTCTGACCTGGATTTTTAGCCTTCTCGCTTTGTAATTTGGCTCTATCTTCTTTGCTAAGATATTCTTTATTCATTTGTGGTTTTGAACCACCGAATCCCATACCGTACACGGAATCATTTTGACTTCCTAAACTGCCCGCATGCATCGCTCCACCATTCAAATAAAACATTTTGTTTGGCTTACATCCATTCAGGTGAAAATTCGAACTGCCAGGTTTTCGTGGCATGTAACCGCCCGGATTATATCCGCCTCCATTTCCCGGGTTCGGTAATTTCGGCCCGTTGTAATATCCAGACGGACGACCAACATGTCCGCCGCCCATATTCCGCATCATTGGCGCTCCCTTGATACCATTCGTCATACCGTTGCCCCCATAGCCTCCGCGGCCACCGGAATTACGAGCGTAATCGTTACCGGTATAGGTAGCGCCTCCTGTGGCGCCACCATTGGCAAAGCCCAATGATGACTGGAATATTCCATTCGTTGCATTACTACCACCATTCATAAGATGTGAATTTTCTCCACCTGCAGCATTCGCTCCATTTCCGCCATTTCCTCCACCAACATTACGGTTGTACTGATTCGGTGGTTCGAAACGAGCTCCCAG
Organism: Nemotelus nigrinus; assembly: GCA_947369275.1. NCBI lineage: Eukaryota > Metazoa > Arthropoda > Insecta > Diptera > Stratiomyidae > Nemotelus > Nemotelus nigrinus. The sequence continues at coordinate 582,327 of OX376376.1, read as the reverse complement.
GCTGAAATGAAATACAATAAACAATTTTTTTTATGAAAATTTGGCTGCAGCTGTAGTATTTCACTTAACTTTGGTAAAAGCTAAGTATACACAGCAACACTTAATATTTATCTATGCCTATTAGAGAAGTGTGAGTTTACTATTTTATTTCATCAGATAAATTCTTAAATTCATTTGGTATTATTTAACGAACTTAGGACTTACTATTAATATAATCCTATCTGCAACGTGATTTGAAAGGAAATATCCTTTTTATCAAACAAGGTTAGGATAGAATATCAATAATGTATACTTGCGGGTATTGTATTCCGAATTAAATTATCTTTCGAATAAAATCCCTCAACTTATTATTTTTATTATATCATATGTTATGGAAGTATCTAAAAGTTCACAGGATCGTACATAAAATTCACAAGAGCCAGGGCGCTAAAGAAAAAATCCTCAAAGTCTTTAAAAGACCACAGATTCGTAAAGAAAATTCACAGGAGCTTGAGAAAAATCAGAGCGGTCTAGAAAAACATATGCAGCAAATCTCTAAAATATCACCAGATGGTAGAAAGTGCTCATAGGAGCTTGAGAAACATCAGAGCGGTTTCGAGTAAATCCTGGAAGTCTCTGAATAGTTCACAAGATCGTAGAAAAAAATTCGTAGGGGCTTGAGAATAATCACGGCGCTCTAGAAAACATCCTGAAAATCTTTAACAAAACACAGTACCGTGGAAAAATTCATAGTAGGCTTCTGAAAAAGCTCAGTGGTCTAGAAAAAATCTTCGAAGTCTCAAAACAAAAAAAAAAATCAACATATTTTTTCACGACTCTGGATCTTAAGTCGGGGTTCCATCAAATACGAATGAAAAGGAGCGACATAGAAAATTTCGCATCAAGTGACCATGGACGATATCATTATACAGTGATACCTGGATAAATGGCCCCTGGATATGTGAGAAACCTCTGTTATTGATAATTACAATGAGGCCCCCAACACTTTTGCATTGAAATACCTCTGTGTCACTGGGAATATTCAAACCTAGTTAATCGAGATTAGATTTTTTCGATGTTCACCTCTATAACTGGGACTTCGTAGCTCAATAACCCGTTTAAGTGAGACACTTCATCAGATTAGGGCCGCTTGTAGTAGCAAGGAAAATGAACGACAGTCCACTTTTTCCACCTCTTTATATGATAAATGTTATATTTTGACCTCACATAGTGGGGCCCTGTATAAATAAGACAACTTCTAAAAATATTCAACTTTTAAAAATAAAGTTAGATGCAGTGATTCTTAATGAGACTTGGATTTCTAATTATGAGATTGGCTTATTCAACTTAGATAGATTCGTCGCAATTCATAACTGCAGGGATCATGCCCAAGGAGGTGGCACTGCTATAAAAATTAATAAAAGGATTCAGCATAAGCTGCTTCATTATGATAGTAGACATCACACTATCATTATTTCTATTGAATGCGACCTTCGGTCAATCCACTTAGGAACATTCTATAGAACCCAGCATGATGATCCTGAAGACTTTATTGAATATGTTGATGCTTTGTATCAAAGGTTTAATAACTTGATAGTTGTCGCTGACACCAATATAGATGCCACTAGCATAAATAATAGTATCTGTGTTAACTATAATAACATGTTGGCACTGAACAATGTGGTACTGATAAATTGTGATCCAACTAGAATTACATCAAGCTCAGCTACTTTGTTAGACCATGTAACAACTACCGTCAACACTCAATCTGTTTCTTTTAAAGTAGAATACTCAGAATGGCCAGATTTGGATCACCATACTTTGTATATAACAGCATCTGGTATTAAAAAGCAACTGCAACCTATAGTTAAAAAGAAAATTTCAGTTTTAAATAAACGACTATATGTTGATTCGGTACTAAAGAAGCTTGGTGAAATTTCTTTTAAAAGCATAATTACTATTATTCAAGATGCTAAACAGTCGGCTTCAACTATTAAGGAGATCAGAGCTAGGAGAGGCAACAATTGGATTACGGAAGATTGAATTAAAGAAATGGATAAAAAGAAAATGTTATATAAAAGAATGAAAATGAATCCAAGTGAAGCCAAACTTACTTCTGATTACAGATCCTTGAAGAATAGAGTATGTTCCATGATCAGAATTGCTAAGCAAGACCATGTTAGAAGACATCTTATTTCTGCTGAGAGTGATGTTAGGAGAGTTTGGAAATTCATCAACCAAGAACTCTTGTTGGGCAATAGGATAAACAAATCTAACTCTATCATCATTGCCGATAATCTCGTTGATCATTTCAGCTCTATAGGTGAAAAACTTATTGAGGACTTAAAAGTGAAGTTTAACCTTGACAATTTTGAACGCCAGAACATTCCGTTGAATTTAAAGTCTCTCTTTTTCGAGCCTACTGATCCTGGTGAAGTGTTTGTCATAATTAACTCATTGAAGAATTCTTCACCTGGAACTGATGGAATAACTTCTGAAAACTTGAAATTAGTCGCTACTCAGATATCACCTTATATTTCTGCAATCATTAATAATCACCTTACCAAAGGTGAATTCCCTACAGATCTGAAAGATAGCATGATAGTTCCTATTCATAAATCAGGTGACGATGCAGATCCTTCTAATTACAGGCCAATTGCTTTAACAAGTTCGTTTAGCAAAATTTTCGAAAAAGTTATCAATAAAAGACTAGTTAAGTTTATAGAAAACAATGTACGATTTGATACACATCAATGTGGTTTTTTACAAAAAAGTAACACAACATCAGCAATAACTGATGCCTTACAATTTATTAATTGTGAACTTGATTCGAATAAATATGTGGCTGCACTGTTTATTGATTTAGCGAAGGCCTTTGATACAGTTAATCATATCACTTTGTTAGAAAATCTGAGCGAACTTGGAATAAGAGGCTTGGGACTGGCGTTAATTCGTAGTTTCCTAAAAGACAGAAAAGTTCTGGTTAGGTTTAATGATGAAATAAGTAAACAACGAGGAGTTAACATTGGTGTTCCTCAAGGGTCGATTCTAGGGCTAACTTTATTTTTACTCTATATCTATAATTTATATTTCTCTGGTCTGACTGGAAAATATATTATTTACGCTGATGATACCTTCTTGCTATACTCTGCTAAACTTCTGGAGCGACAAATAAATAATGATTTAATTGTTTATGGGTCCTGGCTTTTGGGAAACAGGCTTACAATCAATATCTTTAAAACTAGTTACATGGTATTCAAGCAGATTAATAAGAGTGAGATTTGCCTTAGCATTAGAATACATGGAGAGGAGATACAAAGAGTGGCTAGATCTAAATACTTAGGACTAATGATTGATGATAGATTATCTTGGTCCCCTCACATAAGTAATGTGAAATCTAAGTTGGTTTTCTGGGTTAGGCTGTTCAGAATGAAATATTACTTAAATTTTGAGCTAAAAAATATGATATACAACTCTTTTGTGCTGCCTAAGATTACTTATGGTATTTTGAATTGGAGTCAAACTTCAGAGATGAATATTGACTCAATTCATGGAATACTCAATAGGATATTCAAGACAGTGCATGGACTTGATAGACTGACTCCAAGTGATATACTATACAGACAAACAGATAAATTCAATGTAAGGGATATTATATTTATGGAAAAAGCTAAGATAATATATAAAATACTCAATAACAACATAAAATCTTCCATATTTCCAATAAAACACTGTGATTATCACAGCTATCACACAAGATTTAAAGAACGAATAGAAAACATAAAGATCCTATTAGATTAGCTATGGAAATCTTTAACAATTTACAGTGGCGGCTCGTCAGGGTGAGCCCGGCCCGCTAGGCCCACCCTGACGAGCCGCCACTGGGCCCGCTCGACTCAAAAACACTATTATAAGGTATACGCGGATACCAACAAGAAATATCTACTTTACTTTAATTCAGTAGCGGCTCGTCAGGGTTGGTCAGGCGGGCCGGGCCCACCCTGACGAGCCGCTACTGACAATTTACCTAACCCTGTGAAGAATGCTAGGTCTTTTCCCGTCTTTAAAAGGCTACTGAAGAATCACATTAGAACTATGCAAAGTAAATTACGTACTATTTACTACTAGTTTTTTTCTTTTCTTTTTTTTTTACTAATTGCTGATTTTTGCATCCCTCATACCAGCACTCTGTTGCGGTCTGGGAAGCACTTTCTCTCGTTTTGTTTTCTACTTGAAAATCCTATAATTAAATTTTTATTTATATTATGAAAGAGCTTCTTCTTCTTCTTTGCTTGCTTTATTTTTTTTTATTTTTCATCTTTTACACTAACTTCCCATCAACTAACTCTATCTTACTTTCTTTATTCTCCATTTATCATATTTATGTTTTCTTTTTTACTATTATATAATTTAATTACAAATTGAATGTGTCGAGAGTGTGGTTTGGGATTCCTTTCCTATCCTATTCCCTTTCGGGGGATGATGATAATTTTAATTGCTTGTTTCTTGACTAAGTGGCTTACTGCTGCTAGGAAGAAGAGGCTCTGCAATGAAGCTGACCCCATTGTGTTATTGTGTTAAGGTTTCACGGTTTCAGTCTCGAGAGTTGAGAAAAACTGCAAATCAACAATTCCGTTTTCAAATGGTGCACCAAAGTACCGAGCATTTATTACATTTAAGTAACGTTTGTTTATTTGTCCCAAACAGTTACAGCTTCTTTTAAATAATCGCTTGCCTGTAATCTTATATATAAAATACATAAAATTTCTACAAAATCAATATTTTTTCTTTGAAATTACATATTGATGGTATTTACAGCTTCTAATTACAGTGTGGGCACAATAAAATAAACAATTACAATTGATTTTGCTAAAAAAAAAATGTTTTCAAACTTTTAACACTAAATTATACATCGAGACAGCCAACTTGTATTGAAAATAGTAACTGGTTTGTGGAATTCACAATCCATAAATTTCTTTCACTTCTTTATTGTTTTTATGAATTAGCTCATTCACTACCAGCGTCCCACATAAATGGCATCAATGCTTGTTGTATTTTTTCCGTCATTTGATTGAAGCTATGTTCACCAGAAAGATTGATTTTTCAATTGCATCATTGTCTTTCTACTGAAGTCAATTTTAATATTCTACTGGATCGAATCCGGGACATAACCTAACTAATCGGGATAGGTTAATATTAATAAGTGCAGATGGTTATTGTGTTAAATAAGTAAATAAAGTAAGTAAAATCAGAAAAACTACTTTGATCAATATTAAATTCTTTTTTCTCGTAGGGGCTACTAAATTGCTGTGCCCCGCGTATAGACAGTGAAAGTTAAGCACCGTCTTTCAGGTTCTCTTACGAACTTCCGTTACAAAATATTTTTCAGAATATAATACATTCTTGTCGAATAGGGTTGACCGATGACCACGTAAAAACCAACCAAAAGCTATGATATATACCGAAGGATTCATTTACAAATTGGATGCTCCTTAATAAACTACAAATGTTTCTAATTATATGTTCGCAGCTGTATATATTTTGATTATGAGGTGACTAGATCTTATATCCTTCCTTCTTCCTTCATACTTTTTCATTTTTTCTATCCTAGATATCTCAGTTCCTATCTAATAAGTACATAAGATTAGGACAATGAAAATCATATACAAATAAGGAAATAAAAACAATTCTGCTATAATCGTGCAAACGTTCGCTGACGCCTGCATGTCAGGAAGCCAGATATATTTCTGGAAAGTTTGTAGTTCGCTTCAGTGGAAAAAATGCCCGGGAGAATCATAATAGGTTATATTACAGCTTAATGCGTTTTGGGATTCCTCAATAAAGATACATTTTTTTTTACTAATTTTCAAGTACTAAATAAGATATTCATTTAGCCAAAAAAGGTATTGAGGCTTACTCTTTATAGATGGCATCAGAACATGCTGAAAATAGGACAGCAAAATTTTATCCAACATGAGATGCGAGACATTCTAATTCAACTATACTAAAATTTAAAAAAAGCCGGTAACACTTTTGATGGGATTAAAACTTCATTTTTGGTATTAACATGGCAGATTTCCGTTAAGTCAACCATCCTACCCGTATGAACACTTTCAGGCTTGCCTTTTATTTCCTTGGATGCTGCAATTTCATGCAATTAGCTAATGGAAATAATTTGTTTAGGTTTCATGTAGAATTCTGGCAAATTGAATATCAGTGCAAAAAAATTTCAATAATTCTAAAATCTGCGTAATATTTGATGAACGTTTTGGTACAGTACTGTTTATTCTGACTTTCACTTAATTTCCTTTACATTAGGTCCTCTAGCTCTAGCTAAAGCTGACGTAATATTCACATTGTAGATCAAAGCCCGAAGCCTGAATCGAATTTATTGATTTCTACAGATGATAGTCAACGCCATTTTAACCGTTGAGCCAGGTTGATCTATTCAACACCGCAAGCAAAAAGAAGAAAGCTTTCGACTGTAGTATTTTGATGGTTGAGTTCACCTCAACATAGGATTATTCCTCAGGCTCTAGAACCTGACTTGGTCGAGGTCTCCCCTAGGCTGTCGCAAGCATGTTAAGGCGAACATAAGGTGATTTTCTAGAGACCTTGATGGGTCCCACCACATAAGCAACAATATCCGCGATACACTTCTGGTTAAGATCCTTTCTAGCTACAATCAGTGTAGACAAGCTGTGAAAACAATGGCAATTTTTTCAGAAACACTCTTTCACCGGACATGATTCGCTAATTCAGGAAGTTTACAATTCACACAAATTAAAAAAGTCCTACTTTGTTGACATAGAACCGAACCGAAACGAAACAACTCACAGTTTTGCCAAGTTGCAAAATGGCGTCGCACTTTCTGCAAAATTAGTTCAACTCAGAAGTGAAGCTGAAAATTAACATTTCGTACATGCATAAAGAAACAGATTTTTCTACTCACAAGGCATTAAACACGTTAGGATACATTTTCTGGAAGTTTCCGGAAAACGCGTACGCACAATCCACTGAAATTACTTGATCACTTAACGCACAATTCCAAGTGTGGTGGATACACTTCGTGAAAAAACGTGTCCAACTGAAAATTTTTCAGATTCCTCCCACTATTTTCGTCACGAACAGTTACGATTTAATACAGTTATTAATGATTTACTTCCTAACGATTTATACTTGTTACTAAAATTCCGCTCACTGAATATCCTTCTAAAGCAACCTTAGCACACTAAAGTTGTGACGATTAGCAACTCTTATTCATTCCCTAGCCTATATGCCACCACTAACCTCTCGCTACTCAACCGGATCGATAACTAGCGCTGATGACTGGCAACAGGGAAATGCCACATTGAACGCCAGACATGTATAGGAGATAGGACTGCCATAGATGCACAGATATTACACCATAAGCTACGTATACATTAGGTCTGTTCGCGTACTTTCAGTAGGTCTGTTCGCGTACTACGATCAATTGCAATTACTTGCAATGAAGCCGTTTTTGTACTCCGTTTTAGTGAATACTGAAAATTTCCCCTCTTTCAGTAAAATTCAGTAGGATCTGAGCTACTGAAAAATACTGAAAACTGTCAAAAGGTTTTTGGCGTAATGTCATTATGAAAGACGATTATTTTTGTGGCGATAGTTTATCGCCGCTTAGGATGACTTTACAATAACTTTTGTTCTCCCAAAAACCGACAACTGACCCCTTTGTTTGTCAATTTTCAGGAAATGCAATGAGAGCGTTTTCGTACTTTTCCTGAATTTCCCCCACCACATGATTCAGGAAAATTCAGTAAAATTCAGTGACTGAAAGTACGCGAACAGACCTATTGTGAACTAACTTCGGATGAGATTGTAACAGTCGAGAGTAAACGGGTTGATCGAAGGTATCGAATTGTCTGTTTCAATCTCAACCGGTTTGAATCCACTTTCAAGTTACATTAGCTACAATCCAGCACGGACATACATGCGAGTTTAACCGATCGCAATCCAATTTAAATCGCATTATATTTATATTTGGATTATATCCCATATTTTGTTCCATCTCCTAACGGTATCTTTACTCTATGGTTATTCAAGTAGCTCAGGTGTATAGCATACGTACTGTGGAAGCGAATAATTTCTGTCAGCTGTATTGCAAACGAAACGTAGTCAATCTGCCGAAATCTTCAGCTGAATTCAAGACAGAAGACTGCTAACAACAAAAGCAAAGCAGAGCAGAGGAACTTCATCATATATCGGGCAAGCCGCAGATCCGACAGGTTAGTTACATATTCCGAAATTACGATGGGTTCATTAAATCAATTGTTTTATGTTTCATACCAATATATTTTCTTAGTCGAGGCGAATGTTTTCTACAGATTAGGGCGGAATTGGCATTGCATGGCAATTCCGCAGTTATTAATCGGGGAGGCTTAAGGTTGGGGAGCCATATTTTGTGAGTTGAATAGTTACAAGGTGGACTGAGGACGTAGTGAATTTTTCAAATTGTCGCTCAAGTAACAGTTCTTATTATTTTGCGTGATGACCATCAAGCCTGTAGTTAATCCAAAATCTAACGAGAAGAAAGATAGCCATGGGCACGTGCAAGAGCCACAATCAAGTAGCATACGGCCGAATCATAGGAATATCCTTGTTAACAAATCTTCGCCCGAGAGCCAGGTAGGTGTAGCAGTTGCTCGAGATTCAAGTGAAGTAATGTGTTCCTTTCTCCCTTTATGGTGATTTCAGAGTCCCCAGCGTCGTAACGACATATTCGATGATGTAGGTCGTCACCGTCGTAGTCCCCACAAAAGGTAAATATTTTGTTAATTAGTGTCAATACGCCAACAATTTTCACTTGCAGTTCTTGTAATATACGTTCCAAACGTGACCACCACAAAAGGGAAGCACGTGAAAAACATTGTCCGAGTCCGCAGTGTCATCAGGCTCATAGTTCTCATACAACATCGTCGTGTGTCCCCCCCAGCAAATCTCCTAAACATCCCCCACACGGAGCTCTCATTAGTGTCAGCCAACCGCAAGCAAAACAGAATGATCTACACGGGATCTTGGAAGAAACGTATTCAGGTTACAATAGTGGCGATGAGCATCTTATGCCGAAAGAAATGCTCCTCTCTCCGGAAGAATGGAAACATCGTGACGAGCAATTTATTAAGGCAATGTCCGAAAGAGGATTTATCATCCAGGATATTGTAGAGGACGGTGCCTGCTTATTTCGTGCGATTTCGCTTCAAATTTACGGTGATCAAGAAATGCACGAGGAAATCAGGCAGCAAACGATGGACTATATTGTAAGAATCCGTTTTTATTTAGTCCTATGTCAAATCAATTTCGATATTTCAGTATCAAAATCGTGAATACTTTGCTCATTTTGTAACTGAAGATATAAGCAGTTATGTGAAACGGAAACGTAATAAAGAGTCACATGGAAACCATATTGAAATTCAAGCGATGTCAGAAATATATAATCGCCCTGTTGAGCTCTACTGTTACCAGACAAGTAAGGCTTCCATTTACTACACTATCCCAAATCAACTATCTAATCTTTTCATCGTAATTATTTCAATAGCACCTACAAATATTTTTAATTCGGAGCAAATTAACAACGGCTACGATCCGTTGCGTCTATCTTATCAGCGTGGCTCTCACTACAATGCTATAATTGACCCATACAATGCATCGGTTGGCGTGGGCTTGGGTCTGGCCAACTACAAGCCGGAGTCGCAAACACTTGAGGCTATTCGACTTAGCGAACAACTGGAAATTGAACAGGTAAGTTAAAAAGCTTAGATGATATTTTAAATTAATATATTGTCTAATATACTTTTTCGTAGACAATGTTTGAGGATAAGCTTAAAACGACTGATTGGGAGGCCACTAATGAAGTGATTGAAGAGCAAATCGCACGCGAATCATATCTTCAATGGTGTCGTGACAATTTACCCGGTGCGAAAGCAACTACAACTGTGACACAATCAACTTCGACAGCATCATCGTCTACCAACAGCACAGCGTTGTGCTCAACAATTACGTCGGCGTCGATGAAGGCGTCGCACATTGAAAGTTCAGGGAGCAACGCCAAAGATGCATCGCAATATCAAGTGAGCGAGCTATCCGGAAGTGTGAGCAGCGACCCTGTAATTTTGTCGGCAAGTGATATTGAACTGCCAAAGGGCTCTGACTGTTATGATAGTGATGATACTGACATGAGCAGTACTAGTAGTTCAGCGGATGTCTTTAAGGATAACAATAAGCAATTAGGTCATTTAAAGTACAAGCTTGGTGCGAAAAGGTCCCTGGTGTGCAGTGGTGGTAGTACACGTCGCAATAAGAGACGGCGTCGTGACAGTGTCGACGGAAACAAAGGGTAACCTTAAACTATTCTGAATGCTGAAAGGAAAAGGGACTCTAAATTCTACTTGTATTGTTTACTTCTCAGCTCTTGCGAGTGCACTACGACCGACCAGTGCTCGCATATGCGTCTTAAACAGTCTAAATCATGCAGTCCTATGATTCCAGAAGAACAGCCATCATCAGCGCCTGCGAGCGAAGTTAATCAAATATCTATCGTCAAACGGTCAAGTAACTGCTCTCACGAACTCTCAGCCGACTACGGTGGATTGCCGTGTACATCAAAACAAGCTGCGCAAACAGGGAAACCCCTATCCTCATTTTATCATGCGTTGTTAGAGTCCTCCTACGCTGAAAATGGTTAGCATCTTTTGTATTAGCCACCAAAAACTTAAAGTTCGTTTTATCATCTAGGTTTCGGACAAATGACTGAAAGCGAAATGCTCGTTAAAGCAATACGTTTATCTCGGATCGATTTCTACGAAAAAGTAAAGCAACAACGCCACCAGTTGATCAACGATAATCATTTTGGATTTCCGAATCCCCACGTCGCTATTAATGATGGTTGCAGTAATTCTAGCGCACCAAGCAACATGATCAAAGTGCAGAATAATTTTGATAACAGTGTCGGTAGCAGATTGGACCAGGATGACGACTCGGACACTACATCGGGCTGAACAGTTGAACACAATATTCATATTTGAAATCACTAAATGAAAAAAAATCGAAAAAAAAATCGAAAAAAAAATATTGCGTTAAGTAGGATCTATATGTGTATTTACATTATTAATGTATAATTTCAAATGCCTTCGGTATATTTTCTATTTTGGTCTTTTGAAATATTAAATATTCAAATTGCGGAAGTTAAACAAATTGGCTGGTGCGAAAAATCATGCTGCAGATGAAATAAGCAAAGACAAAACTGAGTAGCTAATATGCTCACGCTTGGAAGTCCTTTGGAGCTTCCTGTTGTCACTTACAGGATTAAATTGTGCATTGACATAAAGTAACAAATAGTAAATCTAGAAAGTTACTAATAATATCTCTGACCCACTTTTTTCCGCTCGAGTCGAATAAAAATTTTCTAGCATTTATCTGATTTTGTTATGGAAATTCAAAAAAATGGTATGATGGTGCTTCAGCTTAAATTTACTAAAAATAAGAGGACTATTGTTATAGACTTTGACTCTGAATGTCAAAGAGAAGGTGGGTCATCTAATATGGACTCCATTTCTAATGTTGAGATAATGTGCTGTAACATCACGAACCTATTCAACCAACTAACGAAGGAAAGAAAAATTTGACCACACCTCAAGACTGCTGAAAAATTCTCAAAGGTTTCAATTTGCCAAATTAGACGCTCCAACGGTCTTCACAAAAAAAAAACCACATAACAAGACAACACACTGAAGATAAACAAAGCACACCCCCAGAAAGCAAACAAACCAGCCTGACATCGATCGGGAAATTGTCTAACGGCCTAATTTTATTAGAAAATAAATTCTAATTTTATAAGAAAATCAGCTAAAATTCCACTCAACCACAAATGATAATGAGCAAAATGAGAGCGTCAGAAACCTCCGTCGTCTTCTAGAAACTAAAGTTGAGTTGACTCGTGTATATGTAATGTAAATTTCCCACCAGTTATCAGAGTATCGGGGAAAATATGGTTTGATGCTTAAAATGTGAATAAGGTTTCTGGTATACACTAAACTGCTTCATAATGATTTCATAAACATTGTAATCGTAAACAATATAATGTTTATTAATAGATCAGCTTAGGTTGTGTTTGCACAGCGCGCTCTCAATAACTCATTTAATGGTCTAATTTCTTTGATGTCTTTGCATTCTGAAGTAAGTAAGTTATAATCGTTCTATTTCAATTGAACTTAGCATGTAGCGATTTGTGTATTTGATAGAATATCCGCTGCACATATCGGTCTAAATATTCACATTCAATTTCACAGGGGTTTAGTTTCGACATTTGATTCGTTTGAATCGTCTTGATCGATCGGTGGTGGCTGATCTGAAAGTGTTTGAAGCGACGTCCTTGCCGCCGGAATCGGAGTAGGGATTGTTTTAGTCTCCTCATCCGGCTTAGCTGCTCCTTCTGGTACTTTAGAGTCTATAATCGGTACATTGGGAGTTTGATTTTCAGATGACTGATTTTCCGTTACAGAATCAAAAAGTGAGCCGCCTGCAGCTTCATCAGGTAGCATTGATGCACCATCAGCAACACCGCGACGAAACTCATCGGTATTGCTGGGCGTTGATAGCGGGTTATTCGATACGGTCCTGGAGACCTGATCACCTGGTTGTGAATTGTCACGAACGAATAAACCGACAGCATGATCTGTACCGAAATGTTTACCGTCCGCTGTTGGCGATGGGATTTCGCTCGTCGATACATCCGCCGCAGCCGTGGCCACATCTGAAACACTACTTTCATTTTTCGCTACAATGCCTGGTGCCGCTGCTTGACCAGCTGGTTTCATTGAAGAAATACCGCTGTCGGGTCCACCAACCAAATGCATCGGCATATGAGGATTCGTTGATGTTTGAGGTTGAGATTTTCGACTTTTTTCTGCCTTACGCCAGAGGGTTATTTCCTGAAATAGAATTTGAAACATATTGAACTGTTTGAGAAGTAACTATGTTGTAACGTACCTGCTGTTTAAAATACCTACGATCCTCAGTATCCATCAGAACTAGATTTAAAAAGTATTTAACAGAAAATTTTTTATTTATGTCTCGCATTGTAGGTGTTAAATCATAACCAGCTAGAAATACTCGAATCGGTATACTTTCACCTGGAAAATTAAAAATATCATATATAGTAGTATGGAAGTATTTAGATGAACCCTTTCGATACCTTTCACTGGTGCACCATCCATAATTTCATACTTTGCAATAGTGTCATTTTCCGTGTAAACATTAGGACCTGCAATTTTTTAGACGTCAAGAGCCGCAGTAATAAAACTGCTTTTTCTTGGAATAATCAAGCTGTTTAGAACGTAGCCTTACCTGATCCTGTTGTCTCTCGCTTAATAATTGCTATCTCCATGTGCTTGATTTTAATTCTGACTAACAGAAAATAGATTTTCCCCACAATTACATCTTTTAAATGATACCTAAAAGTAAAAACTCAAGGAGTCAAAGCAGATTATATACTTCCCAAAAAACCGTACTTTGACTTGTTGTACTCGAACTCGATATGTAAACAGTCCTCAATGCCAACTTCCATTTTTATGGGATTATTTAGATCCGGATAACTACACAGCGTATGCACTGCTATGTCGACTTCGCGAGCTATATCACTTAATCGTCGTATGATCGTAACACGTAAGAAATATCTAAAAAAAAAAATTTTTTGAAAAACCACGATGAGAGATGAGTAGTCAAATGGTTTTGATAAAAGAAATTTGTGAGTACACACCTCAACCTTACATTAGCTCCGCCATAGACTTCGAATGGTTTCTCCACATTCGCGAATTCGAATGGATAGCTTGTGTTCTGGATTAAATCACCAGGACGTGCTAGTTCTTTAACGAGAGATGTGAATTCGTGATGATTGCCACGATCGTAGAGCAATTCGATTTGCCCGATTAGTTCAATCTTAATGCCTTGATGTTCCAATTTGCTGCCCGGTTTTTTTAATGTTACGTTAACCTGAAAGCGTTCGTTTTCGTTTGGGTTGCAGTTAAACATTTTACTTTAACGGCTGCCTACCTTCCCCTTTACCGTTTCACCATCATAGTAAAGGTACATTTTTTCTTTTTTGCCATCCTCGGTCTTAACTTCAACCGTTTTACGGTTTTCGGCACCATCAAACACAATGTCAATTTCCGCCGACTGACCAAAACCCAGGAAGTTCTACAAACAAAAATTATTCAGTTTGATAGATAAGAATAAAAGCACGCATTCTCACCATTTTTGGTAGATTGAATTTCCTTCTAATCTATTCAACGTGGTACTTAATCTGTACGCGCCTTCAATCTTAGAACAAAACAACAACGAATTGCGTTCTTATTTTTAGAGAATCCTCATATGGAAAATCCTCAAGCACTGCCCATCTGCAACATTAGCCGTTTTTCCTTTTAGTAACGTTTCACAACTTAAACCGACAATATAAATCATATAGCTATTAACAGCACATCGTCTTTTATTCGACAATGTGCAGTTAATTTATATGACCCGGTTAACAGGACTGTTTCGACTAGTTCCGATGGAACCATCCACGACACTTATTCGAACTTTTCTACTAAAACTGGCTGGATCCTACCTTTGGCAAAATATTAAGAATCTTGTCATAGGCCCAAAAATCACTTTATAATAGTAGGAGATCGCGCACTATATTAAAACACTCAAAATATAACAAAGTGGACAGTGGTATAATCTAATTCTGAAGGTTGGTTGCTTGATTACCACCCTCTTATCAGACTGAACGCCCACTACATGCACATGTATGTAAATGCTGACCAAAGCAAATCGCCGGTCGACTGATATCCAATATGAACCAAGCTTTTAGTTAATAACAGACATTTGTACTTAGTCCTCACTTGACGTACTTATTCACCATATGACAGACGTGCCGAACGTATGACGTCTTCTCCAAACCAAGGTATACAGAAAACAAGTAAGAGCCATTTCACATACACCTCATTACCAGAGGGCGATTTGGTCGAGCCAATCAATAGGTCTGTTCCTGTACTTGAATCTATTATAATATATTAAAATAGATTCGCAGCAAGTCGTTTTCGTACTTTCGCTGCAAGCTAAATTTTGCAGCAAAAAGAAGCCAGCTGCCAAATTCTGTTACTGCTGCCAATGCCTTCTAGATGTACAGGCCGTAATGCAGAATGATGACGTTAGAGTATCGGGACAAATGTCGCGAAAAACACACGTAGTCTTATGGGACGTCCGCGGGAAAATGTTAATTGTACGGGTTGTGTTAAAGTCAGTGAAATGAAAACTAAAGTGGTTTATGCAGAACAGTGCTAGTGAACAGCTTAAACACAAATTAATGCGGTGCGTGCGGTATAATGTGGAAAATTCGCTACGAAATGTTTATCGGTTGGTGTTAGGTTATTTGGAAGAACAATAGTGATTATAAAGTCATCCTAAGCGGTGATAAATTATCGCCACATAAATATTCAACCTTCATAGCAAAATTACGCAAAAAATATGTCGCTTGCCGCGCACATTTGAAACTATTTCTTCACACCACACCGTTTGACACTTCGTTAAATAAAATCAAAAAGACACTAATCGTAGTACGCGAACAGACCTAATACGTAGTCGAATAAATTCCATTGTGTTTATACTTTGGTCACGTTCTGTATTCTATGATTCTATATACTGTTTGGCGTGGATAATCCCCATGCTGTCTGATAACATAAACAAAAGCGTCTGATTTAGAATTTGATGCAGGTTGCGAGCAAGCCTGGTTAGAGTCGTTTAATAGTTTTATAAGCTCGGTTGCATATTTCCTGAATATTGTGTTTATCACTGTGTTTTGTGTAATTTTTTCGGACTATACGAATACGTTTTATTTGATGAAGTTTTGAAAATATTTGAGTGGCTATTTGACATTTTCATTTTCGACGTGTTAATTCGAATTTCGTTAGTATCGGTAATTTGTGACTCAAAATGACTGAAATTTGCGAACTGAATTCCAACGACGTTGGTGATGCATTCGGAACTAGGTAAGAATCTAGACCGTGCGACAATAGTGGCTATAAAGCCCCGTTTAACGCTTTACGCTGCTAAACAAAGACTCGTCCTTGTTCTAAGGAAGGCGTAACTTGAACGTTAATGCTCCTTTTTTCTTCACAGCCGCTCCAGCAGTCGTTCGATTCCTGTTGCGCGTATGCCCACCGAGCGTTATGCTTCCGAATATAATATGCGGCACAAAAATCGTGGAGTGGCTCTGATTTTCAATCATGAACATTTTGATATTCCTACACTTAAGGATCGTACCGGGACAAATGTCGATTGCGAAAATCTGCGCAACGCTTTCAAACGGCTACACTTCGACGTAATCGTGTGCAAAGACTTTAAATTAAGGGAAATTCAGCAGCAAATAATCGAAGGTAAGGTGCAAGGATAACTGCTTTAGTTTGTACTACAGTGCGTGACAAATTAGGTATCGAAATGATATTGGTATACACTCGCGTGTCATTGCATCGCACCGAAAGCATATCATTGTTCAGCTGGTTTTTGCCATACATAGATCGAATGTTGTGCGATTTCTTTGTTTGGATACAAATCCGTAAGCTAACACAAGTTTGGTAATCAATTCATTGTGTTTACAAGCAAGTTAGATTATGAATCATATCAACTGATATTGTGTGATTTGGGAATTCTAACGGCCGTTCGCATTCTATATATGACCATAGATACAACACGAGGCCGTGAAATCTCGATACCCAACTCATGTGAATCCAATAAAGTCATTACATTCAGCAGTTAATCATACTGATACGATTTTGTTTATTATCAGCATATTCAAATTATTTTGGGATACAGTTGAAAATATCTTCTAGAAAAGATTAAGAATTAAATAGCTTACTGAAGCAAGATAGAAGCGATATGGAAATGCAGGCCGAAATATTAGTGGATTTTCAGGAAGAAATACTGGATGAAGTACTAAGATTCAGGAAGACATAAAAGAACACAAAAGGATGAGATCAGGGAGATCGCAATCATTACAGAGAGTTTGCAAGTGCGTATTGCAGAGAATAACAGAGGTTGCGAGGACAGGTGGTACTACTGTCTAGGTTGACAATTAAAACTTCGTCTTCTAAAGGGTTCTTAAAGGAAACAAGCAAAGACTATTCAAAAGGACTAAGATTAGAAAGACTAGATCAGAAGATTACTAAACTGCGACGTTGCATAGGAGTGAATTTCGCATTCTGGACTAAGCCAGAAATATAAAAACACCACATAAAAGAACAGAAGAAAAAGAAAGGAGGAAATAGTTTATGTAAAAATCACTGCATTAATACACATGAACTATTTTGAGTACATAAAATTTTCTTTTTTTTTTTGTAGTCTCACGTATGGATCACAGCGACAGTGACTGTCTACTGATAACTATTTTATCTCACGGCGAACTGGGCTACATCTACGCGAAAGACGTTCAATATAAGCTAGATTCATTGTGGCAACATTTTACGGCAAACCATTGTCCTACACTGGCCGGTAAACCGAAATTATTTTTTATTCAAGCATGTCAAGGTGATCAATTGGACGGTGGTATTCGCCTATCAAAAACAACTGAAACCGATGGCGAATCGTCTATGAGCTACAAGATCCCGATTCATGCAGATTTCTTGATAGCATATTCTACAATACCAGGCAAGCATTATTATCCCTCTTTCATAGTTTTCACTTTGAAAATTATGTAACTTTATCATTCATTCCCATTCAAACTTTCATTAATTTTCTTTTCCAATATTCGCAGGCTTCTACTCGTGGCGTAATACAACAAAAGGATCCTGGTTCGTTCAATCTCTGGTCCACGAACTTGATCGTAATGGCACCAAATCCAATATTCTAACGCTGCTGACGTTCGTTTGCCAACGAGTCGCCTTGGATTTTGAATCTAACACACCAGACTGCCAGCTGATGCACCAGCAAAAACAAATACCATGCATTACTACAATGCTTACGAGATTGCTCACTTTTACCGAAAAATAGTTTTATTTATTTTACGGGATCTATGTGATTTTTTAATACATCTGATATGCAATTCTTTGGCATATATGAATTAAGGAAAATTATTTATGTATCTCTCTAAAAAAAAAGTTTTAGCTAAAATTTTCGATGGTAGAATTTCCATCTTTTTACTACAAATACAAACGAGTCGTGATAAAATTGATTACAAAGCTGAATCGAATTAAAGTCATTGCGATTTTTCAGTTTGTTCGGGGACATTTTCAATTCATTTCATTCGTAATTACACAGAGTAAAACAATTTGTAACTAATTTTTCATTCACAAAATTAATTGTCAATTACACATCAACTTCAGTCACGCATGTGTCTTAGATATATTTAAAAAAAAAAAAAGAATCCCCAATGTAAAGCCTAAACTGAAGATTGCTACCGGAAAGGAGCTGTTTTGTCATTATTTTTTTTTTTGAAAATGTTTTTATACGACCAAATAAACGTACAGGCGTGAGAAATATACACGATTACTTAGTTAAACATAGAGTAGTTTTGAACTTTCGGTATATTGCAGAATGTGTACTTAACCTAGAGGTTAAGCACACATAACTTCTGCCTCACATTGCGGAGGACAAAGATTCGCCAACCAATGCTAGTCATGATAACATTACTTCTATCACGGAGAAAGAAGAAGCCCATCGAAACTTTAAAAATAGTGAATCCAAGGCAAAATCTCAACAAGTCAATAAAACTACTATTGCTTCTACTATTACCAATCCAAAGAACAAAATCAGCACCTACGCTGGTCCTAGAAAACAACTCCAAAGCCGCTGTTTGTGACGAAATTCACGCTTCTCCGAAGCTTAACTTGCATCCGAGCAATAGTTAAGAAGATTGCAAACCTGTTCTTATTAATAATAATGGAAAGAAAGGAGGCGTTGGTTCAAAAGCCAGCCGAAAACATATCCGAGAAAGAGAATGAATCGAATCTTGCTTAAAGTAAGAAAAAAAAACAGGAAATTTGCAGGCCCACGCAAAACCAAAGTGTCATCCGGAATTATACTCTCGGCAAGGACGAGCGTTCGCCATGTTTTTAATCGATGGTTTAGAAACTAACTTTTGTGATTTATCTTATCAGATTATGTAATAAATATTTTTTTTGTTTACAAAGTTACGTAAAATAAACAAAATTATCGATTTTAAGTTTCCAGATGCAAATTGTATTTCTTCGTTGGGATTGGTGCGAATACAATCTAGTCCTGAATCTAGTTTTCATCATGCTCTGAGAATTTTATATTTAGAACACTTTGATATGCGAACCCTGCGCTTAGTTGACCGCCGAGCAACCAAGCAGAGTGCAGGTATTCGCCACCGGATGTGCCGGAAATGAAAAATTCCATCTCAACGTTGTCGATAACATGGCACCGACTATGACTCAAATTCCATCAAGTTTTACGACTCGTCAATGGTCGGAATTTCGTATGTATTATGAACTATTCCGATATCGAAGTTTAATTGCACCTTTTAAACTTCTGACAGCTGCTTCACTCCAATTAGCCAAATCGATTCTAGATTTCCGAAATATTTGCAATCAATTGTCAAAGTAACGATTTAAATATATAAAACCCGTCAATTTTCGGCCTTTTCATTGTCATCGCCTAACAATTGTAGTGTCCGAAGTATTAAAGAAAGGAAAAAGCATTCGAATTCAATAAATCGAATCAACTTCGAAAGTTAAGTAGATTCTTATAAGATTAACATGTCAACAATTTTAATCACCAATATATATGTAGTTGTACGATACTTTGGAAGAGTGTGTATGGTTTTCTCTTTGAATTCATTTAACGAATTAAATACATAAATCTTGGCGTATACTTTTAATGAGATTGATAATGAGATTTCAGGAGGTCAGAGCAAGTTCGAGCTCCTGAATATTGTTAATCGGTGTGAACATTCGCGCGAATATTTGAACATATATTTTCAAATATGTACGGTTTTTCTCATCAATCAACTTCCTGCAAAACCGGGCTTTGGTGAAATTATAATGCAAGTTAGGAACAACGTATTCTATGCTCTTAAATTTAAATTCATTATGACTATATCCAAACTAACTTCTACTTTATTTAATTTCAATTGAAAGTTTACTCACCGGAGAATATATATTTTTTTGTTAATCCTTAATCCGTTATGTATATTAAATGACCACAATCTGTTTCGGGGACAATGGCACTGTAGAAGTTCGGTTCAGAACGCACAGCATTTACATGGCCCGGATGTATGCATGTAATATTTTTACCGGATCAGCACTGGGAATGTTTGAATCCATATGCCAGCCTGCAGTAACGTGTAAAATGGGGAATATTTGGGATCAACAACCTGTTGCGGACCCACAGTGAAAAGTATATACCAATCGAAGTCATCGTGTAGTTGACGGAAAACAAATGACCAAGCAGTCTGAAATAAACAGCTTACAGCTGCTAGGAAGAAGAGGCTCTCCAATGAAACGGACCCTCAGAAGAGACAGAACGGACCCCATTGTTGTTGATGATGACGGAAATATCGTTTCGACATTGGTTACAATACGAATGCAGCAATCAGTATGATTGAAGAAAAGGAATCAGATCTGGTAAACAAAGATAAACAAAAAGCACTCCCAACAACAAACACGAAAATACCAGCCGGACATCTATCTGGAGAACACGCTACGGAGAACACGTTATGCGGAACCCGTTATCGGAAATACGCTATGGGGAATACACTATGGGGAATACACATCGTCGAATCTAGCCGTAATTTTAAATTCACAAAATCACCACAAATTGCACTAAATATATGCGTAGTTAACTTCCCGGCCGGCTTCTCCAGATTCCGCGCAATATACTTAAAGTAGCTACGAATGGGATCGTCGACTAGTCCACCAAGCCCTTTTGTGCCTTTTAGACGAGTCAACTCAATGCGAAAAATTCCCCTCGATTCGCTGTCAAAGTTGATCTTATTGTTTGCATTGACCAATTCGAAACTCCGATTGGTCATTATTTTTACAAGGAATTTGAGAATCGAATGCAAAATCGCAAAATTTTTCTAAAAAATTCACTCATCCGCGAATTTTGACGCAAGACGTCACCATATGACATTTCAAAACTCGAATTTAGTTGAGCCATGTAAAAAGGTAAAAAGGCCTGTTACTGAAGATCATGAAAGTCCGAGTGAAGGGACCGGTAATCAGACGAACTTGTCAATTTTCCTTTTTTCTTGGCGGGAAGTAAACGTTAGTCCGCGTGAAAATTTTCGTGTACCGTGCTGGGTGTTTTTCCGGGATACGTTGTGAAAATCGGAGTGAGGGCTACAATGAAAAACGTGCGCGTGTTCTTCTGCCTATTGTGTTCTTCTGCATATTGTATTCTTCTGCCTATTGTGTTCTTCCGCCTATTGTGTTCTTCCGCCTTCCGCGTGCTCTTCCGCCTTTGGCTGTAAACTTTGCAGCATCCATAACCTCAACAATGCTGTTCCAGTAGTTGTTGTTATTTCCAACAATGCCGGGATCAACCAATAAGGCTGGGGGGTGATTGGACCTTGGAGCAGTTTGTGTAAGTTATTTAGGCGTACTTCAATTTAGTTGTACTTCAATTTAGTTGTACTTCAATTTAGGTGTACTTCAATTTAGGTGTACTTCAACTGTTTGTTAAATTGGAATTACATATTAGGTGCGTTATTTTGCGCCTCGATTAATAGCAGGTTAGGGGGAGGCGGCATTGACAACAACACCAACTGAGCCAGGATTATTGTAGTTTTCAATGCTGCCTACGCTAATCTGCTGTTGATCGCATATAAATCTATGGGATGTACACAGGATGATTCAGAACAAGGAGCCTTGGAGTATACCACGCAATTCCTTGATGTGAGCTGATGCTCGTTAGGAGGGCGTCCCTCTAGGATGCACATCTAGCCCTGTTATCCAACAAGCGTGGGGACTCTAATTATTTTAGTTTCATTTGAAAGGTTTCGCAATTGGCTTTCAATTTGTGCTACTATTTGTATTTGTATTCAAATATTCCAAAATTTATCTTTGTGGATGAAAATTCCGATTAATTTTGAAATTTATTTCTATAGAATGCAGAATGCGATTTTATTTCTGATTATTAATGCTCTTTAAGTCCACATTTGTCTACAAAAAACTTCATTCCGCTATTTACAATGGATTTTCTACACCAGATCGTTATGTGTATACAAGGAGACCGGAAATTTCATATTTGTTGGATATTGTGCGCTGTGTTCAAGATGTTTTATTCTGTCCGGTGACTAAGGTGGTGGAATTTCTGATCTCCTTGAACATAGATAAAGACCTTGTGTTGAAAATCTATTGCAGGTAGTGCAATGAAGCCTTCGCAGACAGAAGTGAACATAAAGAGCATTGCTAAAATGATATAAAATTGCATTCCGCAAAAATAAATAACAAAGTTAAAAGTAGTAATGCTTTGAAATTTCCATGCAAAACCATCCGTTAATTTTTTCAAGAATTGTTAACAATCTATAACAAATTGTTATATTTTGGAAAATATGGTTTTTAAAAATGAAATGACTTCAATTCACTTTGCAGCCTTGACTTTATTAAGTTATTCAATTGGTCATAAAGACCGATGAAACACGACTGACAACAATTTTAAACTTACAGAAAATTTGGGTCCAACTCTGATTCATATTTTAATGATATATTTCATTTATTAATTGCCCATTTAAGTAGATTGTTTTTTCTTCGACATCAATAAGGATGTCGAGTGCAGTGAGAAGATCAACACCGATTATAAACTGGTACTTTTTTCTTTACAGGAATTTTACTTATCATCTGATCCGTGCTGCAGAAGTTAATTTGGAGGAGGTAAGGTAAGTACTACTTGTTAAATAACATGTCTGAGCCATGCGGGGTTCTTTGACACTTTTTTTCATAACAGTGAATTGTCTAATCGATTATAAAAAGTGATGGCCCCGTGTCAAACGAGGCTGATGTATTTAGTTTCATTGATAGTTAAGTTTATCATTGGCAAAACGTCCGAGCCTAATGTTGAAAAAACAACATTGCCTCTTTATCAGTGTTATTTACTTCGAGGCAGCTTTGATCTGCTTCATATGGAACAGGATAGCAATTTGAAGAACCATGAGAAGAGTTTCGAGAAAATTTTCTCGGGTGGCTCCTTTCAATGTTTTCGATTTTGAAGCAGTAAAAAATTTGGAGCTAATGAATGGTGACACAAAATCTTCATACAAAAAATGCACATGAGAATAATAATTCTTGAGATGTGAGTCTAAGAAAACTTCGACTTTTTACAACAACAGAGGATTATGCGTATTTTGTCGAAGTTTCCTCAGACTATGTCTCGAGAACAATAAGTTCCACGTGAATTATGTGTATGAAACTTGTGTGCACATTTGCGTGCTGAAAAATTTTGGTGTACATAAAAATTTACGTGAATCCAAGAGCTATTGGGATAGTTAAGAAATAAATATTAATTTTCGTGACCTTTGAACTTTAATAACTTTTCTTTCGCATGTGATTTCGTAATGAATTGTTTAGTCTTATGATCCGAACGCAACTTACCTACGCTAGGGTAAAAACATAAACAGAAAAATTAATAAATATGCCCAACAGTTAAGCAGCGGCCAGCACATTGGTTTATTTATTATTTAAATTGAAACGCGGCGCAAACAAAAAACAAATACTTATTTAGATAAGGTACCATTATACATACATATGTATACCATCACTAATGTGAATTAGCTTAAAAATTTACTGTATTTACGTGAACAGCTCTCGCAGATGAATGAAGCCTTTCCAGTTTTTAACGATTCCAGTGTCTTCAATCATCGGATCCTTTCGAATGAAACCTATATAATTTCATTTAAAAATATTTTTCTGGTCTTACGTTTGCCTTCCTTATTGTCATTATGATCATATTTTAATGATTTTTCTATCAAATCCAAATCATAGTCTTTGTTTTTCCGCTTATGGGTGCTGGAACTATACAAAAAGGCAAATTAATTAGCAAAAAACTAATGAGCTGAAGTGAATCTTCAGTATTTCGAAAAAACTTTCTATTTGGATCCTGCTGAGAACAGTGAGTGGATCATCTGCATTTGCACAAGAAGATACTTGTTTGTATTCTTTATAGTTGCTAGAAACATTTATTTTACTAATGGGACACGAATTAAATTGTACCTGTTGAAATATTTAGTTCTAATCCAATGCATGTTTACGCTGTTTGTTGAATATGAAGACCATACAGATACATCCCTCCAGTATAATGCTCGCGTATTGGAAACGGTTCAGAATCAGAGGAGGGCGAATGCAATATTCTGATTGGCTTCCGATTTTTTTTTTTTGTGTTCACTATGGAACCTTCGAAGTATACGATGAGAAGTGAGAAGAAGTATGTGGAGATGGTATGTAGAGTCCTGTACCGATGTAATCAACCGAAAAGCAAACCATTTCAAGATTGTTCAGCACAACATCCAACCCTCTTAGTTTTCCCCGGGTTCTTTCACTTTCCAGTCTTTCTTGCCTGCAATCCTGTTTTTGGGACGGGCTGCAGATCCCTGTTGTTTCGTTCGCTGTCTATACGAATTTTTGTTGCGCAGTCGCTGCATTACATACGGGATGAATGTTTCCAAGCATGTTTTGAAGGAGGAGACGGCGCGTGCTGTGATATGAAAGGATCCGATCCGAGAAAGTAATAGAATTCGACTTGACGCTGAAATTCACGAGGAGCAGTAGGGCTTCGTCCGCGAATTGTAAATATGGGTGACTACATGCTGTAGCGGCCCCCATCCCATTTCATATTCATCCACCCTTTTTCATTCAAATTCGAATGATTTTGAGTTAAATTATCACGAAATGCAGCAAATCCAATTGGGACGTAATGACGTGGCAGCTCTAATACAATGTGTGCGATGTAACTGATGTATTTCATTGAATAGTTTTACTCTTGGTGATGACATTCAAGGTGTTTAACCTGCTGTTTTCAAAGCATATATAGTATAAACCACATGTGAAAATCCATCGAATTAACTAAATATAAAATTCGAGCATCTTGGAAACAAAATAAGAATGGAAGAGTGAGGATTTTCTCTACGATCCAGTGATTTTTTCAAGATTTCCTGGATTGTTTTTTGGTTCCAGGATTTTCCAACAGATTATTAATCTCGAAAGTGGCAAAATAATTTACCAAATTATAAACAACGGGCTAAAATGGCCAGATATTCCTCGAACTGTTGGGGAGAGTTAACTAGCAGAGAAACAAGATCAGCCAGCAACCTTTCAGTTCGTAAACCAAGAACGGATGGATTAAAGGTAGATCCAATACAACAGGCTATAGCTTTCTACAATACATTGCCAGATCCGTCAAAGAGCTCAAGCAGTATCGTGGCATTCAAAGAAAACTTAAAATTGCACATAAAAAATTAACAACGCACAATGACGAATAACACCAGAGTTTTTTGTAGATGAAGATGATGAAGACAATGATAAGTTAATAAAAGTGAGTCTATCATATTGATAAGAATTGTGCTGTCCCTTATACCAACAAACTAGTTGTCTGGGAAGCACTATGAAAAACTTATTGGAGGGTCAAGATCGTGCACATGGACTGTGCACGCTCATATGGTGATGAAGAGAGTGGAAGGAAGGAGGAGGAAAAAATACATAATAATAATTATCTTGTAGTGAAAGTGAACTCCAAAAGTTTAGAAATTTTCACAGGCGTCAACCCTGGAAAATGTTCGACCCCTATAACTTAAAACAAACAATTGAAATGAAATGTCTAACCGTGTTTCGAAGGTGTAGTCAAAATATGGGTGTGTATGTCATCAGCAGGTTCTTTGTCAAATGTTTTGCTGAAGCGGAACTTCAGTCCACATTTTAAGATACCAAATGTATAATGACGTATCGATCTTTCAAATTTAATCAAAAATACATTTTATTTAAACCATTTACATACATAATATCAAGCGGAAGCATTATCGCGTTTAGATGGAATACTTCCGCTATAAATTATTCGAATGAGAAACCCGTATTCCGAAAATTACTAGCGAACAAAAAAGCTGGATATTTGCGTATCTCCCAACTACAGCTACTATTTATTGATGCCTGTAGTACTTGGGCCAGGATATATGCATGTTCTTCCAGGATATATGTATGTACCACAAGCCTGAGTAGTGCGGCTAGCCTGATTTTTAACTCCATCACGACGATTCATCTTGTTCTTCCCGGAATGGGAGTGTTTGTTGCGTTTCGTCTGGCACATTCGTCTGTCTGCCACTTCACTAATTCCGAAGCCCACCATACACTTTCACGAGCTTTCAAGCATGTTGTCTTGTAAAATTTCTGTATTTGCCGTACACCATAATCGGATATGCATTCCATGGTAGTGCTACCTACAGGAAGTGCAGGCTCGTCGTCGTATTCGGATAAAATCAATGCAAGGTGATTTTTAGTTACTACTATGCATGCAGTACGGATTTCCGAGATGTTCATTCGGAAAATAAATCGGAAAATCCTCGTCACAGGGATTTAATCCTTAGCGACTTCTTGTTTCAAGCATCGGGTAGTTTCATTACTAACTTTGGTGTTACTGTTTGCGTCAAAGCGATTGGGGCTGGGAATCTAACAACTGGTCGCAACGCACACGGATGTCGTCGCACCTTACTAATAAATGTGGAAATAAGTTGACTGACTATTTACGGTTGGAGTCGCCTCGCTGAGGCCAGACCAAGCCGTCATTGCCAGTTAGCAGCGTGTAATCGATTCCCTTATGAAGTGACGAAGGTTATCGCCGTGTTGGTTCGACCGTGATTCGTTTAACCATTTGCTTAGCTGCCGTTTCGATTGCTTGCACACTCGTGTCCAATCTTCGTAACCGCATCAGCCGTTCGTTGTTCCATTGCGAGGCAGATGAGGGCTAAGCGAAAGCATCTAATTATCGCTTACGAAGTCACTTGGCGTCCGCCGCCTTGTTAGCCATCCCCGAAACGTCCCTTCCTGCAGTTTTTATTTGTAAAACACATCGAATCGCTAGCTCAAGCGCGGACGATTCCTAAGTTTTCTTCTTCTTTTGGTTAGCTACTACCACTACAATCGCTCCGTCTTCTCAATTGGCATCTTTGGCATCTTGGCCGTCCTTTCCTCTACACGACTTGGCTTGGCGAAGAGTTATTCGAACGCACACTCAAAGTTTTTCAGGCACATGTATCTTTATAAAAAAAACCATCAGCAATCTTTAGTTCTCTCCATGCTACCATAACGCCGCGTTCTTTGCGGTTCTCTGCGTGCGTGCACAACAACGCTTATCACACACATTCCACGCTGCTCTGCTTGGCATGCAATTGCCATACAGCAAAATCCAGTCAAGCCAAACTGCTCAGTTCTTTCGCTCTGCGATCTTGTACTGAACCGATGTGGAGCCGAATCAACAGATTTTCCACAGTCGAACCGGGTACGTTCTACATTTTGCAGTGACGAACGGGTTGAGAGCAGCGAACATGATGCTGGTAAAATAGAAAGCACAGCAAACGACAGCAGAATGGCAAACTAACGTATTGGCTAGAATTGGACGATAGCGTATTTGTCCGAACCTGCCGCAGAAAGGTGCCATGCCTGGCTGCCCGCCGTCAAGTTTAGATCCACTCCGCAACAACAGGACCCCAACAGCCCCCGTGAC
The DNA here is from genome assembly GCA_947369275.1 of Nemotelus nigrinus. Lineage (NCBI taxonomy): Eukaryota > Metazoa > Arthropoda > Insecta > Diptera > Stratiomyidae > Nemotelus > Nemotelus nigrinus. Next base: position 554,616 of record OX376376.1, on the reverse strand, counting down.
GAGAGGAAATTCCATGAGAAAGAGACTGTTTATGAAATAGATGTGTGGTGTAGTTGTTCTGTGTTGTATATGTTTATGTTATCTATCTATAGTACATCCATCTATCGACGGCGTGCGTGCGTGAGTGAAGAGAAAAAGATCAGAGATACAGTCAAGTTAGTCTGGTCGTGTGGTTGTCTGTCGGTCGGCTTCTATGTGATTTTGTGTTTACAACGAGTTTTTCTTGGCACGTCTCGGAATAATCGGCAGTTTGGACGCAGAACGTTCTATCTTGCTTGTTAGCTTGATTTTCATGGCGTCGCTCGTTTCTCAAGTCGCGCGGGATCCTCCTGACTAGTTATCTACCGAATTGTGCCTACTTTTGGGACTACAGAACGCCGACGTTTGTCCGTACTGCAGCAGTAGGCTATATCGCATGCGAGTCACGGTGTTATTTCCGTTTTGCGCGCGGATTCGCGCGTATCGTGATTCGTGACTAAGCCACTAACAAGCTGTTCAACTTCTCTGTGCTTGGTGTCGTATTCGTACTTTTTCAAAAATGTCCTGCGGAATTCGGTTGCGCGTGAAACCAAATCCGGTGGCCCGCGATGATCCGTTGTCCGATTTCGCTGAAAAATTTTGCACGCATTCAACTTCTTGATTGGACGGCCGCAAACGATCAGTGCAAAAACTGCAAACATAAACTTTCTTGGGTGTGCAATTAATAGTATTGCCGTCGGTATGTGCAGAGCTCATATTCCGGTTCGTGATTTCCATAAAGCTGTGTTTTGTCAATCCACATACGTTTTGTTCTTAATGTAAATATTTATAGTGTGTGGTTTCTAAACTATATCCGCGTAATTTGTGATAATGTTAATTTTTCTTAGTTCAAACCTTACTGGGAAAAACTCACGGATTCGTTTTGTGGTTAATATATGCAGAGTTTTCCTTTCAAGATATTCGACCAAAAAGGTATTAAAACCTTGGATACATACGGCTTGTAGAAATATTCTTAATACAGAGTAAAAGTGTTATCTATCGCAGTGATAAAAGAAGGGAGATTCAATGTGCAAATGTCAGTAAAAATATGAATAGAAGCAAATAAGTGAAGAAATTAGTTCGAATGAATAAGTGAAGAAATTAGATCGTCAAGTGTTGGAATGTTAATAAACAAAATATAAACGTTGTCAGGTAATTAACTGGTGTGAAAACGAAGGAACGAACGTTCAACAGTGTGGTGAAAATCATTCTTTGCAATTGCTAACGTCGACTTTGATTCTGTGATTTACCAAGGAAAGTGTATATACTCATTTTTGATATTTTTTTGCGGTTTAATCTAAAAACATTTTATGCTTGCATACTGTTATATTTATCCTATCGGCTGTTGTTCAATTCCAATTAATAATGGCCTTCACCCAAATCCTCTATTTCTGCTTCAGTTCTGTTTTCAGTTCAAGAGACTTATCACTGATTTGAAGCATGCCGGTAAATTAAATGTTTGCTTTGAATCAGAAACAGGATACTAAAACCTGCAAACGATAACACTGAATGGCATGTCCCCAAAAGAATCCTCACAAGCATGAATTATATGCCAAAAAATTTTCTAAGCCGAGAGACGATGGGGAAATTAATTGAAATCCGGTTTGAACTGTTGTTAGAAAATCTAAGTTGTCTTAACGATTTTGTTTGGTATATTTAACTGTAATAGATTTCCATAAAAGGCACTCGTTTAAATTGGAAAAGCGATTGAAACCTTTGGACAAATCGATCCAACGGGTTATCATAAGTCAACAGGAAATTGTTTTCCTAAACCTATTTTTTACAAACATATATTTTTCTGATTTATTGTAAATGCCATTTGATTCACTTCTTTCAATGTTTGCGCAATCAGCTGAGTGCTTTCTGAAATCCACCAAAAAATTAGCAGCTGATTTACCGCGCATTAAAGTTTTCATTCTGGACGTGCGTTCCCCTTTTTTAAGCTCCCCTTTTCTGCTATAAGATTGCTTCAGAATCGTTTAATTGCAAAAACATCATAAACACAAATTATTGGGTAATAATTTCGATCGATCGATCAATTTGAATGAACTAGGTTGCAAGTTACAATTGCATAACTGCCTTTGCTATAGCTTTCGACTTCTAAAAATAGGTACTCTAGGCAGTTTTGTCTCCTTGAAAGTCTTTTAGAGAAGATCATTCATGTTGCAGTCAGTTGAAATTTCAATTTAACATAGTTCCAATGTGGACTAGCCAAAAGAAGAAAAGTTAAAGGAAAGGAACTCCAGTTCAAAGACGTTGTAGAAGACTCTTCAAAAAGAAAAGAAAAAAAGCACATTCATTAAAATTGGAAAAAATTACTCATCCTAATTATAGGTAGTCTTGATAGGTCGGTCATCGGTGCCTATACGACCATCTTTTAAGTCAGCAAACCAACGCTCAGCAGTTAATTTCGAATGTTCAGAGTCCGGCTAATAATTAGCAAGCTAAGCCTTTTCTGGGACAAAAAAAATACAAAGATAAATCAAAACACGAAATGGTTTTGAAACTAAAAAAAATAGTTGACTGACTAAAATAGCTGCCAGATCTCAATCTAAGAATCAGATTGTCATCAAATTTTGACACATATTGTTTGAAGGCTAGTAATTTCTAAAAACAATATGAGTTTTTCAGAAGCCTCGTGACTAATTGATTGTTGTGCCAATTCTAATCTTGGTTTCCTTTGTAACATTCGTGACACATTAATACGTCATATATCCTTAAAGGGAGTAAAATTATATTGAATGAAGAAAACAATGAGAAGTTCTAGATAAGCAATTTAGCATCAATAAAACCTATATTATGTTAGTGTGTGATATAGTCTTAATAATGTTCTCATTGATTGATTTTCCTTTTTGAAATCTGTAAACACTCGGTTGGAGAACCGCTGTCCTCGCAACCGCCCTTGGACTATATTCTGATTCATCTGAGGATAAGACTGTTTTTCGCTGTTGCTGTGCTGCTATTTTTTCAGCGAATTTCATTCGAACTTGTTGGTTTGCTTTGGATACCGCTAGCCTTCTTGCAGGAAATTTCGCTTCGATGACTCGCTTTCTGATAGTCCTTTTGCGTAACATTCTACAGAATTTACTTGAGAATTTTGACCGATAATACAAATGGGTTTATTTTTCGTATAATGAGGGCGTCCATCTTTATGGATAGTTTTCACACTAACGGTCACTGTGAAGCGTTTTTAAAAATCTTGAAATTACAAATACTTCTCGCATAAGGCCTTTTGGGCTAATTAGTTTTGAAAATCGCTTATGATACATTCCATAGTGAGTTCTTATTTCTGGCTATTCTCACTATATTTTTCAAGTGAAAGTGCACGACAAACAGTTCTCATCCGTTGTGATTCTTTAACGGTCAATGCACAATTCATAGTCATGGACAGGATAAGAAGAAAGATTCGCCTAGAACAATTCTTCGACGTGACAAAAAGTTGCTTGAGTTTTTTTCAAGGCCATTTTTATTGTGTGTAACAGTTTAAATATTTATGACTGTGATATTTTTCTTTATGATAAATTTCTTTGTCTTTATGGAGATGGATGCAAAAAGGTTGATTTTTTATGAAATTCATTCTAAAAACTAACATAGTATCCCGATCAACTACCTTGCTTTAGTTTTTTCTCCAACACTGAATGCATATGTATTGATATATTTAACTATAAAATGACAATACATTAAACTTCCTGCCCAGTACTGATGTTAATAATCTTCAGAGAAGAATTTCTAATATCAAATTCAGTATCCAAACATTTCCTTTGGCTTGAAAATACTCCTAATCGTGTCTTCTTCAGTTGGGTCTACTTGAAATCGACAAATAAAATTGTTCGACCGCATTCAGCTCACAAATTTCTGCCTGATTTTAAATAAAATAATTGCCTCAGACGTACATAGAGGTATCTCGCAATCGAATACCTCCCATCACAGAAGCGAAAAAATAGTTTATCTCGCCTTCATACCATATTAGTGATGTGAACAAAAAACTAACAAGACGCAAAAATATACCAACATACAAGTCCGGAACTCTTAATTCAGAGAAAGAGATGAATAAAAAAAAAATGGATTCCGACTTATAGCCTGGACGAGACGAAAAACCTGTACTATGTCCAGTGTCCGTTGGCTTGTTTGTTCGAAGATATACGTCAGTCCGTCGATTTGTTCAAATATTATCTTTTCGGATTTTCAATATAGAGAGTCTTATATATATAAATCTGTATAGCAGCAGCCACACACAGTTCAAATCCTACATGTATGCACGCTCGTACTGAACAAAAAAAATAGATACTCAATCCATGGGCTGCCTATACCTTTTTTCCAAGAAAAAAAGTAATTTTCAAAACCAAAATATTTTTTTCTGATGCTATTCTCCTATCTTTCGTTGACTGGTTTGAAAATTTCCAATGATGGTCGACGTTGTCGTGCAGAGAATTCCGCTCGGGATCGAAGAAAAACGAGCCTCGTCTGCAATGTAGGGAAAACAATCATTACAATAACAATAAGTTCTTGTTCAAGATGTTGACAATGAACACTAGAACGTAGAAAGAACGTCTTTTTTTTTTTAGCTCCATCGGAACGCAACATATATTTGGAATTGAACAACATGGCAATCTTTAAACTTTCATTTTTTTCATTTGCCTATTGTTTCCCCTATTAAGTGTCCAAATCATTAGGAAATGGCAAGAAAATCCATCCCATCTCTCAGTATACCGATGAAAAGCTGATAAGATTCGATTTACGTTTGGGACAACTTTTCAATGGTCATACTTTCTTAAGTGAGAAAACATTGAATATAGTTCAATCTTAGCGACAATTTATATATTGTAGTACTTCAGTTTGCATTTAAGATGTTTTATTTTAAAATGCTTAGCTAGAGGTTGAGATCAAGTCCGCTTATCCAATTTGAAAAGAAATAATTTAAATCGATGCTACCTGACTCTAATAATAGTTTAGATAGAATATGATTTTCGCGGTTCTACTTACCTCTTTCACTAATTTCACAGATGTCCCATTCTGTCATCAGTTTAAATTAAAATAAACCAGCTAAAAAAATATAATTGACTGATTCAAATATGTACAGCAAACGTGAAGTTTTCACAATAACTGATATTTAACTCACTTACTGTAAAAGCCTTGTCTAGGAGGTAAAAAAATATCAAAATCATTTTGTGAGTAATGGAAATTTCTGTTTTTCTACAAATAACTTAAAGCTCATCGGGAAAAAATGTAAAATGTAAAGCGATGGTGGTAGCTGATGCCCAGAAAATTAGGTTGCATTATAGAAGAGGGTTGCATCTTAGGCCTGACATTTTGGGCCCATGTGCCACTCTCCGCTGGCTAGTTGGAAGTCGGCGAAGTAAAATCAGCTGATGCTAGCCACCTCTGCTAACTCTGCTAACCTAAAATCAACCTAAAATCTGCCACCTCTGTTAACCTAAAATCTTGGGGAGTGTATTATTTGGAGCCGTTTTTCCGAACAGCGATTCTACTCCGTAGTCCTTGTGGCGTAAAATTTATGCCAAAATGTATTTTCAATACTCGAGAAAGTTATGGTCCATTTACAGTTGGATTCTGTTTGATCTGTTTGATTTTTTCTAAGTTATGGTCCACTTACAGTTGGATTCTGTTTGATCAGTCGCAGGATAAATGAACTTTATCGTCTGATTAGCACAGATCGATTTCTGTTCCTCGTCCGTTTTTCTATTCAAAGTACCTTTTATACGTTTCAATCACTCCTTGTTTTTTTTTTAAATGTGTTCTTTTAAAAGTACCTTTAATTTTGCGTAAGGATATAACAACTCATCTTATTTGCGACTCATTTTGAAACTACAGTATTATTTGTTTTTCTATTGAATTTTTTATTATAATCAGAGGTGGATTTACCATATTAGCCGCCATAGGCTTTGAAAAAATTGCCGCCCATACTCTGCATGTAAAAAAAAATACCACTTTTTTACGAATTTTTTTTTTTTTGAAATATGGATAGAGGAAATTTATTTAAACCTTTTGTACATTATCAATTATCATTTCAATAACATTGTGTAAATTTTTTTTATGCGAAAATATCGAAAAACAAGCCGGTGACAAAGGTTTTTCAAGAACGTCTTCGGAAAAAGACGATTTGCGGTGTTCTTGTGTCTCAGCTGAAAATTATCGGAAATGAAAGAAAATTAAAATTTAGGCAAAGTATCATCAAATCCCCTCCTCCAAACTTCTTTGATTTCTATTTTTTTCATTGTTAGATGTTTGGTGGTCATTTGAAGTGAAAACTGCTATTTTTCACGAAAATTTGTAGGTGGAAAACCCCCTTAAAAATATAAAACTTATCATTGGGGGGAAGTAATTTGCATGTAGAAAGTGTGTGCCAAGTTTGAAATGAATTGGTAATTTGGTTTTTAAATGGCAGTGAACACGAACTTTTAAAAGGGATCGTATCAAAATCCCGAATCACAAAAATCCGAATTGACAAAATCTCGTATGTTTCGAAATTCCCGTGTTCCAAAATTCCGAAATACAAAATCCTGTACTTACAAATCCCGAAACTCAAAATCTCGTGGAGTGAAATTCCGTATGAAACCTATATGTTATAGCAAAAAATAGAGATTTAAGTTTTTATTTAGGAATAAATTTCTTCTCAAATAATCGATTTTTTTCAGTTCCAGACCTTTTTCTAATAATTTTTTTAATCTTCTGGTACCTTGCCAAATTTTTCTTCTTCATGGGTACTGATTTCCTTCCATTAATTTTCCTTATCGTTGTTTCACCTACAATAAAAAAATAGCTGAATGAGAAGTCCTGTAATTTTACATAATATAGATTCTATATTATGCAAAACTACGGGATTTTTAAATCGAGATTTTATGTTACGGTATTTTGTCATACGAGATTCTGTAATACGGGATTTTCTATTACGGTCTTTTTGTAATACGGGATTATGCCTTACGGGATTTTATGTTACAGGATTTTGTAACACGGGATTTTGTAATCGGGATTTTGTAAACGGGATATTGTAATACGAGATTTTGTACCCAACCCCTTTTAAAAAATAGTTATGAGAAAATGACTACTATACTCCAAGCTATCGGAGCTACAATGATAGAGGAGATGGGACTAAGTATCCAATAACTTCGAGAGTTTTGCTGTGATTGACTTCAAATTTTGGGACTTAATTCTTGAAATGTTTAATTATAAGATAAGACAAAATTTTTTTTTTCACCAATTCTAAGCCCGATCCCGATTCAAGACAACTGTGAATTACGTCTTGAAGACTTTTAAGGCCAATGCAAAGGCAGACATTTTCCAAAACAATTAACTTTTGCAACCGTTCATATTAATGAATTATGTCCAAAAATCCACTAGAATTAAACATCGAAAAGTATTTCACGTCAAATTTCTCAGAATTGTCTGCCCTGTGTGGTGAATTTCCCTAAATCATGTTGGAAAGCCAGAAAGCAACAAAAAAAAGCAAAACGAAACCCAACAACCAACAACCCCAGTAACACAACCGAAAAATAGTTCCTCTTTTATCATTCCCCATCGTATAAATCACCTTTAAACTCAAAGCCTTAGAAGCTTTGGATTTTTCGACTTGTTTTTGTTCGTTGTTTTATTTTTTGATTCGGCTTCTGCTTCTTACACTGGATCAATATATCCTCTTATGTAATCTTCAGCATTATTTTTTTTTAATCTGGTTCTATAAGGTTACGTGTAACAGTGTATTCCCGATATATTTCTTTGTAAAGACTATTCAAAAATTTATACGCAACGGCGATACGAATGTTTTAAAATTCGTTTGTGTGGTTTTATCCTTATTACCTGAAAGAAATTGAAAGATATTGAAAGAAATAAATCAACATTTCAACACAGTATCTTTTCCAAATCGATTTGATTTGCAAATGCATTGCTATTGAATGTGCTACGTAGAAGCTGTACCATTTTTTTTTCAAGTTTTGACATGTCAAAGTAGCTTTACTGTACAAGGTCTCTTCAAGTGCCATTTTTGGGTACTTATTTTCCTATGCTGCACACGTTGACGCTCCAGCAAAAACCCAGTTCTATGACAACAGGTATGTGATTTCTTCTCCGAACTTTTCAAGCTCCAGTGCTTTTTTTCGGAAAACTGGGAGTCATATTCGAATAGTATCAAGCTAAACTTATGATTATACAATATTTGTAATTTCTCTAAATTCGTCTTGGTGCAATTCAGAAGAGTTGAATCGAAGTTCGTATAGTCTTTAATTCATATTGACCACAATTCCTCATTTTCTGAATTCCGGAAAGCAATCATACAGTTAAAGCTATTTAAATATTTTCTAGTTTGCTAATATGCAGCCGATTATGATTATCAAGATGACGTTTCGGGGGATAACTACCCCTTGCAAACAAATATTAACAAAGTGCATTGAAAATTAATCCACCAACAACGACAAAAAAAAAGGAAATATAGCCATATGTGGTCGATGGCAATTCGTCGTACATATTCGAGTAGTGCATACATTCATACATACTTATTATGCTTTGAATTGACACAATATCTAATCTATTGCTCGAAAAACTGTCTCGCAAGATCCATTCAAACAAACTTAACTCTTTGAATCGGCAAAAAAAGAAAAAAACAGCATACAACAAATAACACTTGCCGTTGATGATTTGCATATGTATTCAAAATAGCGTGAACCATTAATAAATTGTCGTTTGCACATTAAACAGGCAGCAGATACAAAAAAAAAAAAAAAATATATAAATAAAATGGGTGTTGCAAACTCTTTTTCTTGCAGTAATATGAAGTCTTCGATGGCATACTGTGGCATACTTATTTCGT